>OZ022499.1:93903061-94405561 GCA_963989385.1 Ctena decussata
AAAATGTCGATCCTAAAATTATGGAGAATGAAAATGCAATGATGTAGCGACGATAATATCATGTTGAAATATAAATTAATTCATCGCAAAAATCTATCAGAACGAGCTATAAATGTATGAACTGCTCTAAAAACGTTTTCGTTTTCTATGTCCGATAGTTCACTGTTACCGCACAAAAGCGTCCGAATTGGTAGATGAGTGAATTCTGCAAGATACTGATTCCTTAGTCTATTGTAATTTGGACAGCTTATGAAAAAATGTTTTGTTGTTTCGACGGCACCACAGGTGCATAAAGGAGAATCAATGATATTTTTTTATAAAGGTGAGATCTAAGTATACTACATTCTAGTCTTAATCTTGTATGATAAACTTGTGTTTGTCTTTCTCCATAATTGTAATAAAATGGAGGTTTAATGCGTTGGCCTACAAGTTTACGTTTAAAATTAGAAAGAGAATCGGAGTTTCTTGTTTCTAAAGGTAGAACATTCCAGTCTCTGATAACAGATGGGAGAAAAGAATTTAAGTATAAATTTGTATTTCCGTGAACTGATGTAACATTTTGGGCATTCCTTAATGAATAACGAGAAGTTTCCTGTACTAATGGAGGGACCAAGTTATTTAAATAGAAAGGGGCAAGACCATAAATCATTTTATAAAATATTATCAGTTTTTGTCTATACCGTCTGGTTTGAAGCGTCTCCCATCTGGTATCATCGTACAGTTTAGCTATGCTGCATAATTTAGTTGCCCCGGTTACTATTCTCATTGTTTCAATTTGAATAGATTCAATATATTTTTTATCTTCATTAGAACAATTATCCCAAACCGTCCCGGAGTACTCCAGAACAGGTCGGATAAAAGAGAAATACATACGTTCAAGTGAATTTCTGTCTAATTTAAATTTAAAAGCCCTTAAGATATTTATCCGTTGCCATGCTTTGTTAGCAATTCCTAATATATGAGAATGTCAATTACAATCATTACTAAAAACGATACCTAAGTGTTTATGTATGTCAACTTCATTTACCACTATGTCATTCATTACCAGCCGGGGATGAAGAGGTTTATTACGTTTTCTCGAAATAACCATCGATTCTGTTTTTGACGGGTTGAAACTAACTAACCACTGAACAGCCCAATTATGCACATTTGTTAAGTTATCATTTAGAATATTTGCAGCAGCGGTTGGATTTTCTACGACAACATACAAACTTGTGTCATCCGCAAAAAGGCGCACGTTACAATTGAGGGTTCTAACAATATCGTTTATATAAATTAAAAATAGATATAGATCCTTGGGGCACTCCAGCATTCACTGCCTTAAATTCTGACGCATAGCCATTAAGCACAACGCGCTGTTTTCTTTCTGCAAGATAGTCACGAAACCAATTTAATAGTTTCCCTGAAATTCCAATACAGCTTAGTTTGTGTAGGAGGCCCTCGTGCCAAACTCGATCAAACGCCTTGCTGATATCGCAAAAGACCACACGTACTTCTTTCCCTGAATCTACCGCCTCGCAAAAGGTATTATAAATGTCTAGCAGCTGGTATGTTGTTGAGTCTCCGTGAACAAAACCTGACTGAAATGGAGTTATAATGTTATTAGTGATACAGTAGTTATAAACGTGTTTGTGGGTGCACTTTTCCATTGATTTACCTAAATTGCTTAATAAAGATATTGGACGATAGTTGTCGGGTGTACTGCGGTCATCTTTCTTGTGTACAGGGACCACATTTGATAATTTCCAAGCAAGGGGAAATCTGCCTTCTTGTATTAGGCGATTAAAGAAGAAACTAAGAGGAGTGCACAGTTCATTTGATGCTTCTTTCAATAAGCGTGGACTATCAAGTCGGGCCCTGGCGCTTTTGTTATGTTAAGATTCCTAAGTACATCTTTAACTTCGATTGGAGTTATGGTTATACTTTCAAGGGGAGGATACTGAGGATATATAACTTCCGGTAAGAGTGGAGGAACACCACTTAGCTGCGTCTGGTTGACGAAGAAAGAGTTAAATATTTCAGCTTTATCGAAATTATCTTCAAATACTGTGTCATTATACGTTATGGGAGGAATTATTTCTTTGTTAGTGTCTATATTTAAAACCTGCTTGGATAATTTCCACCATGTTTTAACATCTGTAGTATTATTTTAAAGTCTATCTGCTATGCTCGTCTCATAGTTGTACTTAGCAGATCTGATTTTATTTGTGATTTTGTTCCTTAACTTCCTAAATTTGGCCCACTTTAAAGCGTTATTAGTGGCTTTAGCTTGCTTATGTAATCGTTTTCTTTGACGAATCAGTTTTCTTATTGCGTTGTGCATCCAAGGTGGATCTCCGGGTCTTATTGTTACAACTTTATTAGGAATAGATTCAGTAGCTGCATCGAGAATGTTTGAGCTTATCTTATCTGCAATGTTATCAATATTTTCATCAGTGTTCGTTACAATGTCGTTTAAGTTTTTTTGTCTGAGTAAGTATCTATATGCATTATAGTCTCCTTGTTCATATTTCCAGATTTTGCGTTTAAATGTTTTTAATTGAGGTTTTAAGAACTTTAATATTACAGCAGTAGGGCAGTGGTATCTTACCATATTTGGAAAAAGGGGTCACAAGCTTCACTTGCAACAACGTTGTTACTATTAGTTACCATTATTATATCGATTAGAGAAGACGAGTTCTCAGTAAAGTGAGTAGGTTCTTCTATGAGTTGCTTAAAATTAAAGTTTAAAATAATATCTTTAAGGTGTTTACATCTTTGCGGTATCAGCAAGTCGTTGTTAAGATCACGAAGTATCACAATATCGCTTATGTTCGTATTTTTTGCCCTGTCGATAGATTCTTGAATAAGCGTCCAATAATTTGGTCCAGCATTTGGTGGCCTATAAATACCACCAACAAGAAGGTTATGTCCATGTGATCTTACTTGTACCCAAACACATTCTAATTCTTGCATTTCCAAGTCAGGTCGCCGTTTACAAGCTATGTTATCTTTGACATAGATGGCTACACCACCGGCTCTGTCTGCTCGATCATGTCTATATGGTTCTAAATAATTTATTAATTTAAGGTCATGAGAATTAATTTCATCATTTAGCCATGTTTCGGTAAAGACAAATATGTCAAAAGGTTGAACCTCGTACTGCAAAATATCAATTTTAGGCAATAAACTTTGAATATTTAAATGACAAATACTGCTGAGATGGCTGTCATACGGTAATAAAGAGACACTGGATAGGCTTGATAGGGAACCTGAGAACGAACTAGAGCTAGGTCCTGGGTGCGGCTCAATGTCTCCACAGCATAGCAAAAACCAGAAGACCCACAGTAACAAGAGTATGGGAATGAAAAGTACTGTTAAACTTCGAACAAATTGCGAATTTCTCTCTAAGAGGGACTGTGAGGCTGTTATGCGATGGTGCGGGAAGATACTTTTTGGAATAATGTGTGCATCTCTCCTCAGTTTTGTTTCCAAGCAAAACATCATCAAAAGGTTTCCTCCATTATTGTAAACAGCATTGTGCAAGAAAAATGTCACAATCAAAGTTAAACTCGAAGTAAAAACCTTAGGAGGACCCTTACCACGATGCCTGCTAGTTGTCCTTGTCCTCAACTGAATCTTCTGTTTACTAATCACCTATACTACTATTTCATCAACGAAGAAAATCCTTGAGAACAATGACAACAGAAGGCTACTCTCATCATGCTTGTGCGGGCATGGTGTGGAGTGCGGCGAGATGAGACTGGCGACGGCAACAACGGTTTGGAACACATGTACAATGGTAATTTACACAAGGATGGAAACATAGAAAATTCCATAGTTTGCTGGATGAGGCACTGTTGATAATTTCATAATCATTCTGTTAGCTTGAGAGGCGTGCTTATTTTGTGAGCTAACAAAACGTACAACAAACACACACACTTATTCGCTCACTCGCACGCACACACGCACACACACCCACTCACACACAAAACACAATTATTTACATATTTAATACACTCATATGATCTATATGATGAGAGACGGGTCTCGTTATCAACTGTTAGACTCAGTATGGCGCAATGAGTTACAGTCATAATTACCCAAAATACTGGATCACTTAACCAACTACCGTAGTTATTAAGAAGAGAAAATATAAATAATTTGAGTTAAACACCTCTAGAAATTTCATAAATGGTGACAGACTAGCAAACATTGCAGAGCCCGATCAGGCTGCTCCTTAGAAGCAATCTCATCTGGGTCTACACTGTTTGCTCGAATTAACTCATTCCCACATTACCCAAACTTATAAACTGCATTTTTTGTAAATATGCTAGCGGCTTATCAGTCACTTCAACTGTCGCACTCAGCAAGCAACCTGGATAATTCTTCTCGACTTTAAATACTCAAGGAACATGTGTGCGACCGTGTGTTGTCCCCACAAGCATATCTACAATTTCAATAAGCATATAAACCGATTACATTACCACATTTTTAATTTCAAAAAAAAAAAAAAAAAAAAAAAAAAAAGTTTACCGAAAGCCGACAGGAAATGCTGTTTGTCTCAGTAAAGTAAGAATCAGCCAGCGCATTAGTGCAGTATGACCAGCACCCTCACCTAGACGTTTCACATGTAAGGGACACAACTCGGAAATCTCCTTGATGCAATATTGGCAGTAGTTATTGCGGCTAGCTTTAACATCTTTATTAAAGACTACAACATAACAGAACATCATATATCAGTACTTTGCGAATAATGTCTCAACCTGCATACGATCAGAGACTGTCCATCTCAACTGTGGCGCCTAAGCTATATGATCAGAATATAAAGGATTGCAGCAGGATTCCGGCAGGCAACATTGGATCCACGTTGATTCAACGTCATGTCGCTGAATCATCGTTGATTCAATGTTACTCTAACGCTGTGTGCCCATGGTGATGGCAGTACATATGCACTGTTTGTCTAGAGCATGCCCTAGCATGGCCCAGTCACTACATGCTTTGTTATAAAATTCAACTCCCCGACTCTAGTTTAGACAGTTGCACACAAAAAAAAAAAATAAAAAGAAAGAAAAGCAAAATAATAATAATAAAAATAAATGAATACGCAGAGAAACCCGCATATTTGTACTTTTACCGCCCTTCACACACCTTAATGCGCTCAAATGAGTTAACACTACTAAGACAGAAGAATACAATGGACATTACCCAGCAGGCAGGCAACTACGATTCGGCATTGAATCAACGCTGATTCAACGTCACTACGTGGAATCCACGTTGATTAAACACCGACTCGACGTCGCGTGCCTTGTGGGTAATTACAATAAATATTTACACGTGCTTATTACAAGGACTCAGCTGTTCAGAGCATCGCGAGCTGACGAAGAAGAAGAAACACGAGAGGAGCCAAAAGCAGCGCAAAGGCTCTCCACATCGATTCGGCAACAAAAATGGCAGTATTCATGCGTGCAAGACGTTAGGATCTCCAACGTTTCATTAACCGACGTCCCTAGTTCCGAACAACTGGACCAAGACAACTTAACTACAAAGTTCTCATGGAAAGGCGTCAGTGCGGAAAATCACCTGGGGCCGTGTGCGCACCGAAGAGACTCAGACCAGTCCACCCATCTGCGTAAACAGGCAGGAGTATTCACGGTGCACCACAGGGGATCCCCGTTCTGCAAAGGAAGGGAGACAACTGTTGCCGCGCACCTGAGCCCACCAAGGTACATCTTCATTTTCTGACCTATTTGTTCTGATAATTAAATGTGTGTTGATGGCAGATCACCTTCCGTAGAAAGGAAAAAGAATATTTACAAGGGGACGTAATCATATTTCTTGGTGCCCCTCTACAACACAAACCTGCGGGAGTCCCTCATTTTAAAGATACCTTAAAGCAGAATCATAAGAAAAGTACCGTATGCCATCTCGAACACTACGCAACTGTTGAGTATGATCAGGATCCCCTTTGATAATCAAGTGCTCAGTAGTATCTAAGATTATTCGATTAGGCCCGATACCGATCAGACTGAACAGATGCGTACAGGCTGGTCACGACCCTTACAGCTGGCAATTCGCATAAGATACTTTTCCCCGGCTCACTTATATACTAGACATGGTTCATTTGAGTCAACTGACCAGGCAATTGAATATCGTTATAGTATAGTAATGGTCAAAAATTGCATTGGCGTTGAGTGGATTAAACACAGTTCAGTCAGTAGTGCATACTATTGTCATTAGCGGAGGCTTGGTCACTTCGGCGCCGCAGAGATGATGTTCGTTTCCTCTCCTGATCCTTAGTGATAGTTTCATTTGCTTTCATTATGAATGCTTCGATCTCGATCAGCGATTTGATTTCGTGTGTGTCGTTTAGCAGATCCTTAATATATATCCTGCCATCGAATGACCATGCACCTTTAAGTTTGTTTGCTTTGCGGCACTTCCGAGCTTCGTAAAGCAGCTCGCCCCGGTTTTTAGTCAAATCTTCATTGAAATAGAGACCTTCGCCCAACTCCTTTTTCTTTTTCATGAAAGATTTCTTTGCTCTATATGATGTAAATTTTACCAACTGAGCCCTGTCTTTGTCACCCCTTTTCTCTCCTACTCGATGAGATCTGTCTAAATCTGACGGGGTTACATCAATAGAATGCTGACGAGCAATATCCAGGACAATATCTTGAGTTGGCCGTATATCACTTTCTTTCACTCCGGTAATACGTAGTGAATTACGGCGGCTATATTGTTCAAGCTCATCGCCACGCTCCTTACGTTTCTCAACATCTGATTTCAGAGAGCTTATGACACACCTTAACTCATCATTTTCGTCACACAACTCATTGACTTTTTGATCCTGCTCACACAACTTCTTATCAAATTCCTTTCTGATCTCACCGATACTTGAATCTATCATAGTTTTCATAACCAGCATCATCAATGCTTTAACCCTGAGAGCTATATTGTCTAAATCAGTTTCTGTAAGGACAGACTTCTGTAATTCGGAGGATGTCATATCTTGTGCCTGTTTTCTATCAATGTTAGGATCAAGCTGAGAGCTAGAGTCAAGTTCAGAACAATCACTTATATCACTTTTGTCACTTATGTCACTAAGTGAACTAGATAACTGTTTGGACTTTTTCAAGTTTAAGGTGGGATCCTGCACAGGCGAAGACGCGTCACGCTTCTTTGATGCTGATACAGACTGATCAATTACTTCTATACTATCAGACATCATTCACAGCCCATTTATGTGTAGCTGGTTCTCAGACGTCATTCAAGCGCAATTTATGACGAAGAGTATAGTTCAAATTCTCACCAGCGTGGAGAGCCCCTGTTAATGTCCGAAGAACTCACTTTCCGAATTATAGTTCACCAGGGGTACATAAGGGGTAAAATTAGTTGGACGAGAAAGTTAGATTCAGAAAAGCCTATCTCTCATTCATACTAGTGAAAGTTATGTTGTAATTGTGTTCAGATATTAAGCCATGCCTATCGTTTATTCATCCTGCCTCAAACAGCAAACTTTATCCGTTTTATCACATAGTAACTAAAAGTTTTTCTCCACTCGAAAATTCAGCACCCACCATAACACACATCACGTGATTTTTAGGTTCTTACCATATATGGGCATGGCGGCCATGTTGGTCATGTGAACAGGACCGTTTGAACAACTTTTCGTTCCCATGAGCCCTGGAGGCTACATATGAAATTTGGTAACAATTGGCCCTTTGGCTTCAGAGATAAAGTGGTTTGAAATTGTTGACGGACGGACGACGGACGGACGGACGGACGGACGACGGAGCCTGACCATACTATAAGCTCCCCCGGAGCCTCTGGCTCAGGTGAGCTAAAAATCTATCATTGTGTTGCTTAATGATAGGACGTTAAAATCTAGGCTAGCATCATAGATTCTGATCAGAATGCTCTTCCGGAGCTGTCTGATCAGTTCCGCAAGAGTGCTAAGCTGTTGTGCTCTGCTAGTTTTTATGGCGTAACTACCCCGGTTACTCCGATATCAATATTTTGGCAAACAGGGGCCTTAGTCAGCTGGTCTCTGCGGACATGTCGGGTCGATGCATACAATAGCTGCGATCATTTTTAAACACTTTGCTTAACATTTTGATTTAGGTTTAAGACTCTACTGCTGAAGGATTGCGTTGTTGGAATACTTGGGACAGATACGTCATAAAGCATCTGTCCGTCAGTATAAACTTATATCGCAGTTTCACACGTGCGAATATTTCAACAGTTTCTGTCTTAAATCGGAATGATATATTTTATTTTCTGCGCCCATGGGCGTAGAAATCTTAGGAATTGCTTTTGCTCCGGAAGCATTTTAGAAAAGGTCATGACTGGTTGAATGTTATTTTCCATTGACTGGTTATCATTGATACCTCTGCGCATGTTTGATCAGGTCCGCAAGTACCAGAAAAAAATTCTATGAATATATCCTCAATTTCAAAGGACCAAAATAAAATAAAATCTGCATTATGGATAATGTACAGGGAGATGTCCGTGCTTTTGATTGTATAAGAAACAAGGTTGGTTTAAACAATATTTATTAAATGTAATCTACACATTTGCAGAACAATACAAGAACGTCTAAACAAAACGTTAACAAAAACGTTGGGTTTGGTACCATATTCGAAGATATTTTATTACATGAGTGATCCAGACTCTCCTATACATTTAATTTTTTTAGTTATCAGAACTATTCTAAAATGTAAACAAACATGAATAAAACATGAAATATGATGTTCTTTGGGAGACCATACTCCTTAAAGAGCACAAATAATGAGGATAATGTATGATGTGAACGACCTTGAAACTGATTTATAAATAAAATTTTCATTCCGGATGGATACTGATTAAATGTGAATAAAACAACTTAGCCACTGTATATAAAATTTGTATGCATGCTATGTGCTGAAAGAGTCCCTGAAAGTTAAGCAACGGAAGGTACATGTAGTGGGATGTGTTGGGGATGGAAGAGGTGGTATATTACTTAATGGTCAATGGGCTGGGTGTCTTAATTCGGATATTAGTTATTGGTTTTGATATAAGGGCGTTAACATAAATATTCCCGAATAATTTTCTTTTGGGGAGACAGCTTTCAGGGTAGGGGAACGTACCATATTGGTTAAAGATGGTTGCAGCATTAAATTCTAGTGTTCGAGCATATTTTATTGCTAAGGTAATCGGGAAGGTAAAGGACTTCTATCAACATTTGTATGTATTTACAGAGGACGGCTATTTATATTGATAATTGTAGGGACACTCGGTTGTTTAAAATGTCAATATAGGTCTCCGAGGAGTACCGTTCTAAGAACCTAAACAGCTCGGCAAGGAAATCAAGTGGGTATGAAATTTAAAATAATGATGGTGGCCAGTCCGTTCACAGGTCTGGTAGACATACAAAATGTCAATTGTTAAAGGTCAGGTACCCTTTTGCTGGAAAGGTAGCATTTTCCCTAAATGTATATAGAAAGACGATGATGCGATTAAATTATACAAAGGTATATGAATTAAGAGGGCTATGTTGGCCCTGGATTGCTCACCTGAGTACCATGTGAACCAAGAATAATCGATTTCTTACTAACCTTGGCGTAAATTAGGAACAGGTTAACCCAGGATCATAATATGAAGACAATATTTTGGGTCCGAGTGAGTCCCCAATGCTATTGCAATCGGATATTCAGCCGACTGGTTCTGAAGATTTTTGAAGTGACCTAGTTTTACCCGCCATGGCCTATATTTGAATTTGGCCTAGATAATGTTGAAACAAACATTCTGATAGAGTTTTACTGACATCATTGAAAATTGAAGCATCTATTGTGAAACAAGGTTTTTCCATGATTTGACTTAGTGACTTAGTTTTCAAACTGACATGGCCCATGTTCTAACTCAGCCTCTGAGACATCCACACATACGACAGAGTTTCACAAGATTCAGTGAAAATTGATGCCTCTATTTTGTACCTTAGGATTTTTCTAAGATTTGACATAATGACGTAGTTTTTTACCCAACCTGACCCAGTTTCAAACCTGGCCTTAATTTAATGTAGATAAAAATTCTGACAAAGTTTCATGAAGATTGGATCAAATCTGTGCCCTCTAAAGGGAACATACGGTTTTTCTAAGATTTGACCGAATAACCTAGTACTTCATCCAACATAACAATGTTCTGAAACGTTACTAAACCTCACAGGGAAACATTCTGACAATGATTAACAAAGACTGATTCAAAAAATCCCTTCTAGAGTGTATAAAGGTGTTTCTGAGGTTTGACCTAATGTTCTAGTTTTTTGACCCCACATCATCCAGTTTCAAACTTGGTCTAGTTTTTTTTTAAAGATGTACATTCTGATAATGTTTCATGAATTTGGATCAAAATTGTGCCCTCTAAAAGGAACAAGGTTTTTCTAAAATCTGCCCTAGTTTTTGACCCGACATGACCCAGTTTCAAATTTGGTGCTGGCGATAACATTCTGACAAACTGACGAAGATTGGAACTAAACTGTGTCCTCTACAGTGTACACAATTTTTTTTTTAAGATTTGACCTAGTGACTTAGTTTTTGACCTTACATATCCCACTTTCAAATGTGGCCTACATCTCATAAAGAAAAACATTCTGACACAGCTTCATGAAAACTGGATCAAAACTGTGCCCTCTAGAGTGTACACAAGGTTTTGCTAAGATTTCACCTAATGACCTATACTTAGCGTCAATGAAAACGCACCAGTCTTAAAAGGTAAAAATTTTGCTTTAATTCAATGATCATATTATATCAATAGGGTATAGTTATCATACCGGGCCATCTTATTACGCCCATGATGTCATTCTGTCTGAACGTACGCTGTGAGTGTGTGACGTAACAAAAGCTCTGAAAAACGGTATTCTACCATAATTTCACATGACAGAAATTCCTCAATGATGGATTTTGCCAGAGCATAGATAGCCGTTCAAATCGCCATAGAAAAGAAATCTAGACCACCTAATGCAACAAAGTGACTTGGATTCGAACGTCACTTTATTGTCACGTTCATCAAACAAGGACAGACAAAAGTAACTGAAGGTAAATGTAATACTTTTTTGCAACCCAAAATGCTGAGATAAGTAGTAGAAACAGAATTTCAGAAGTTCTTTGGGGCAAACGTCAACCATTATCCAGCCAGAGCAGGGCGTTACATGGATAACGTCACCCTTATTTGCCGAACCACGTCATAATTCAATGGAGGAAAAGTGGGTTTTATGTCAAGAGACCTTCCAATAAACGATTCATTTGCAATCATGTGTCTGGCAGAGCACGGAACATGGATCTATTACGCTTTAAATGTGTCATTTGACAGTTTTTAGCTCACCTGAGCCAGCGGCTCCGGGGGAGCTTATAGGATGGTAAGGCTCCGTTGTCCGTCGTCCGTCCGTCCGTCGTCCGTCCACACTTTCAAACAACTTCTCCTCTGAAACCGCTGGGCCGATTGTAACCAAATTTCATATAGAGCCTCCTGGGACCTTAGGAACGAAAAGTTGTTCAAACGGTCCTGGTCACATGACCAACATGGCCGCCATGCCCATATATGGTAAAAACCTGAAAAAATCTTCTTCTCCAGAACCAATAGGGCGATGGCCTTGAAACTTGATATGTAGCATCGGGTACACGAGTACTACCAAGATTGTTCAAATTATGACCTTGGGTTGACCTTGACCTTTTTTACGGTAAGGTCAAATTTGCTTCCTTATGCTTTTATATGGCAAAATGCTGCAACATAAGATATCTTGGAAACTGTTGAATATTTTGGCCTAAAAATTGGTACATACAGTCATCTTAATGACTACATGAAGATTTATGAGTTCAAGAGGTCAAGGTCATTCTTTGACCTTTGACCCAGAACCCTCATATTTTGACAATATCAAACAATCTCCTCAAAAACAACTAGGCCAATTGTAATTAAATTGCATATAGATTCTTCAGGGGTTGAGGAAATGAAAATTTGTTCATACGGTCCAGGTCACATGACCAACATGGCCACCACGCCTATATATGGTAAAAACCTTTAAAAATCTTCTTCTCCAGAACCAGTAGACCGATGGCCTTGAAACTCGGTATGTAGCATTGGGTACTCAAGTACTATCAAGATTGTTCAAATTATGACCCTGGGTTGACCTTGCCCTTTTTTACGGCAAGGTCAAATATCGGAAAATGCTAGCACATGAGATTTCATGGTAAGTTTTGAAGATTTTGGCCTAAAAATTGGTATATACAATCATCTTAATGAGTACATGAAGATGTGTTAGTACAAGAGGTCAAGGTCATTCTTTGACCCAGAAATCTCAAATTTTGACAATTTCAAAGAATCTGCTCTAAAACCACTGGGCCAATTGAAACCAAATTTCATATAGAGCCTCGAGGGGTTTAGGGAATGTAAAAATTTTCTAACGCTCCTGGACACATGACCAACATGGCCGCCATGCCCATATATGGTAAATACCTTTATAAATCTTCTTCTCCAGAACCAATTGACCGATGGCCTTGAGACTTTGTATGTAGCATTGGGTACTTGAGTACTATCAAGATTGTTCAAATTATGACCTTGTGTTGACCTTGACCTTTTACAGCACGGCCAAATATGGGAAATTGGTAGAACATAAGATTTCATGGAAAGTTTTGAAGATTTTGGCCTAAAACATTGGTATATACAGTTTTCTTAATGAGTTCATGAAGAATTATGAGTACAAGAGGTCAAGGTCATTTTTTTACCTTTGATCCAGATCGCTCATATTTTGACATTTTCAACCATTTCCTCAAAAGCCAAAGGGCCAATTGTGAACACATTTCATATAGAGCCTCCAGGGGTTGATTGAATGAAAATTTGTTCAAACGGTCCAGGTCACATGACCAACTTGGCCGCCATTACCACTTATGGTATAACTCTTAATATTTTTCTTCCCCAGAACCAATACACCTATGGCCTTGAAACTTGGTAAATAGCATGGAGTACTAGAGTACCACCAAGACTGTTCAAATGGTGACCTTGGGTTTACCTTGACCTTTTTTGCGGCATGGTCAAATATGGGAAAATGCTAGAACATAAGATTTCATGGAAAGTTTTGAAGATTTTGGCCTAAAAATGGTATATATGGTTGTCTTAATGAGTACATGAAGATTTATGAGTACAAGTGGTCATGGTCATTCTTTGACCTTTGACCCAAAACTCATATTTTGACAATTTCAGACATGATAAGTAAAAGCCACCTCGCCAATTGTTCAGGTGAGCGATTCAGGGCCTCATGGCCCTCTTGTTAAATACGTTGTTATTGACGTTACGCTTGATCGCACCCACTGATGAACGAAATTTAATTGGCAAACATTCTATCTCAATACCAGAAAAGAAAATAAAGATTAACCAAATTGTCTATTGCATAAAACCAAACATTTAACGAACATAATGTGCCATAAGTTCCAAACTGGTGCGTTTTCATTGACGCTGAGTATATTTTGACCCGACATATTTCTCTTTCAAATTTTGGCTAGATTACATTAAGACAAACATTGTGAAAAAGTTTCTATTGATCTATTGGCTTGACAGAATATGTTTAAAGGTGTTTCTATTTTTAGCTCTGGCGGTCAATTTACACAGTGAAGCGGACAA
This sequence comes from Ctena decussata, assembly GCA_963989385.1. Classification (NCBI taxonomy): domain Eukaryota; kingdom Metazoa; phylum Mollusca; class Bivalvia; order Lucinida; family Lucinidae; genus Ctena; species Ctena decussata. The sequence goes on from OZ022499.1 coordinate 93,916,688, forward strand.
GGTTATAAGAGAACAATTTGTGTTAAATTATTTTGAAATTGGCTCACTGGTCAAGGAGGAGATCTTTTGAAGAAATTGTTGACAATCGACGGACACATACAGATCACAACAGCTCACCTTGAGCACTTCGTGCCCATGTGAGCTAAAAAACACTCCAATGAAAAGCAGGAAAGCGTTGTTTCGCAGAAGGTTTTACACTCGGTCGACACGGGTGTAGAGCCTTATGCGTCGCCAGGACGGCGGAGGGTGACTTCCGGTTAAAGGGTTATCTACCAGTGTATTACACTAACAAGGAAACTCTAACAAAGTTAGAATTTTTGAAGTTAATATATAATGTAAATTCTATATACAACAATACAATTTACAACTGTCACAATTACAATAATATACAACACATATCAGTTCATGTCGCTGGCCCAAGTAAGGTGTTTGTTTCAAATCTGTAATCGATTTGCGTACAATACGCAAATAGATTACCGTCTGACGTCAACACCGTACTCGGCTCAGCGCCATGAACTAAAGGAAAACACAAAGAACAAAAAAACGTTAGTTTGACCTCATACAAAAAACAAGGCCTTATGTTGGTAGACTTCAATTCGTCGTTCCCTGGATCATGTCATGGGCCAGTCCATATATCATGAGGAACACCAACTTATATTAACACGTGCACGATTATATACTGGTCGCTCCCTGGATCGTACCAGGGACCAGTCTAAATATAATATGACACACTTTAGTGGACGAACACTGTCCCACTTTCACCTCTGCAGTAATTAAATCGCATTCGCCGATATTTTGTGCTTCCCGCCTCTGCTAGGAAAATATGCACAAGGGCGTTGTAACTGCTCTACCCGGGTTGGTATTAACCTGGAGACGTATATCGAATCTCCAGGTGAGACGTGGCTCTAAGCCCTAACAGCTGACTGCCGGACCTGATGTGCCATTCAGGTCTAAACTCAGAATCTGGGCACACAACAATATAACATCCTCAGTATAAGAATTAAACAGCCACGTCTAACTTTTCAATAAAAGATAGGCGTATAAATAGTATGCGTCTCACATTTAAATCATGGGACTCGAATCTAAGCGTGCAGGTATTCACATTAAAATCATGCAACACGCTGTCCACAATCAAAAGACTCGTGCAGGTATTCACCTTAAAATCATGCAATACGCTGTCCACGAGAGGTATTCACAAACAACCCATGCATAACGTAGTCACAATTTCCGTAAACGTTTTATTACCACAGTTGCCCTAAAAACTGTAGCCCTACTGATTGAAAGGATTAAAATAATTCGACGACAAAGTCGACGATCGGATCCATTTCGTAACAAGCGTAGTCCACAGGCTTCCAGATATTGTGTGTGGACCACTAGTGAAGCCAAAACCTGTGTGTTTATATTGATGAAAACGATGGATTACACTCCGGAAACGGTTATCATTTGCCCATAAAAATATCTGAAAATGTTATAAAAGACAATGCGTACATGAATAAATATTACATCACGGTAGCTGGTGCTTATCCTTTCAGTCTGTATATATAAGGCATTCATTAAGCGGATGTAATAAGGTCTGAAAAGTTAGAATCTGTTGAAACTAGGAATAAAAAAATTTTTCAAACTCGATTTGCTGGAGTTTCTTATGACCATTTAAGTAACTGTGTAGCCTTGCCCAGCCATGTAGATAGGCAGGAGTTGTGCGCCGGAAGGTTACAGATATCAATAAACTGTTTACATCAAAACGACCAAGAGACATCACCATTTTACATGCAAGGTAAAAAAGGGAAGCGTTCGCAGCATGACGTAATATATTATTTTTCAAGATGACACTATCCATGGAAAAGTGCCATGACATCATTAAATTGTACTATGAAAGCTGATCCATAACTTCTGAAACCGGAAGTATGAGACAATCTTATCTTGGAGAGTATACCAGACTGCAAATTAACAAAGTACTGAAAAGATTTGAGTACGGATGTGTATTTGGCCAGAGACACAGTAACCAGGGCTGCCCAGGAGCAGCAGGGTGTCCCGGCACTTTTCCATGGACAGCGCCATCATGAAAAATAACAATTTTGATGACGTGATGTATGACGTCAACGTTTTCCTTTTTTGACGTTGCATGTAAAATGGTGATGTCTGTTGATCATTTTGTATATAGGAACTTTGATGTTGATGGAATCTGAATTTGTCGATTTAACCAACCCACCAATGAATCTAAGGAAAATGGCACCAGCTACCATAAACGAAACAATTGGCCAAATACCGAAAAATACAAAGCCTAAGAAAATCACGAAACAGCAAATATGTACATTATATACATATTTAAGCCGGCAGGGGGCGACAAATTCCCCTGATCAGCCATTAGTCCCAAAGCATATGTAAGACATGAACTCAACAAAGCTAACTGCAGTATACGAATATGGGAATCTGTTCGTCAATTATTTATAACAATATTGAATGCAAAATCATCTATCTCCCCATGCGCTGGGGCATTCAGTCAAATACTAACCGGCTAAACCAGACATCATGACTAACAGAACTGTGTATTGCATAAAATTTAGAAAGTGAATCACCAGATGTTTAATTTAGTCTCTCGAGATTTGAATGGACCCTTGAGTGACATATTTAAAAGACAGGTTATGTCTTATGGGTAAATATATATAAAATGTTGCTTGCATTATGCAGATGGGTTTTGATTGATGTTGAGTCTTTCGCGCCACGTATCGTTATTTCGTCAATTTCTGATTTAGTAAACAAAAATAATAAAAGGCCATCGGCCAAGTGTCACCCGACGTTTGAAATGTGACACAAACTGTAGCCCTTTCTTAAGTTTCAGAGTCACTGTATAGCAAACAAGAGTTCTGCTAGCCGGGGCAATATACGCCCGTTTGGGCTTAAAGTTGGAAAGAAAACAAGAATTCCGCGGAATGCGGTGTCTCGCCTGTTAGCGCTTATGACCTAAACGCGAAAAATCGACAAAGTTTACGCAGCCGCCGACACGGAAAAGCAATTCATAAGTCTCGCCTCTGCTACGCAGGCGAGACAACAAGAGATGGCAGAATTTTGTCAGTAGCTTAAATCTTCAATAATAAGGCAGATATAAAACTACAAAACAAACAAAGCTAATATGAAATTCATAGACAAAAATTACAAAGGGGCATAATTCCATCCGAACCGCAGGTAGGGTTCTGGTTCTTTTTCTCTGCGTATCGTCTGATATTTGTATAAACATTCATAAGAAATCTCAAACGGTTTTCAAGATATGGAGCAGACACATAGCTAATAAGAAATTACTATATGAAAAATACAAAGGTGCATAATTCCGTCGAAACTGACAGCAGGGTTATGGTTCTTTTTCTCTGCACATTATCTGATGATGCTTCATACTTGTATAAACTTTTCTGAAGAAACCTTATATGGTTTTCGAGATATGGAGCAGACAAATATTGTTATCTTTTGAACTTTGACCTCTAAGTGTGACCTTGACCTTTGTCGGACATTGTTGAAATATGAGTTCTGCACGTTGCCTCGATAAGGTAAACATTTGACTCAAGTTTCAAAAAACATCTGAAGGGTTAAGGAGGTAGGGACGGACAAGTATTTAATACAAAATTTCAATACAAACAAGAGGGCCATGGTGGCCCTGAATCGCTCACCTGAGTATCATGTGCACCAAGAATATTAGACCTAGTTTTTAACCCAATATGACCCAAGGACCTCTGACAGTTGTAATGTAAAGTTGCCTATAAAAATGGGGAAAAATGAACTTTCGCTATATGTCTAAATTGTTATTGAAATGTGTTGCTCTGAACGCCCTATATTTGGCACAAAAACAATTTTTCAAATATAACACACTAGATTTAGATTTTTGGTGTAAAAAGCAAGTTTTTACAATTGAATGTATGGAAAATAGGAAAAGTTTTATAGAGATGCTTCCCCCCCCCCCCCTGTGCCTCAGCAAGCCACTTTGCATGCATATGTGTACCGTCAATATACACATTATATATGAGTGGCAAGCTGAGGCACGGTGGGGGGGGGGGGGGGGGGAGATAGTCTACAGCTGAAAAACTGAAAAGTGGGTGGGGTAATTAGACCCTTTGTGACTAAAAATAAGGCTAGCATACTTATTTACATATAATTGCATACTATAAGCAGTGGCAGTCTTTTACTTCATTTTAAGCACGTTTAACAAATAAAATTCAGTAGGTTACAAAAAGCTAAAAATATATCTATTTAGGATGACCAACGATTTCACCTACCCCTCTTGCGACTATCAGTTAGAGTTAGTGTGCAGATGCAATAATTGTTCAATATCAACACCAAAACCTCTTAATAATGGATAAATCTACCCGTTAATGCTAAAATTTTTACTATTGGCTTCCCAAGAAAGCTGTAGTATTTTCCCGAAAAATAGGCAAATTTGCATGGAAACTGTCAGAGGTCCTTTCAATCTTTGCCTGAATTTCAGTGAGATGAGCATTTTTACAAAGTTTCATGAAGATTGAATCAAAACTGTGCCCTATGGAATGTAGGTAAGGTTTTTCTCAGATATGACCTAGTGAAGTGACCTTATTTTGGCCCGACGACTGAGTTTCAAACTTGGCACAGATTTCATGCAGATACACATTCTGACAAAGTTTCGTGAAGATTGGATCAAAATTGTGCCCTCTAGAGTGTACACAAGGTTTTTCTAAGTTTTGACCTAGTAACCTTGTTTTTGACTAGACAATACTCAGTTTCAATCTAGGCCTAGTTTTATGGAGATAAACATTCTGACAAACTTTCATGAAGACTGGATAAAAACTGTGCCCTCTAGAGTGTACGTAAGGTTTTTCTAAGATTTGACCGTGTGACCTTATTTTGACCCGACATGTCAAACTTGACCTAGATTAAATTGAGATAAACATTCTGACAAAGTTTAAGATTGGATAAAAACTGTGACCTCTGAGTGTACAAAAGGTTTTTTTCTAAGCTCTGGCCTACTGACCTATTGTTTGACACGACATGACCCAGTTTCAGATCTGGCCTAGATCATTCTGGCAAAATTTTATGAAGATTGAATAAAAACTGTGTTCTATAGAGCGTAAACAAGGTTTTTCTAAGATCTGACCTAGTAACCTACTTTTAGATCAGACAATACCCATTTTCAATCTGAGCCTAGATTTAATGGAGATAAACATTCTGACAAAGTATCATGAAGATTGGATCAAAACTGTGACCTCTAGAGCGTACACAAGGTTTTTCTGATGTTTAACCTAGTGATCTAGTTTTTGACCAGACATGACACAGTTTCAAACATGGCCTAGACTTTATAAAGACCAGCATTCTGATAAAGTTTGATAAAGTTTGGGTCTAAACTGTGCCTGCTAGAGTGTACACACGCAAATATTGACGGACGTCCGGACACACATACGACGGACATCAGGGTATCACAAAAGCTCACCCTGAGGACTTCGTGTCCTGGTGAGCTAAAATACAAAGGGGCGTAATTTTATTAAAGTAAAAACAGCGTTATACTTCTTTTCCTCTGCACAAAGTATGATGGTGCTTTATATTTGTACAATATTTCATGAAGAAATCTTAAACAGTTTTCGAGATATGGAGCGGACACAAAGTTTATATGAAATTACTATACAAACCGGAGGACCAATAGTCCAGTAGCTCACCTGAGTCCATTCATCCTCAGCACTCAAGGGTAATTAACTCTTAAGTCAATTATACAATTTGGCCTTATTTCAAATTCATCTCAGCAAGTTTGATCAAGTGAAAATATTTCTTCGAAATTTTTTCCTTTACGCTGCCGCGGCAACTCATCAAATTCAGTGATTTGGACAGAATTCATATGAATCATACAGTAGTACTCAAGAAACATTTCTGTAGAAGAAAACTTCCAAATAACTGCAGTGAGATAGCTTGAATCGCTAATTTCCATTTTTCCCATTATAAGTCAACGCAAACAATAAGTTGCCATAACAACCAAACTGCTGGAGCAATTCTAATGAAACATAGTTATTCTATACAGGCTAATACTAAGATCCTTCCTGTAAAGTTTGAGCTGTATGGGCCACACAGTTTCTGCGAAGATGATTTTTAAAATATTTTTTCTATTTCTAACCATTCGGGTGAAATTGCAACCAGCCGAATTGAGCAATTTGCATAAATTTGAAATGGCTGATTGAGGACTACTCAAGGAACATTTCTGAAAAAAGTTTTGTCAAAATATCTGCAGTGAAATAGCAATAAATGCAAATTTTCCATTTTGCCATTATAAGTCAATGGCACCTTTAAGTTGCCATAGCAACCAAACTGCTGGAGTAATTGCCAAGAAAAACAGTAGTCTTATTAGTCTTATTTAGGCTAGTACTAAGATCCTTTCTGTGAAGTTTCAGCTATATTGGTGGCATAGTTTCTGAGATGATTTTTTAAAATATTTTTTCCATTTTTAACAATTCAGTTGCCATGGCAACCAGCCAAATTGTGCAATTTACATAATTCATGGGGTTGATAGACGACTACTCAAGGAACATTTCAATAAAAGATTTGTCAAAATATCTGCAGTGACATAGCAATAAATGCAAATTTTCATTTTTTTCCTATACAAGTCAATGGAAACTTTAAGGGACGAGTCATTTATTGCCAGGTGGGGGGGGGGGGGGGGGGGGGCCGGGTACATTTAGGGGGGGTCAGAATTTTTTTTGGTGATGTACTGGGGGGGTCGGAAATAAAAAAGCCATGGAGCAGGGGGGGTCATATATTTTATTCAGCATATTGGGGGGGGGGGGGGGGGGGGGGGGGGGTCAGTATTCTTCCATCAGTCTTTTTTTTTTTTTTTTTAAATCTCTCAGCTTCTGGGACCCCCCCCCCCCCCATTACTTGTATTCTTGTAAACTTAAACTCAAGCTTAGAGACGTTTATAGAAATGACAGAACTTTGGCACTTAATATCCGAAAAAGATATTTTTCATAAATTTGCTAGTAAGACAGTATGCAATTGTCTATAAAATCATGTAGAGCAGATGATTTTGTTCTGGATTAAATTTAATGCATGCATTTGTGATATCAGCTCTCCAGTTGCCTTGTCATGAGCAAAGCTATTGTGGCTTCTGGGGGCTGTGCCCCCAGACCCCCCTCCATAACTATTATTAACAGTTTTATTGAACATTCAAAAACAGATCTCTGCATGTCCATATGCCGGAAGAAAAGTGCAAAATATCAAAATATGCTGACAAAATTTAAAGACCATTAACCTGCATGATTTATCAACCTATCAAAGTAAGAAAATGTTCTTTGTGTTTCATACAGGTTGGATTAAGGTCATACGGACTTAAAAAAAGGTAATACAGTATGTGAGCGAAGGGTAGCTGGGGTGTTGGGATGGTGGGGGGGGTCATAAACTTTTTTGTCACCTATCTGGGGGGGGTCGGAAAAAAAATTCTTGTGAGACTGGGGGGGTCGGAAAAATTTTGGGGACTCGAATGAAAATGTACCCGACCCCCCACCTGATAATAAATGACTCGTCCCTAAGTTGCCATAGCCACCAAAGTTTTTAAGGGATTTGAATAAAAAATAATATTATTGGTTCCCCTTGCCTATAGATGCTATATATGAAATTTGGTACCAATGGGCCTAGTAGTTTCAGAGGAGATTCGTTTGAAAATGATGAACGACGGACGGACGACGGATGCCTGACTATACTTTAAGCTCACTTGTGGGTCTTCGGCTCAGGTGAGCTAAAAATTCAAAGGGACATAATTCTGTCAAAACTGAAAGTAGGGTAATTGTTCTTTTTCTCTGCATATCGTCTGATGGTGCTTTATGTTTGTACAAACTTTCATGAAGAAATCTCAAACGGTTTTCGAGATATGGAGCGGACACGAAATGCTACCTTTTGACCTTTAATTGTGACCTTGACCTTTGTTGGACATCGTTGAAATCTGAGTTCTATACATCGTCATAAGGCAAACATATGACCCAAGTTTCAAAAAAAAATCTGTCAAGGGGTTAAGGAGATATGGAGCAGACAAGAAAAGTTAATGGACGGACAGACGGAAGGATGGACGGGCAGACGGAGGCCACGACACAATACGACCCATCTTCGACGGGCGTACAAAAACAGTAATTAGTGTATTTCAGAACCTTGTAAGCAAATAATAACTGAGGCATAAGCCAAGACATATACCCAAATACTGGGCCTCTATGAAGTTATAAAATACTTAAGTGTAGAAAGGGGCATAAATGGCTAAAATCAGGTTACTGAAACTTTAGGCCCTTACACAATGCCCAAGACGTCAAGACTGTATAGCCAATAACAAAATAACAAGGGCCATAATCCTGCTAATATCAATCTGATGAAAAATGACTAATGCATTTATGAAAATTCAGCCCATGAGTATGAATAGTTCTGGAGTTATCCTTTTACCTTAAAGTAAATGTCTATTATCTATGAAAGGGTAATAACTCTGTCATAAATCATGTAAGCACGTCCTAACAATAACCAGAATAATCTATTTTACAAATACTAATAACATACTATACCAAATTTCAGCTCTCACGGTTAAAATGGTTTGAAAATTGGAAAAATAGCCATCAGAGGAGATGGCAAATCCCCCGACCGAAGACCCCCCATGGGCCTTGGTAAAAAGGGTGCACTTCAAAACACATATTAGTAATATACTGTCGTTCTTTTATGCTTCTGATTGACATTAACTGTTAACAGATGCATGATTATCTAACACTCAGACTAAAACAGTATGCTTGACTGCTAAAAAGAGGTAATATCTCAAACAGCCACCATATACACAAATGTATAGCATACGATACATTCAGTTTTCAAAATGTGTGAATAACTTCTAAAGTACAAGCCCTACAAACCTAATTTTGAGCTCACTAGTAAGTGAATTTGGACAAAGAATCAAAATCTGGAAAAAAAATTTTTCTTTTTTTTTTTTTTTGGGGGGGGGGGGGGGGGGGGGGGGGGAATGTGGAGGGGTAAGAGAGAGTTAGGAACACTGATAAGATATCACAGCGTGATCATCAATATTCTAAAAGGTACACGGTTATTCAAATTCTGGAGCTGGCCAGGGTTATACAGTTATGGAGCAGAGACTCAAACAGCAGCTCAAACTACCAAAGGGAAATAATTCACTGAGTCTAAAAGCAAGAGTTATCATTCATGTATGAGACAAGTTGTCATGACCTGTTCTGCATATCTGTGAAGTATTATGAAAATATTTCAAAAGGTATTCAAGCTATGGAGCGGACACCTAAAATTATCAAAGGGAGACAACTCCAAAAGTAAGAAAGCAAGAGTTGTCATTCTTCTTTCAACACATCATCATGACCTGTTCTACATATCTGTGAAGTATCATGAAAATATTCCAAAAGGTATTCAAGTTATAGAGCGGACACGAAATCACACCTAAAACCATCAAAGGGAGTGAGTGAACTCGGGTTTAACGTCCCACCAACAACGAGGTCATATAGAGACGGGCCATCAAAGGAAAATAACTCACAAAGTAAGAAAGCAGGAGTTGTCATTATTGTTCGCGACACATCGTCATGACCTGTTCTACATATCTGTGAAGTATCATGAAAATATTCCAAAAGGTATTCAAGTTATAGAGCAGGCACGAAATCATACCTAAAATGATCAAGGGGGTATAACTCAAAAAGTAAGAAAGCAAGAGTTGTCATTCTTGTTCGCGACACACCGTCATGACCTGTTCTACATATCTGTGAAGTATCATGTGAATATTCCAAAGGGTATCCTAGTTATAAAGCGGACACGAATCTGCCGAAAAATCACACCTAAAACTATCAAGGGGAAATAACTCAAAAAGTAAGAAAGCAAGAGTTGTCATTCTTGTTTGCGACACATCGTCATGGCCTGTTCTACATTTCTGTGAAGTATCATGAAAATATTCCAAAGGGTATTCAAGTTACAGAGCGGACACGAATCTGCCAAAAAAATCACCAAAGGGGAGATAATTCAAAAAGTACAATAGCAAGAGTTACCATTCTTGTACGCGACACATCGTCATGACCTGTTCTACATAACTGTGAAGTATCATGAAAATATTCCAAAGAGTATTCAAGATATAGAGCGGACAAGAAAATGTTTACGGACGGACGCCAGGCTCATCGCTATATCCCCCGAACCTTTCGGTCGGGGGATTAAAATGACAAAAATGATGAAGGGGCAAACTTTGTAAGTAAAAGTACAACTAAAATTTCAAAATCACATGCACAACTTCAGATCATGATGAAACCTACTGCCCAATTTCAAATCAATCTGATATAAGATATGGCAGGAGTTGCGGGGCCAAGGTCTGAATCAGCAAGGGCTGTAACTCCATCAAACATAGCCGAAAAAATAATCGAAAACCACAATCACATCTTCATATCATAAGAATGCAATATGTAGAATGTCAAATTAATCCAATGAATGAAGTAGGAGAAGTTGCAGGGACAAGATTTTGGATGGATGGACAGATGAACAGAAGGACAGATGCACACACGGACGGATGAGGGTCATTTCTATAGTCCACCCTCCCCCCTCCTCCCTATGTCGGGTGAAAAAAACTTGATAGTTACTTTTTTCATCCTACAGTAGTATGGTAAAAGGTAGACAAAAAAATCATTTTAAAATAGAATCAAGAGGGCCATGAGGCCCTGAATCGCTCACCTGAGCAACTGGCAAAGAGGCATTTTCTTATATCTGAAATTGTCAAAATATGAGTCTTGGGTCTAAAGTCAAAGACATACCATGACCTCCTGTACTCATAAATCCTCATATACTCATTTAGACCATATATATATATATATATACAATCTTTTAGGGCCAAAATCTAAAGTGTACTTGAACTTAAGATGCTCCACTATTCTTATGGCCAAGGCACTGTGAAAACATATACTTAGTACATTTAGAAATGCAACATTTTTGGTTTTTCATTTTTGCATAATGAATAATATTTGGACCAAGGATAGTATGTAAACGTATGTCAGACAACTGTATCTTTATGTTTTGGCATAAAATATCCTCAAATGCACCTGTGTTGCAATGGATAATCACTCAAGTATGAAAATCAAGATTTGCTCGTGCGTGTATCATGTCAACACTTAAAAAACGTTCGGTCAACGCTACTGGATAGTCCGTAGATCAGCATTTAAGAAAAACAACCAGTTACAAACAAATTGCAACAAACAAACCTTTTTGGAACAATTTACGCTGAAAGAAAATTCACCTCCAGATTGCCAGTTCATAAAGTCTCAAACTTAGAGCTAATGGAATTGTTAGGATGCCATCTAGCAACGATTTTCAGACAATATGTGCTTTTTCTACTGACCAGTACCCTTAAAGATTGATGAAGACCGGCTCAGTAAAGAGAATGCATCCAAAGACAAGACAGATCACTCCTTGTCATTAATCACAACTCATGTACTTTCGACACGCTGATGCACTCTAGCAGACATTTGGGACCCATACCAATGTTGCTCTTTGCTAAGCGGAAAGAAATTCGGAGAAATGAAAAGTTTAAAGAGTTTTAAACTTATACGCTCTTAACGAAAAATTGGTGATGCATTTCTTTTTACGGGCGGTATACAACTGCAATATCGACATTCAATGTTTTGAAAAGAAAGACATTTAACAATCTCACACATAAAGTATGCCACTTTCTCTTTCTGAAACCAAATGACATCATTGTGCCAGAATGACCAAATATGCCATTTGACTGGTAATCAAAATAACATGTCTTAGGTGAACAGAAACAGGGCGCCTTTTTGGACACCTGAATTATCTTTTAATATTGCAAAGGCTCTGATAAAGGATTTATCCAGAAATGGAACAAATTTATACAGCATTTGATGGAAAAAAATCAGTGAATGCAAGGAAGCGAGGTCCATAAGTTACGATTTTTATCTTGTGAATTTTGATTTTAGGGGTAACGCTCCACAATGAATGTAACTTAATGGAATGCACAATAAACTGCCATGAAATTTAGCACGATGACGGAAAAGATGCCAATCTAAATATCTCATGTGTTTGAAATGTTTGTCTTAAAAATTCTACAAGTTATTTTCGAAAAACTAAGTGTTGCGTTTTTAAATGTACTGAGTATATTTATTTAGCAATGTTTCAGTTGCCACATTTCAGGTTTTCGGTATCCTTAAAAGGAGGACAGATTCATAACAAAAATCTTGACAAAGTAGTAAAATTTTAATACATGCTATTCAATATGATTATTAAAACAAATATGATTGATCGAAAGAGGTTATAAATCACAAATACCTTTTGCACAAAAGATTAACAGAATAAATGATGGGTTTGAGGCCGAGACATGTACAATCTGAATCCCTTGCTAAGGCTTCAGCACCATCATTAATTATGTTTCTCACCTGTCCACAATTTGATTCTTGCTTAGCATCAGGTCTTGTTAAGGCAGCCATCATGATTGCAAATGAATACAACAAAACAATATGCAAATTAACCTTTTTAAATATTAAGAGAATAATTAACAAATATCAACAGATTTTTTACATCAATTGGCCTCACGGCTGTTTGAACATGTTCATCATATTTGGCAAGTTCAGTTCGTAGGCATATATGTTTTATTGGACTAACAATTAAAATGCATAGACACGATTTGGACAAAGTCTAATGCTGGAAGTATTCTTCTAACTGAAATGCCATACCTGCTCCTAAGTTTCATTCTTTGTCGAGCATAGTTGATGTCAACGAAAGATGATTGTCCATTATGCAACATAGTGTGGCATATTTTGCAGCAATGAAATCCATTGCGTCTGCATAATATGTTAAATGTACACCAGGGGTGTGTAGGAGTTGCACAACATGGCATTTTTGTTACCTTGTTTTGATCATACACCATATCTTCATTGTCACTGAATCGTATGGTATAAGTTATATTTCTTTCACATATGTAACAACGGGCGACACGTAGGCTATTGATATACACTGCCCTCCTATGGTGCTCTCCAGCAATTTTTTTCTGGCCTTTCATTCCTGTGCAAGACACATTATGTAATGTTAATTTTGACTTAGGTATTCTGAATGACTCAGTAAAAGCATGATAAAAATCAACAGTTTGCGGATGTGTATGAGAATAATACTCCACAAATAAGTTCATAAACAATGGTGAAAATGTCAGTGAATGTGTAAAACTAGCATATAATTCTTCAAATATTACATCGACACAAAAATAATCTGCTAATATAAAAACTGCTGATGCATGAAGAACTGAGAGTAACTTTGATAAAACTGGTTTTGCTTGTAAAATGATATCTAGGAAATATTGGCAATCAGCTAAAGACACTGATCTTGGGAATTGAATTGAAACATCTTTTTTTCTGTTCAATATCATGAGCAATCAAGTGAAAACATTTTGCAACAATTTTCAGCTCAATCATATCAATAGATAAGTACGTCTCAGCGGCCATATTTGTTTCACCAATAACACAACAAACTATCTTAACATAACAAAATCAGGTCATCGGAATTTACAAGTACATACAAAGACAACACAATGATGAAAAAGGATACCACAATAATGACAAAGGTATATGGTTACAAAATAAATTTAGCTTGTACATATTGTACCTAAACTAGGGGCAGGGTCGGTACCACCTTTCCCTGGATTCAGCAAGAGAACAATAATTTGATTTTCTTTCAAACAAATAGCTTCGGATATGTTGTCTGTGGCAGCGCTAATTAATGCTGAATTGTCTGCCCTACAAAATAAATGTCTTTTATAAACTGAGGTTATACCTTTCTATAAGAACATTTTTTGATAAACGATATAGAACTGAAACATAAATTATATGGACACATTCTACTTGTACTACCATCTAAGCAAAGACCTATCTAAAACCATTTAGAAACAAATTGAGCTAGAACTAAAATTGCTGTGAGACGAAACCTGAAATGTTGGTTGGTTGATTTGATGCTTAACGTCCACGGTAAACAACTTAGGTCATGTCGGGACGGTCAGTTAACCTAACCACACTATTCCTGGGCAGGCTTAGACCTCCTAAGCGGTTATCCAGTACTAAGTGCACATACTTTCGCCAGTAGCTGACAACTACCCTTCTTGAATCAGCGGAAGGAGAAACGAAAGTATGTGGCCAGACCGGGAACCCAGGACCTCTGACTTACGAGTCAGGTGCCCTACCGATTGCGCTACCCGGCCCGGCAACCTGAAATGTAAGAAACTCGAAGCCTTTGGTATTGGGAGGAACTACAAATGATTATATTCTAAATACTGATGGAGAAATTACACCGGAATCTGTTAGTTCAAGACGGCGAAAATCAAGTTCAGGTAAGGACATGTTATTTCAGATACGTGCGTTGGTCAAAACGAAATGAGACTTGCCTTGCAACTCTGCATGCATGTTATAATTCATACAGACATGTTTAAACATATATGCAGTTTATATGCAAAGTTTTGAAGGATGCATACTATGACCCACATGTGTCATTATTCAACTCAATATATTTGCAGATCACACACCACTTGGCACTGAATAAAGCTCAATTTAAGTGGAGGTATTGAAAATGTGCATTATGCATACTGACCACAAAATAAAGGACGAAGAACAGCAAAACATATCAAGTAAAATCATTTTGCTTGCTTACATATAAACACATATAACAATGCTAAAACATATATGAGGAAAAAGACTGTAATGTATGTGGCTGAAGGTTTACAAACCTCTATGCAACTATCAAAATTATACTGTAATTTATATTTGTTTGAAAATTTTTACAGTTTGAAAGTAAGCGGTTAAAATGGGTTTTAGACTTGGGGCGTTTATTAGAAATAACTTGGTACTGTTTTATATGACTTTCTGAAGTGGCGAAGCATGTTTGTAAGATATGTTCAGATTGTTAGCAGTAAGGTCTCGTGATTTGGTTAATAGCACGAAGTCTCGTGGTTTTCGCTGAGAAGCGAGTATATGTCAAAGCGTGAATTAGTGATTTGTCATTCGAGCCAAAGACAGCGTTGAGTAAGGATAGACATTGAGCGACGTGGAAGTATTTGTCAGCGCTAGTGCATGCGACAGGCGGGATTCTTCTCTCGAGTTAATTTCTCGTTTGGAAGGCGTCAGATTTTGCAGTCTACAATTAGCAGAACATTTGATAAGTATTTATGCTCCTTTTATTTTACAGTTTAGTTGCAAGCCGTGATAGAGCAAAAGGAGAAATTTCTATGGAAATGTCCGTTTATTTCAGATTAACATAATCTACTTGAGAGATGTAGATATTGTTCAGACTGTTTAGCAAGAATCGCCTGATCTGGTTATTTTATTATCCGTCGGTTACTTTGGTTATGTTTTGTATACATTTCAGTTTCTATCATTGTGCGAATTCGCAGTCGGTAGGGCAGTCATTTATTGTCTGTGTATCTGACTTATTATGATAATTATATTTCATGTATGTTTTATTAGATCGATAATGTCCTATCGACATTTTTAACTTTTTAGTCGGCTTCGAGTCTTTTTGTCAGAAGGTATTGTCTTCTAGTAATTGCTAGAGGTGCTGTAAGAAGATTGACAATTTAAAAAAAAAAAAAAAAACAGTGCAAATTAGAATGGAAGCCATATATCTGGTTTAGCACGGTTTGTAAATAGATTTTGATATTGAATGTCTTATTTTGTCTGGAATTTCTGCAGGGGAGTAAAAAAAAAATTAATAATAATAATTGCTCTTCCAATGCATTCCAAGTTTCCTCCCTTTGTTTAATTTTTTAAGTTTCAAAAGATATGAACCATTACAGCCGTTTTTTGCAACGGGGTCACAACCTCGCTTCAATTCGTGTATTGTTTTTAAATAAAGGACGAGGAAATCTATAGACAGAAGCGAGAAATTCTGGCTATAAATTAATAGTATTTTATTCAATTAATTGCTTTGTATTAGATTTTAATATCTTCATGTTTTGTTTATCATGTCTATGTTGGTAACTAAGGATGCATATTTTGTTAAACGCTGTTAGTAGTTTTAAACAATGTGATGGTTAACATATCGGCATCAGCAGTTTTTTCAAATTCTTGTTGGGAAAAGTTTATTTTTCTCAATTAATGAGAATTTAAGAATATAATTAATAATTACGTTTTCGAGACGAGTGATCGTTGATAGGCCTTGTCAGTTTATTGTGACAGATTCAGTTAAGTTTTTGACTTTGATAATGATGACAGAACTCATACTTAATTTTCAAAAAAAAAAAAAAAAAAAAAAGCTTTTGTTAAGTTTCTTTAAACAAGTAGGAAAGGTTGTGTTAACGTTGTTTTTTTTTAATGTCGATGACATTGTACGCTTGTTTAGTTTTAACATGACTGAGCTGTTATTAATGATCGCTGAGTTGTAAGATTTTCTGAAAAGTTTACTTTTATAATAGTATTCTAAAGCAGTGTTTTTACGCCAAAGAATTTATTTTATGAGCGATTTTAGCTGAGTTATCAAATAAATTTCCCCGACTTTAGAATGTGGTCTCAACTATGTGATGTATTATATATTAGTCATATTAGGTGAGGAGTTTCCTGATAGGGTGCCTTTTGGCATAAGTGTGGGGGATAAATCAAGGTAAGCATATGTTTGTGATCTGATTTTACATTTTGTTCATTACGATAAGAGGAGTTGAAATGATATTGGAATCATGGCGTTCAGGCCTTTATAGGGACATGTAATTGTGTTTGGAAGCCATTGTTGGTTGTGAGTAACCAAGGTTGGCGTATCAAGCAGAGATTTGGAAAGTTGGTTGACAGGTACGGAGCCAAAGTTGGCGGAGCTTTGATTTGAAATGCTCCAAAGTAGGCGTATCAGGCAGTGCTTTGGAAGGTTGGTTGACAGGAAATGCTCCAAACTAGGCGTATCAGGCAGTGCTTTGGAAGGTTGGCTGACAGGAAATGATCCAAAGTAGGCGTATCAGGCAGTGCTTTACATGTTTGTTTGATATAAAATGATTCAAATGGCTTTTCAGCCAGAGCTTTGGATGTATTGTTTTATGGGATGCATCGCATCATTCGTGACTGGAGTTTGACTACGTTGTTACCGAGTTTGTAGATGTCAAGAACCTTCATATTGACAAATCTGGCTCAATAGAAATGTAAATTAACTGTTGAAAATTTACATTCCATTGAATGCATTAATGACTTGTGTCCTTGTTTTTCATTACAAAAACCATTTCGCAGAAACTCAAATGACCTGTTAATACAATTGGTATCATATTTTAACATTAATATTTGTGAAAAGCAAGAAATGATGACGACAGTATTCATTTACCTTTTCAACTTCGATATCGCTTTTTAGTTCAAATTACATTTAACTGAAACTCTGTTGCTGAATTTTTACAAGGATTTAGATATGATTTTATATTATTTAAAGAAATTAGAAAGATTTTATTTAAAAAAAAAAAAAAAAAAGTATGCTTCTAAAATTAAATGTCTATAAGTCTGGATTTTAAAATGTGACCTACTTAATGTAAAGTTTTAACCAGCTCGTGTTGTATACAGAAACATCGATCTACTAAGGTCTTTTTTGAGGAGCTCGGGATGAGGTTATGGTTGAAAAGACTAGGATTTATAGAGAAGTAATGTGCACGTAACGCAGTACGGGAGATAGAAGATATACAGAAAAGGATAGTGAATTCGTATCGTAGTATTCGTTGAGTAAAAGTTAATCGGAGAATGAAATTGCGTATGTATAGTCGTATTGGTGGTAAAAGTTGACCTGAAGGAAAGCGAATACTTACAGGAGTACTGTTGGTATTAGTTGATCAGAGGAGTAAAGAGAGTATGAATATCAGCACTGGTTGTAAAAGTAGACCAGAGAAGGAAGATGAGTATTGGGGTACAATTTTGACCCGAGATGGAGTACTGGTGCTTAAAAAGAGCGCATATATTTATAGCAATATCGATGTTTAAAGAATATGTGTACAGTACATATAGCAATTTTTGCGTTAAAATTTTCTGAAGATTTTTACGAAGTATTTATCTGCGTTAAACATTTATAAGTAATTTGTGTACTTCGATTTAAGTCATTCATACAGATTATATAATTTTTGGTTATACTGGAAAGTGTGAAAATCGTCTTATAAATAAAGAAAATTTATAAAAATACATGTAAAGAAACGGGTATTCTCAAAGTGGTTTGGTTTGCATAGCTGAGGGTCTGGCGAAGTGACTGTTTGTACGATATAGTGAAGTTAACTTGAACAGTCTAAAGACAGTTATTTCATGTAAGCATCAAGCAAAGAATGTACTTTCAAGTATTAGATTCTGAGTTTGTTCTTTAGATCAAAGTGAAAAATATTATTAGCCGCCCGTTCTTTGTTATTCGAACAGTTGTCTGTTGGCATTTCCTAAAATGATGTTTGTTATTTCTGGTGTGCAAGAGGTGTTAAGACTTTTTGCAGCTGAGTTGTTCTGAAAATGCATTTGCGTTGGGAATTTACGAAGCTGTATTAAGTTTTGATTCAGTAAAGTAGTAAGTCAGCAGAGTGCGTTGGCCGAGGTTGTTAAAATATTTCAATAAAATACAAATGAGTTATGTTCGGTTGAGACATGGTCGAATTAGAATATAATGTAATTTATATTTGTTTGAAAATTTTTACAGTTTGAAAGTAAGCGGTTAAAATGGGTTTTAGACTTGGGGCGTTTTATTAGAAATAACTTGGTACTGTTTTATATGACTTTCTGAAGTGGCGAAGCATGTTTGTAAGATATGTTCAGATTGTTAGCAGTAAGGTCTCGTGATTTGGTTAATAGCACGAAGTTTCGTGGTTTTCGCTGAGAAGCGAGTATATGTCAAAGCGTGAATTAGTGATTTGTCATTCGAGCCAAAGACAGCGTTGAGTAAGGATAGACATTCCCCCCCCCCCCCCCCCCCCCCCCCCCCCCCCCACCTACCCTTTAAAGTCACGAGTGATGCCAGAAATAAGTTGATCAGCGCGATAATGATGCTCGTTAGCCATGTAAATAGATTTTTAAGAAACGTAATAATGGTATTCAGCATCTGTTTAATGGTTGTATAAATTCAGAAATTTTAAAGTTTTTCTGAGAGTTTATGCATAATATTGAAAGGTTTGCAAAGAGAGCATTTTCTCGGGTATTTTTCGGTCTGTATATCATTTGATTTGTAAAGACATTTTAGAATATCGTCATTCATTTTCAGTGTATACCGATTTGATATAGAGGTTCTTAGATGAGATGTCATTGAATGGTTCATTTGAATCCAGTCTTGCACGATGCCGCAGGGAAATGAAGGATGACGGGTGGAGCAGTCATTGTATAGTTTGGCAGTTCGTGGGTTTGACAGATGAGTAAAATAAAATAAAGTATATATACATGTATTTATATAATAATATCTTATGGAATTGATCATGGAATAAAATATGATTACGAATTAATAACAACATGACTATTTAAATGAATGGATATGTTTTTTAAATAGTGTGTTTAAAAGATATTCTACGTATGTCTTTGCATTTACGTCAAGGACGAGATGAAGCTTTTTATTTACATATCTGAAATAATTTTCTAAGTTAAAGATATCTTGTATGTGTCAGTATACCTGCATGTATTTCCGCAGTCAGAAAGGTTACCAGCAGAAATAAAAGAAGTCTTCGATTATGCAATTTTTCAGGACAGTATATGTGATACAGGTTTCAGTGATCAGTTTTGTCGAAGGACATATTTAATGAGTATAATTGAAATATGTTTTAGTCTATTATAGGTTGTTCTATTTGTGAAAGAGAAAAAACGTACAGTCTCGAACAGTCAAGGTTCTAAGACATGCTTTTTCACTGTCGTTTACTTGGCGGATCCACTTGGGTTTCCATGGTGCCGAAGATTTGACCTACTTGCTGATATTCAGTTGTACAATACGTCGCTCGGAATAAAACGAACAGTTGTCTGTTGGCATTTCCTAAAATGATGTTTGTCATTTCTGGTGTGCAAGAGGTGTTAAGACTTTTTGCAGCTGAGTTGTTCTGAAAATGCATTTGCGTTGGGAATTTACGAAGCTGTATTAAGTTTTGATTCAGTAAAGTAGTAAGTCAGCAGAGTGCGTTGGCCGAGATTGTTAAAATATTTCAATAAAATATAAATGAGTTATGTTCGGTTGAGACATGGTCGAATTAGAACATAAGTGCAATTATTATTTTATTCCAACAAACATAGAGCAGTCTGACGGTCTTGAAACTTAACTATAGAATCTAATGTGTACAGACCAAGTGGTACGTGGTAGAACTGTTGTTTGATCCTTCGCAACATACTCGTCTTGAATTAGAGGAAGGGTGAGAATGTCCAAGGACACGTTTTATCATGCATTTAGCTAACATATACAACTGATACTTAGACGTTATAATGAGCATGGTACAAGACCTATCGTCATGCAGCTGGGATCAGATGAATCATTTGAATCATCAGCGACTGGAATAAAATTTCAAAATACAATGAAGAATATAAGTACATAACTGCATAAACCCAAAACCAAATAAATTCTGAAAAGGGAGCATTCAAAGAATATCAAAGAATGAAAATTGGAGCTGAACAGGAAGATATAGTGGGTGATGATCTTGCAAATGATAGGGCTTAAAGCCGCTTCAAGGGGAGTTACTCTACTCACTGAGAGCGGTCATGCAGTACATGACGTGAACTATATTTGGTGATCATGTGATTAGCTTGTCTTTCACTCTGTCGTCTGCAGAGCAAGAAATGGAGGGAAAACAGACTTGACTTTTCTATAAAAAGTCAGGAAAATACAAAAATAACAACAATGGAGAATTAAAGGGCAAATGACTGACATCTACCAAAACAAAAACAACTGTCAACCAACGCTGGAACTATCAAGCGTAGTGCTACAAAATACAATTATTATTTATATTATATTTCTGTAAGTTGTAAGAAATAAATATTCATAGTTTTCTACTTGGTTTCCATTTTCAGCTGTCCGGTGTTAATGTTTAGTGTGTAAATACTATTTTTTTTTTTTTAAACTTATGCGCCACACCCCGCGCCTGCCATCATGGTCAGTTACTGACCGAGTGCAGTATCGACAGAAAGAAAGACAACACCACCAGAAAAACTAGAAGGTTGTCCAGTGACAACTGGTCGAGCCCGCTGTTTGCTTAAGTGACCTATAAGTCTGTCAAGACTAAGTAACTGCTTCACTCTAGAACAAGCCAAAAAACATCATGCTTAGCCAGCATTTTCTTCTTTCTCTTTTTTTCAAATTTTCACAAAGGAAAATAAGTAGAACTGATGACCCAGACAAGCTCAATTTATGACAGTTACAATATCTGACCTTCAAGTGTGACCTTGACCTTGGACCTACCCAAACAAATATGTCACTTGACACTTCCACTCATCAAGAAGAACAATTGTGCCAAGTTATTTTGAAATCCATCCGTAAATGTAGAAGTAATGGCTCGGACAAGCTCAATTTATGACCATTTTATCATTTGACCTTCAAGTGTGACCTTGACCTTGGACCTGCTTGAAAAAATGTTCCAAATGGCACTTCTACTCATCAAGGAGAACAATTGTGTTAAATTATTTTGAAATCCATTTGTAAATGTTGAAGTTATGGCTCAGACAAGCTCAATTTATGGCCATTTTATCATTTGACCTTCAAGTGTGACCTTGACCTTTGACCTACCTGAACAAATGTTTCAAACGGCACTTCTACTCATCAAGAAGAACAATTGTGCCAAATTATTTTGAAATCCATCCATAAATGTAGAATGGCTCGGACAAGCTCAATTTATGGCCATTTTATCATTTGACCTTCAAGTGTGACCTTGACCTTGGACCTACCTGAACAAATGTTTCAAATGGCACTTCTATTCATCAAGGAGAACAATTGTGCCAAATTATTTTGAAATCATTTCGTAAATGTAGAAGTTATGGCTCGGACAAGCTCAATTTATGGCCATTTTATCATTTGACCTTCAAGTGTGACCTTGACCTTGGACCTACCTGAACAAATGCTTCAAATGGCACTTCTACTCATTAAGGAGAACAATTGTGCCATATTATTTTGAAATCCATCCATAAATGTAGAAGTAATGGCTCGGACAAGCTCAATTTATGGCCATTTTATCATTTGACCTTCAAGTGTGACCTTGACCTTGGACCTACCTGAACAAATATTTCAAAAGGCACTTCTACTCATCAAGGAGAACAATTGTGCCAAATTATTTTAAAATCCATCTATAAATGTAGAAGTTATGGCCCGGACAAATCCGGACGGACGGACGCACGCACGCACACACGAACGCACGCACGCACTAACGCACGCACGGACATACACCTAACTGACATTGTAACAACTTTGTCTCGCCAACCGCAAGCGGGCTCAACAATAATGTCAACAGCTCTAAATAAGTGTAGGAACTATAACATGGCTAATGATTGGTCCAAAATCATGGTACTTTGTCATTAATATTTGGCAACATATCTAATGCTTATGATGATTTTAATATTGTTTTTGCTATTTTTCAGGTCCAGGAAGCACAAAGACTGCGTCAATTTTAATTTTACGCAGACAATGGAGCACTAGGCCTCACCAGCTGGTCTCAAATGAGGTCACAAGTGTAACACATTTTGAGCATGTGTAATAAACTCATACATATGGCATATTTAAATGAATACATTGCTGTAATAATCATTTAAGTACTTATGAAGCATCCTTGTTCTTCCTTTATGCATTTTAATCAAGATTTAATCTATAAAAATTGGCATATGATATGAATTTAGTTATTGATATCTATATGAGTTTAAAAGTTCAGTTCAGTTTTCTCGGTCAAAAGCAATGTTTGGTCATATAAGTACCTAAAAGAGACAGTAAAAAAACAAATTTCTGAGTAAACCTTATATACTGAACGCCAAAAGAAACGCATACAAGTTTATGTTCTTTTTTCTCGGCACTGTCTCTAGGCAAGTCCAAATCGATCATTGCAAAGACTATGATTTTCATCCGACCACAGTACACGATGAAACTATCATGATTTAAATCTTTCGTAAAAGAGTTACCTCACTTTCTCGAAAAA
This sequence comes from Ctena decussata, assembly GCA_963989385.1. Classification (NCBI taxonomy): domain Eukaryota; kingdom Metazoa; phylum Mollusca; class Bivalvia; order Lucinida; family Lucinidae; genus Ctena; species Ctena decussata. Next base: position 93,939,753 of record OZ022499.1, read on the forward strand.
CATTAAATTCTATTGCAAGAGAATTATTTCCTTTTCCATTAAATCATATTGTGTTCAGAAATGGTCTCTGATATGCAACTGTTAGAAAACCGCCAAATTCATATGAATGACATGGTTATTTATTAAATGACAGCGCTATAAAGTCTGTCCATTTTCAAATTACCTCCCTTTGTATTAAACAAAGAGTAATTTTTGAAAACCGATAACGGCATTCTTTATGGCTTTACGCTTCAGTTTCTTTTACAAATGATTTTATGTGTTGCATTTCACTACAGTATTACTAATTTTACAAGGATTTTCCCTTTCTGTTTCAACATATCAGAGTTAGAATGTTCAGAGGAAAACCCTATGTTAAAACAAGTCGCCCAAGGGCAACGATCGCTCACCTGTCAGTATATGCTCAATTTATATAAAATTGGTAGTACTACAGTCCCGGTTGCTAGATACCAAGTTTAAAGGCAATTGGCCCAGTGGTTCTGGAGAAGAAGATTTTTCAAGGTTTTTGCCATTATATGGGCATGGTGGCCATCTTGGTCATGTGAGTGGACCGAATATATAAACTTTGTTTCCCGCTTTGCCTGAAGGCTGCATTTGAAATTAAATTGAAATCTGCCCAGTAGTTTCAGAGGAGAAGTCCTTTAAAAATGTTGACAAATTACAGACAAACGACCTTTAGCCAAGATAACTAGATCCATATATGGGCATGGCGGCCATCTTGGTCATGTGACCCAGACCCCGGGTATAAACTTTCGTTCCCCCATCCCACTGAGACTCCATATGAAATTTGGCTTCAATCGGCCCAGTGGTTTCAGAGGAGAAGATGTTTGAAAATCTTGACAACTGATGGTCCCACGGAATGACCTTGACCTTTAGTGACACAATATCTTCATCTGGTCATTTAGTCGACCATGTATACCAAGTATTGTACCTAATACTTAAATAGTTTCTGAGAAATCCACTGTTTAAGCGTTTTCCCATATAAAAGCCTAACATACCAAAGTTGACCATCCCGTAAATTAGGTCAAGGTCAACGCAAGATCATGATTTGTATAAAATATGATGGGCCCGCATGCCCGATGCTACATACCAAGTTTCAAGGTCATAGGCCTTTTGGTTCTGGAGAAGAAGATTTTTGAAGGGTTTTTACCAAATATGGGCATGGCGGCCATCTTGGTCATGTGACCTGGACCAAATATATAAACTTTCGTTCCCCCATCCCACTGAGACTCCATATGAAATATGGCTTCAATCGGCCTAGTGGTTTCAGAGGAGAAGATGTTTGAAAATCTTGACGACGGATGGTCCGACGGAATGACCTTGACCTTTAGTGACATAATATCTTCATCTGGTCATTTAGTCGACCATATATACCAAGTATTGTACCTTAGACTTAAATAGTTTCTGAGAAATCCACTGTTTAAGCGTTTTCCAATATAAAAGCCTAACGTACCAAAGTTGACCATGCCGTAAATTAGGTCAAGGTCAACGCAAGGTCATGATTTGTATAAATTATGATGGGCCTGCATGCCCGATGTTACACACCAAGTTTCAAGGTCATAGGCCTTTTGGTTCTGGAGAAGAAGATTTTTGAAGGGTTTTTACCAAATATGGGCATGGCGGCCATCTTGGTCATGTGACCTGGACCAAATATATAAACTTTCGTTCCCCCATCCCACTGAGACTCCATATGAAATTTGGCTTCAATCGGCCCAGTGGTTTCAGAGGAGAAGATGTTTGAAAATCTTGACGACGGATGGTCCGACGGAATGACCTTGACCTTTAGTGACATAATATCTTCATCTGGTCATTTAGTCAACCATGTATACCAAGTATTGTACCTTAAACTTAAATAGTTTCTGAGAAATTCACCGTTTAAGCGTTTTCCCATATAAAAGCCTAATGTACCAAAGTTGACCATGTCATAAATTAGGTCAAGGTCATCACAAGGTCATGATTTATATAAATTATGATGGGCCCGCATGCCCGATGCTACATACCAAGTTTCAAGGTCATAGGCCTTTTGGTTCTGGAGAAGAAGATTTTTGAAGGGTTTTTACCATATATGGGCGTGGCGGCCATCTTGGTCATGTGACCTGGACCAAATATATAAACTTTCGTTCCCCCATCCTGTTCAGGCTCCACATGAAATTTGGCTTCAATCCACCCAGTGGTTTCTGAGAAGAAGATGTTTAAAAGTGTGGACGACGCCGACGACGCAGACGCCGACGACGGACGACGGACCAAGTCTATACTATAAGCTCACCTTCACAGGTGAGCTAATGAAATGTCTGTTTACGCTTTCTTGATACCTAACTTTCCTTGGCTTGTTTTTTCAAGAATTAAAGACAGCCCAAGAAGAAAATGAGTTATAGAAAATTTTCTTGATACAGAGCTTAACAATCGCAGGTAAACTGTGATTCACAAAGATTCTGCAGTTGAGAATATAACCTGTTAAAGATTGCTTGTTTTTTGTAACTTTTAATTTTACCCCATCTTGAAAGTATTGGTTTTCACAGTTACAGTGTAAGACATATTGGGGATTTCATATATTCTTTTTCTCAAAAACTCTTGGACACGTCAAACTAACAAGACAAAAACTAGTAGCAGTTGCCTACTTTTGAAAATTTAATATATATACTTTGTATGCGTTTCTTTTGGCGTTCAGTATAGTTTTTTTTTTTCAAAATCAGGAGCATATCCTAAAGTGTTACACTTGTGACAAAAATCACACATTTCAATATTTAATCAGTATACGCTTCCCAGTTCCACAGCTAATTACCGAAACTGAGAGAAAAACATGAGACTTGTTAAAATACCGTTTCAATGGAAATCCCTTACAAATACATGTGAAAAGAAGAAGATTTTTGTCACAAGTGTAACATTTTAAGACATATTCCTGATTTTGACAAACACTTTAAATTTTGCTCATAGATTTGTTGTGTTGTTTTGAATTTTAGGTACATATATGACCAAATGTTATATCTGACAGAGAAAACTAAACTGAACTTTTACAATAGCATAGATATTAAAAACTTAATTTCTATCATATGCAAATTTTAAAGACTTTTTGAAAGTCCTATCACAGAAGTGATTAAATCTTGATTAAAATGCATAAAGAAAAATAGCCATCAGAGGAGATGGCAAATCCCCCGACCGAAGACCCCCATGGGTCTTGGTAAAAAGGGTGCACTTCAAAACACATATAAGTAATATATTGTCATTCTTTTATGCTTCTGATTGAAATTATCTGTTTAACAGATGAATGATTATCTAACACTCAGACTAAAATAGTATGGTTGACTGATAAAAAGAAGTAATATCTCAAACAGCCGCCATATACATAAACATATAGCATATGATACATTATACTTTCAAACTAGAAGGTTGTCCAGGGACAACTGGTCGAGCCCGCTGTTTGCTTTAGTGACCTATAAGTATGTCAAGACAAAGTAACTGCTTCACTCTAGAAAGAAGCCAAAAAAACATCATGCTTAGCTTTTCTTCTTTTTTTCCTCCAAATTTTCACAAAGGAAAATAAGTAGAAGTGATGATCCAGGCAAGCTCAATTTATGACAGTTACAATATCTGACCTTCAAGTGTGACCTTGACCTTGGACCTACCAAAACACATATGTCACTTGACACTTCCACTCATCAAGAAGAACAATTGTGCCAATTATTTTGAAATCCATCCGTAAATGTAGAAGTAATGGCTCGGACAAGCTCAATTTATGACCATTTAATCATTTGACCTTCAAGTGTGACCTTGACTTTGGACCTACTAGAACAAATGTTCCAAAGTGCACTTCTTCTCATCAAGGAGAACAATTGTGTTAAATTATTTTGAAATCCATTAGTAAATGTTGAAGTTATGGCTCAGACAAGCTCAAATTACGGCCATTTTATCATTTGACCTTCAAATGTGACCTTGACCTTGGACCTACCTGAATAAATTTTCCAAATGGCACTTTTAAACATCAAGGAAAACAATTGTGCCAAACTATTTTGAAATCCATCCATAAATGCAGAAGTAATGGCTCGGACAAGCTCAATTTATGGCCATTTTATAATTTGACCTTCAAATGTGACCTTGACCTTGGACCTACCTGAACAAATGTTTCAAATGGCACTTCTATTCATCAAGGAGAACAATTGTGCCAAATTATTTTGAAATCCATCCATAAATGTAGAAGTAATGGCTCGGACAAGCTCAATTTATGGCCATTTTATCATTTGACTTTCAAGTGTGACCTTGACCTTGGACCTACCTGAACAAATGTTTCAAAAAGCACTTCTACTTATCAAGGAGAACAATTGTGCCAAATTATTTTGAAATCCATCCATAAATGTAGAAGTTATGGCCCGGACAAGCTCAATTTATGGCCATTTTATCATTTGACCTTCAAGTGTGACCTTGACCTTGGACCTACCTGTACAAATGTTTCAAAAGGCACTTCTACTCATCAAGGAGAACAATTGTGCCAAATTATTTTGAAATCCATCCATAAATGTAGAAGTTATGGCCCGGACAAATCCGGACGGACGCACGCACGCACTAACGCACGCACGCACGCACGCACGCACTAACGCACGCACGGACATACACCGAACTGACATTGTAACAACTATGTCTCGCTCTCCGCAAGCGGGCTCGACAAAAATGTGAATAACTTCTAAACTACAAGCCCTACAAACCTAATTTTGAGCTCTGTAGTAAGTGAATTTGGACAAAGAATCCAAATCTGGGGAATTTTTTTTTTTTCTTCTTTTTTTTTTGTGGTGTGGGGTGGGGGGGATGTGGAGGGGTCAGAGAGAGAGTTATGAACAATGATAAGATATCACAGCATGTTCATCAATATTTTAAAAGGTATAAGGTTATTAAAATTGTGGAGCAGGCCAGGGTTATACAGATATGGAGCAGAGACTCAAACAGCAGCTCAAACTACCAAAGGGAAATAACTCACAAAGTATGAATGCAAGAGTTGTCATTCAAGTATGAGACAAATCGTCATGACCTGTTCTTCATAACTGTGAAGTATCATGAAAATATTTCAAACGGTATTCAAGTTATAGAGCGGACACCTAAAATCATCAAAGGGAAATAACTCAAAAAGTAAGAAAGCAAGAGTTGTCATTCTTGTTCGCGACACATCGTCATGACCTGTTCTATATATTTGTGAAGTATCATGAAAAATTTCAATAGGTATTCAAGTTATAGAGCGGACACGAAATCATATCTAAAACCATCAAGGGGAAATAACTCAAAAAGTAAGAAAGCAAGAGTTGTCATTCTTGTTCGCGCAACATCGTCATGACCTGTTCTACATATTTGTGAAGTATCATGAAAATATTTCAAAAGGAATTCAAGTTATAGCGCGGACACGAAATCATACCTTAAACCATCAAGGGGGAATAACTCAAAAAGTAAGAAAGCAAGATTTGTCATTCTTGTTCCCGACACATCGTCATGGCCTGTTCTACATATCTGTGAAGTATCATGAAAATATTTAAAACGGTATTCAAGTTATAGAGCGGACACGAAATCACACCTAAAACGATCAAGGGGAAATAACTCAAAAAGTAAGAAAGCGAAAGTTGTCACTCTTGTTCGCGACACATCGTCAAGGCCTGTTCTACATATCTGTGAAGTATTATGAAAATATTCTGAAAGATATTCAAGTTATAGAGCGGACACGACACGAATCTGCCAAAAAAACACACCTAAAACCATCAAGGGGAAATAACTCAAAAAGTAAGAAAGCAAGAGTTGTCATTCTTGTCCGCGACACATCGTCATGACCTGTTTTACATATCTGTGAAGTATCATGAAAATATTCCAAAGGGTATTCAAGTTACAGAGCGGACACGAATCTGCCAAAAAACTCACCAAAGGGGAAATAACTCAAAAAGTACAATAGCAAGAGTTACCATGCTTGTACGCGACACATCGCCATGACCTGATCTACATAACTGTGAAGTATCATGAAAATATTCCAAAGGGTATTCAAGATATAGAGCGGACAAGAAAATGTTTACGGACGGACGGAGGACGGACAGACAGACGGACGGACGCCAGGCTCATCGCTATACCCCCCGAACCTTTCGGTCGGGGGATAAAAAGGATGCTTTACAAGTACTTAAATGATTATTCCGGCAATGTATTTATTTAAATATTTCATGTGCCTGTGTTTATTTCACATGCTCAAAATGCGTTACACTTGTGACATCAGTTGAGACCAGCTGGTGAGGCCTAATGCTCCATAATTTGAGTAAAATTGGCATCAATGCTGTCTTAGACCTTCCTTGACCTAATAAATAGCAAGAAATAATCAGTTATACAAAGATTTATAAATGCTGATGTTTGAAACATTCAATAATACACTTGTGATATTTTAAGGTTATGTTAGTCAATCCAGGCTATACAAAGAACACGCCTACCAATCGCTCTCATGCGAAACCACGGTTCAGAACGCCAATCCATGAGAGGAGTTTCCAGTTGTGCATGAGGGGAGCCAAAAGCGTTAACAAATTTGACATCGGAACAAGGTTTGAGGTATTTATTTTCTCTGAAAACTATTTATGCAAAATATAAAAATGCTATTTTGTCACATATACATTGGTTCTTCGGCACATGAAAGGATTAGCCACATGGCCTTGCATTTTTCCAGATATGCATTTAGTACGGCGGAGCATGTGTTCAAGATCATTCTCGGCGATATATACATGTAGGGAAAAGTCGCATTCTCTTGCTTGTTTTTGAGTCTCTGACCTTGTTAGTCGCAAAATCTAAATCTTCAAAACCTTCCATGAAATCTTATGTTCTAGCGTTTTTTTCATATTTGACCTTACCGTAAAATGGTCAAGGTCAACACAAGGTATACAATTTGAACAATCTCGATAGTATTTAAGTACCCGATGCTACTTACCAACTTTCAAGGCCATCGGTCAATTGGTCTGGAGGAGAAGATTTTTAAAGGTCTTTACTATATATGGGCTAGGCGGCCATGTTGGTTATGTGACCTGGACCGTTTGAACAAATTTTCATTCCCTAAACCCTTGGAGGCTCTATATGAAATTTGGTTACACTTGGCCCAGTGGTTTTGGAGAAGACGATTTGAAATTGTCAAAATATGAGAGATCCGGGTCAAATGTCAAAGACTGACCTTGACCTCTTGTACTCACAAATCTTCATGCACTCATTAAATATACTGCAAATACCAGTTTTTATGCCTAAATCTTTAAAACTTTTCACGAAATCTTATGGTTTAACAATTTCCCATATTTGACCTTGGCTTAAAAAAAGGTCAAGGTCAACCCAAGCTCATAATCTGAAGAATCTGGACAGTACTCAAGTACCCAATGCTACATATAAAGTTTCAAGGCCATCAGTCAATTGGTTCTGGAGGAGACATTTTTAGGTTATTACAATATATGGGCATGGCAGCCATGTCATGTGTCCTGGACCGTATGAATAAATTGTCGTTTCCTCATCCCCTGGAGGCTCTGTATGAAATTTGGTTTCAATGTGCCCAGTGGCTTTTGAGGAGATTGTTTGAAATTATCAAAGGATCAAAGAATGGCGTTGCCCTGCTTTACATCTTCATGTACTTATTAAGATGACAGTAGATACCAATTTTAGCCCCCAAATCTTCGACAGTTTCCAAGATATCTTATGTTCTAGCATTTTGCTATATAAAAGCAAATTCAACATTATCGTAAAAAGGTCAAGGTCAACTCAGGGTCATAATTTGAACAATCTTGGTAGTACTCGCATACCTAGTGCTACATACCAAGTTCCAGGGCCATCGCCCTATTGGTTCTGGAGACGAAGGTTTTTTTTAAAGTTTTTACCATATATGGGCATGACGGCCATGTTGGTCATCTGACCAGGACCGTTTGAACAAGTTTTCATTCCTAAGATCCCAAAAGGCTACATATGAAATTTGGTTATAATCGGCATAGCGGTTCTAGAGGAAAGGTCATTTGAAATTGTGGACGGACGGACGACAGAGCCTGTCTATCCTATAAGCTCCTCCGGAGCCTCTGCCTCAGGTGAGCTAAAATACAGATCGTCTGATTTTTTATTATCTATGCACCTATAAAATATCAAAACCTTAATGTTTACAGTTCCTAAGTTACAGAGTATACTTAAAGTATTATGGACGGATGAACGGACGGACTAGCCAAAAGCGAATCCCCCCCAACTTCTTTGAAGTTGGGGCATAAAAGGTGGACACTCGGACGAAAGAAAATCCAAGAAAAAGACTGGCTTGCGATTTTTGTTCCAAAAGCGCACCAAAAATTTCCACCCTGATTTTGACTAAGCCGTCAGGCTATGCACGAGCGAACATCAATAATGCAGGACACTGTAGATCTTCATTTAACACCAACCCTACAACTACACACATCGTACTGAGCACCGTCTCTTTTGCCGTGTGTGCCAGAAGGCAGGAGAGGAGAAAAGGACGGATGTCAGGGCGGAACGCAATAGGGTGGCAGCCCTCGTGTGCCAAGAGGAAAAGAAAACAACCCTAGAAACTGCCCCAAAACTGATAAAGGCAAATAAAGCTTGAAGCAATGACAAAAAAGCTGCGCAAGGAAAGGGATAATACTCTTCCAGAATTAACATTAAGATATTAAGAAAAATCCCCTATCATACGCAGAATAGTTACATTCCAAAGAGCCATACTGCTTCAGACTCTGGGCATGAAATCAAACAGGAAATGGCTACAGACCAAGAATTAACAAACAGCTCTGCATCTCCTGGTGAGGCGTTTCCAGTTATTTCTTTCATACCCACTCCCTTCCTTCTGTCCCCTTTTCTCTTCAACTCTTTCACAACAATTGGCGACAGCGAGGAAAACTGGTCGTGGAATGCCCATCAAAGATTTTGGAGTCAAGACTGAGGTAATGGGGCAGATATTAATGTTTTTATATATATATATATATATATATATTTTATCTTACATATTTATGTAGCTACTTAATCTTATACTACTTTTTATTATTTTGACAAATCTGAAAACTGTATAGAAAAACAGTTGTAAATAGCACTACAAGCATTTACGGAACGGTGTAAATTAAATGGAATGCTAATAAATACTTCTAAAACAAAAGTAATGCTAACTACCACTCACCAGAATCGTTCACATTTAAATGCAGATGTACTGCAGTTGCACTTTAAGGGCGATAATTGTATTTGGTGTAATGAAAAAAAAAATCTTTGGCATATAATGTAGATAATAACCTAACATGGACAAATCATATGAATGCTATAGCTAATGAAAATCTTTTATTATTTGGCTCTTATCCAAAATAAAACTAGAAACATGGTAACTAATAGGGCCCCGCCTTTATGAAACTGTTGATGACATTTAAGTCATATGTGCCCAACCACAAATAACAATACCAGCTTTCTATTATCATGTTGTTCCTTCATATTCAATATCTTGTTTGAAATTAAGCCTCTGGTAGTGTTTTTAAGATATTGGTATAATTCAGTAAATAATGTAGGCAGAGTTATGGTTCTTGTTCTCTGCACATCGTCTGACGATGCTTTACATTTGTACCAAGTCTTGTGAAAATATCTTTATTGGTTTCAGAGTTATAGAGCAGACACAATTTCTGCACTCAAAATTTCAAAGGGGCATCATTCAGTAAACAATGTAGGCAGAGTTATGGTTCTTGTTCTCTGCACATCGTCTGATGATGCATTACATTTGTACCAAGTCTCATGAAAATATCTTTATCGGTTTCAGAGTTATGGAGCGGACACGATTTCTGTACTCAAAATTACAGGCAGAGTTATGGTTCTTGTTCTCTGCACATCGTCTGATGATGCTTTACATTTGTACCAAGTCTCATGAAAATATCTTTATCGGTTTCAGAGTTATGAAGCGGACACGATTTCTGTACTCAAAATTACAAAGGGGCATAATTCAGTAAATACTGTAGGCAGAGTTGTGGTTCTTGTTCTCTGTACATCTTCTGATGATGCTTTACATTTGTACCAGGTCTTGTGAAAATATCTTTAAAAGTTTCAGAGTTATGGAGCGGACACGATTTCTGTACTCAAAATTACAAAGGGGCATAATTCAGTAAATACTGTAATCAAAGTTATGGTTCTTGTTCTCTGCACATCGTCTGATGATGCTTGTCATTTGTCGAAAGTCTCGTGAAAATATCTTTAACGGTTTCAGAGTTATGGATCGGACACGATTTCTGTACTCAAAATTACAAAGGGGCATAATTCAGGTAATACTGTAGACAGAGTTATGGTTCTTGCTCTCTGCACATCGTCGGATGATGCTTTACATTTGTCCCAAGTCTCGTGAAAATATCTTTAACGGTTTCAGTGTTATGGAGCAGAAACGATTTCTGTACTCAAAATTTCAAAGGGGCATAATTCAGTAAAAATTGTAGACATAGTTATGGTTCTTGTTCTCTGCACATCGTCTGATAATGCTTTACATTTGTACCAAGTCTCGTGAAAATATCTTTATCGGTTTCAGAGTTATTGAGCGGACACGAAATGATGACGGACGGACGGACGGACAGATGGACGGACAAGGTGATTACTATAGGGCCTCCGCAGACTTCATCTGGCGGGGCCCTAAATATAAATTTTCACTGACAACAGAATACAGTTTTAAAAGTCATATATTCAGCCTCATATTGATTATTTTAATACAGTTTGTTGAGGCACACCTCAAAGAAATCTGGACAGAATTAATAGGTTACAAAAACCAGAGGGCCAATGGCCCTATATCGCTCACCTGAGCACTGAAGCCCTGAGGTTACAGCAACAAAGCACCATGCACAACAGCAATAAAAAACGCCATTTATGTAGAGGATAATATCACAATAATTTATGAAAAAAAGCTTTATCCCCCCTTAATAGCTTCTCAGAAGAAGATGTTTGGCAAAAAAAAAAAAAAAAAAAAAAATGAAAATTTGGCCTTTCAGCAGAATCAGCTGCAATGGCAACCAATCAAAATCACTTTTCTTCCCATTATAAGTCAATGGAAACTATAAGTTGCCATAGCAACCAAAGTTCTTATGGGTTTGGAAGAAAGAGAATAAAATTTATGTAGAGGCTACTGTCATCAACACGTTTGCACAATACAGCTTCATCCCCGATATGGCTTCTGAGCGGAAGATTTTTTTTCCGAAAATTTACCCTATATTTTGCCATGGCAACCAATCAAATTCAGCAATTTGGAGAAAATTCATATGAATCGTAGAGGACTACTCAAGAAAAATTTCTGTAGAAAAAAATCTAAATAACTGCAGTTAGACAGCAAAAATTGCCAATTTCCATTTTCCCCATTATAAGTGAATGGAAATTCTTAGTTGCCATTTCAACCAAACTGCTGGAGCAATTGCTATGAAAAACAGTAATTCTATAGAGGCCTGAGCTTTATTGACGACATAATTTCTGCGGAGATGATTTTTAAATATTTTTTCTATTTTTAACTATTCGGTTGCAAGGGCAACCAGACAAATTGTGCAATTTGCATAAATTTAATAATGCTGGTTGGAGACTACTAAAGGAACATTTCTATGAAAGTTTTGTCAAAATATCTCCACCAACATAGCAATAAATGCAAGTTTTCCATTATAAGTCAATGGCAACTTTAAGTTCCCATAGCAACCAAACTGATAGAGCGGTTGCCAAAAAAAACAGTACTTTTATAGAAGCTAGTATTAAGATCCTTTCTGTAAAGTTAGGCTTTATTGGTTGCATGATTTCTGAGGAGATGATTTTTGAATATTTTTTCTATTTTTAATCATTCGGTTGCCATGGCAACCAGCCAAATTGTGCATTTAACATAAATTTCATGTGGTTGATAGAGGACTACTTAAGGAACATTTCTGTAAAAGTTTTGTCAAAATATCTGCAGTGACATGGCAATAAATGCTATTTTCAATTTTTCCCATACAAGTCAATGGAAACTTTAAGTTGCCATAGCAACCAAAGTTATGAAGCGATTTGGATAAAAACAGTATTATTGGTTCCCCCTGCCTATAGATGCTATACATGAAATATGCTTACAATGGGCCATGTAGTTTCAGAGGAGATGTCGTTTGAAAATTTTGACAGACGGACGGACGACGTACGACGGATGCCTGCCTATACTATAAGCTCACCTGTGAGCCTTCGGCTCAGGTGAGCTAAAAAGCTTGCAAAATTTGAAAATATTGTTGACAGTATGGAAGAGTTTAAAATTTTAAACTATTCATGGACGTATATTTGTTAGGAAAGGTAAATGCATGTTTAAAATTCCAACTCATTAACATCTCAAAACATCAATCAAATGTTTCACTAAGACCAATAAATGATAATCTTCAGTCCCTTAGATCTGCACGTACCATAAATTATACATGTATTGCCTAGACAATAAAAACAAATCATCAAACAAAGCTTGATGTATTCTGGACCAGTGATATGGAGCAATTTACCTGACAGATTGAAACTGATAGGCACTCATTGCTTTTCATAATAAAAGGCCATCGGCCAAGTGTCACCCGAGGTTTCAAATGTGTCACAAACTGCAGCCCTTTATTCCGTTTCAGAGTAACTGTATGGCCCAAACCAGAAATAACAGAACCTGGTGAGCAAATAATAATTGAAGCATAAGCAAAGACATATACCCAATAATTTACTGGGCCTCTATGAGGTTATAAAAAACTTAAGTTCAGCATATATGTGTAAAATCAGATACTGAAACTTTAGGCCCTTACAGAATGCCCAAAACATCAAGACTGTATAGCCAATAACAAAATAACAAGGGCCATTATCCTCCTAATATGAATCTGATGAAAAATGAATAATGCATTTATGAAAATTCAGCCCATTAATACGAAAAGTTCTTGAGTTATCCTTTTACCTTTAAGTGAATATCTATTATCTATGAAAGGGGAATAACTCTGTCATTAATAAATTTAGCATATACTAACAATAATCAGAATACTCAATTAACCAAATGCTAATAGCATACAAAATTTCAGCTCTCTTGGTCAAACGGTTCAAAAGTTGGAAAAATGCCAAAAATGGCAAAGGGCCATAACTTTGTAAATTATAGAATAACTGAAATTCCAAAATCACATGCACATCTTCAGATCATGATGAAACATTCTGCACAATTTCAAGTCAATCTGATAAAAGATGTGGCAGGAGTTGCGGGGACAAGGTCTGAGACAGCAAGGGCTGTAACTCCATCAATAATGGCCGAACCAAAAATAAAAAACCACATGCACATCTTCATATCATAAGAATTCAACCTGTAAAATTTCAAATCAATCCGATGAAAGACGTAGGCGGAGTTGCGGGGACAAGATTTCGGACGAATGGACGGACGGACGGAATGACGGACGGAAGGACAGACTGACACACGGACGGACGAGGGTCATTTCTATAGTCCCCCTCCGCCTACGTCGGGTGACAAAAATGCATAAGGAGGATGGAAGGAGTTGTTTGATTTTCTATGAATGTTGGAATGAAATGCTACGACTTTCAATGTGTACAGTGCTTCCTAAACTTCAGTACTCTGAACTAGACGTGAAAGTGACAGCTCTAACTATACTGAGACAGTTGTGCGCCAAGCTGCCAATCACAGTGTGCCGTTAGTTTCAACAGAGTGGTTCATTCAGTCGTTGATCAACGGAAATTAGATGAAGTATGATGGACATCTAAGATTGAGTGATTGATTGATATGTTGCTTTACGTCCACGGTAAACAGTTATGGTCATGTCGGGACAGTCGGTTAACCTAACCACGTTCTTCCTGGGCAGGCTTAGACCTCCTAAGCGCTTAACCAGTACTAAGTCCACATACTTTCGCCAGTAACTGACAACCGCACTGCTTGAGTCAGGGGAAGGAGAAACAAAAGTATGTGGCCAGACCGTGTATCGAACCCAGGTCCTCTGACTTATGAGTCAGGTGCCCTACCGATGCACGCACTGAAACAGCATAGAAGTGTAAGTGTGCAGCATAGGAGCTCACCCAACGGATATAGATTATGATGAAATCAACAACGAAGGAGACGATTCACTCGGTTTAAAACACTATACATACGTAGACACAACAATTACTATCACAAAAGAAATCTTCACAAAAAAGAGCTACAAAGATAACAGGGAAAAGGATGGGAAGCATAGTGGATGGAAGAGGTGGACGTAACAAATTCTAGCCATTAAAATTTGAAGGAAAATACAGGTATCAAGAGGCTTTAGGCCTGATTTGCAAATTGATGCAGACAAAGAGAAGAGTAAATTTGGATGCAGGTTTTCGTACCTGCAAGCCGGCATTACTTCGTGTCCTCTAACCTGCCTGAGTCATCATATACAGAGCCCACAAGTCACCAATATGCGATCTGGATCTGATGATTCTGGCAGGTTAGAAAACATAAAGTAATGACACAAAAATTATCCGTCAGCCGAGATACCTTTTAGACATTATCAGTCGATCATAAGTTTCATAAAAAACCCAGCCCAACCCGCCAATTATATTTTGTTTGTTGAACTAGTGAGTTTTAGATTCAAATTTAAGTATTGGTCTATTTTTACGTTTTCTACAATAATCCAATGGATGGGCTTTCTAGTCCTGCATGTCTAATTATTTCTTATGATGATATTCACAAAAAGTATCCGTCAGTTATAAATAGTGATTCTTATCGTTGTTGTTTGCTTCTTTACTGATATACGCACGCAAATAATTATAGTTCTACTAGTTCACACTTTTATACAAGTACTTAGACTATGTTAAGTGGCTTGACTACCTTAAAACCATTATTATATCAGTTTGAAAACTGATTTTTGCCATTGAAATATACCCTTTCACTTCGGAGAAGCATAAATCGTGAGTTACATGGCATTGCGTTCTGCTAATGCTTGGTTACCAGTTCAAAAGGTGAGAAACACTGTGCAAAGTTTTTGCACTGATAAATGACTTGACCACAAAATAACAGGTAGCTAAACAGAAATGGGGTGCCTATTTAAATTTGTAAAAAGGCTATTTAAAGATTACATGAAGTTATCAGGAAGGGTTTTTGCAACGTATTGGGATAACGTTTTAGAAACACTAAGAAAATTTTCCAAAAAAGAAAATAGCCGAACGTTAAAGTCTATCGTTTCCAAAACCTTTAAGTCTATCGTTTCCAAAACCTTAATCAACGTAGCTTAAACGTTTTCACAACAATTTTTTGTTAGCTGTGTGCATATTTCATTTTAAAGACTCTTTATTTGAGCACTAGTATCAACTATTACCTCTGCGCCTCACAGCACAGTTTTCCATATCTGAAGAAGAGACTCATAGCAGTTGTCAAATCTAGGTTTCATGACTTCCTTCTGTTTCAAGAAGAAACACTAAATTTTAAACCAGACAGGATGGTAATGAAAATCTATGAGCAACAATTTACAGAAAGAGAAAAGCATTTGATGATTTGGCTGTTTAGCTTACAGACAGCGAGTCCAGCAAACAGTTTAGGGAGAAATGTCTTGCTTTAGGACTTTCTGTTGTCAAGAAGGAAATGAAATAAAACGTGAAATATACACAGACATTTAACCAGAGACTAAAAGAAAAGGGGTCAAAGGGCACAACAGCGCCAGAGTTAGATGATATCATTATAAAAAGCTTCCAAAGAAATGTCTTATTGACAGAAATGTTCCTATACATACTGTACTTCATAGCAAAATTGAAAAGCTACAACCAGTTTTTGAACCTCCGTTTGAGGTCTGTGCTTATCAGCCTTAGAAGAAACTATGGTATTACATGTAAAATTTCTTTAATAAATGAGTGATGAGGAACATTATTAGGGACACAAAGGGCAACAATTATTTATATTTTAAGGAGAAAACTTACTTTTTATACCATGAGGGCACGTTTCAGTTTGGAACATGTTAAAAGTACGAGCACAAACTATAATATGATCATATATATTTTTATAATCAAGTTGAATATTTACGGTGTCTTACAGCACAACTGGTATCATCTGACAAAACTATTTGTACAGTTCATTGTATGGAAGCAGTCTCCATGATTTGCCGGTATGATGATGAAAACTGAGTATTATTTCATTTGATGTAGGCTGGTGACAGATGACAGTTGGAGTCAAGTGTTTGCCACCGAAAGATTTGTGTATGATCCTTGTATAAATGATGATTATACTTTTGTTGGTGTAAGCAGTGTCAGCAATGAAAGTTGTTCTATTTTTCGAGGATGAACTCGTTTACGGGTACATTGCCAATATAAATGAGGCTGTTCCAAAAATTTGTCAGATATACCAAGAAAAAGACCTTTCTGCATGTCCATTCAGCTGTTGCATACAATGTCAAATCATGGTTATTTCAGGTGGTCATGTTTTTTTTTGTTTTTTTTTGTTTTTTCGTTTTTTTGTTTTTTTTTTTTTCGTTTTTTTTTTTTTTATATCAAATATAATGAGAGAAACATGGATTGTATAAACATGTAAACTTTATTAGCATTTTATGTCCAAACTACTATTGGATTCAATGTCCATTCGTGTGAGGTAGGTAGTCATAGCTTTATATGATACATAATTATAGTTAATGAGAAAAGTGAACCAAATTGCTATTGGAGACAAAATAACCAGAAGGCCAATGGCCCTATATCGCTCACCTGAGCACTGAGGTTATGTTGGAAAAACTAAGTTGCCACAGCAACAAAACAACATGCACAACAGCAATAAACACACCATTTATGTAGAGGATAATATCACAAACATTTATGCAAAAAATAAGCTTTATCCCCCCTTAATGGCTTCTGAGAAGAAGATCTTTGGCAAAAAAAATGAAAAAATTGAAAATTTGGCCCTTCAATTGCAACGGCAACCAATCAAAATCAGGTCTTTGGGCAAAATTCTTATAGCTGATAGAGGACTACTCTAGGAACATTTCTGTAAAGCTTTTGTAACTAGAAAATGTGTTTATGAAACACTATGCCCCCAACCATATGCTTGTCTCTAGAGAAGATTCATCCAATAATGCTTGTACCTTTGTACCATAGGCTTACAATGCACTATGTCGAAAAAGGGGCTTAACTCAGTCAAAAATTTACGAATTGTTGTCGAAAGTTAATCAGGTCATCTACACCTTGGGCAATATCAACCTGCAAAAATCATGATCCTAGCATCAGGGGTTCTCCAGATATTTTGTTCACAAGCTTCCATAGGCAAATAATGCACTATGTTGAAAAAGGGGCATAACTCAATCCAAAATTTACAAATTATTTTCAAAAGTTAATCAGGTCATCTACACCACAGGCAGTATCTTCCTGCATAAAATCATGCTCCTAGCATCAGGTGTTCTTGAAATATTTTGTTCACAAGGTTCCATTGACTTACAATGCACTAAGTTGAAAAAGGGGCATAACTCAATAAAAAATTCATGATTTCTTTTCAAAAGTTAACCAGGTCATCTACACCACAGGCAGTATCTTCCTGCAAAAAATCATGCTCCTAACATCAGGGGTTCTTGAGATATTTTGGTCACAACGTTCCATAGGCTTACAATGCACTAAGTCGAAAAAGGGGCATAACTTTGTCAAAAATTCACGAATTTGTTTCAAAAGTTCATCAGGTCATCTACACCTTGGGCATTCTCATCCTGCAAAACCACATGATCCTAGCATCAGGGGTTCTTGAGATATTTTGTTCACAAGTTTCCACAGGCTAAGTCGAAAAAGGGGCGTAACTCTGGAAATACATGACCGGCGGAAAAATAAAAAAATACGGGTCTGCTTATTTTCCATACTGATCATGTGTATAAAGTTTCAAGTTCCTAGCTCTTATTGTTCATGACTATATGTAAGGGTACCTTTGTACCATAGGCTTCAATGCACTAAGTCGAAAAAGGGGAATAACTTGATCAAAAATTCACGATTTTTTTTTTCAAAAGTTAATCAGGTCATCTACACCATAGGCAGTATCTTCCTGCAAAAAATCATGCTCCTAGCTTCAGGGCTTCTTGAGATATTTCTGTCACAAGGTTCCATAGGCTTACAATGCACTAAGTCGAAAAAGGGGCATAACTCTAGTCAAAAATTCAAGAATTTGTTTCAAAAGTTAATCAGGTCATCTACACCTTGGGCATTCTCATCTTGCAAAGCCTCATGATCCTAGCATCAGGGGTTCTTGAGATATTTTGTTCACAAGGTTCCAAAGGCTAAGTCGAAAAAGGGGCATAACTATGGAAATACATTGCCGGCGGAAAAATAAAAAAATAAGGGTCTGCTTATTTTCCATACTGATCATGTGTATAAAGTTTCAAGTTCCTAGCTCTTTTTGTTCTTGACTATATGTAAGGGTACCTTTGTACCATAGGCCTCAATGCACTAAGTCGAAAAAGGGGAATAACTCGATCAAAAATTCACAATTTTTTTTCAAAAGTTAATCAGGTCATCTACACCACAGGCAGTATCTTCCTGCAAAAAATCATGCTCCTAGCTTCAGGGGTTCTTGAGATATTTTGTTCACAAGGTTCCATAGGCTTACAATGCACTAAGTCGAAAAAGGGGCATAACTCGGTCAAAAATTCACGAATTAGTTTCAAAAGTTAATCAGGTCATCTACACCTTGGGCATTCTCATCCTGCAAAACCTCATGATCCTAGCATCAGGGGTTCTTGAGATATTTTGTTCACAAGGTTCCAAAGGCTAAGTCGAAAAAGGGGCATAACTCTTGAAATATGTGACCCGCGGAAAAAAGAAAAAACACGTGTTCGCTTATTTTTCATACTGATCATGTGTATAAAGTTTCAAGCTCCTAGCTCTTACGGTTCTTGAGTTAGAGGACAGACGGACAGACGGACAGGCCCAAACCAATATGCCCCCACAATTTCTCCGAAATTGGGGGCATAAAAATGTCTGCCATAACACAGAAATAAATACCAAATGTCCACTTTCCCCATTGTAAGTCTATGGAAACTTTAAGTTGCCATAGCAACCAGTTCACATGGGCAATGATAATATGAAATATACTTTAGGTAGAGGTTAATGTTATTAATATGTATGCAAAGTATCAGCTTCATCCTCCTCATGGCTTCACTTGCCCCATTATAAGTCAATGGAAACTATAAGTTGACATAGCAACCAAAGTTCTTATTGGGTTGGAAGAAAAAACAAAATTCATGTAGAGGCTTCTGTCATCAACATGTTTGCACAATATCAGCTTCCGTGAGACAGCAAAAATTGCCAATTTCCATTTTCCCCATTATAAGTCAATGGAAACTCTTAGTTGCCATAGCAACCAAACTGCTGGAGTAATTGCCATGAAAAACAGTAATTCTATAGAGACTAGTACTAAGATTCTTTCTGTAAAGTTTGAGCTTTATTGGCCACACAGTTTATGCAGAGATGATTTTTTAATATTTTTCCATTTTTAACTATTCGGTTGCAATGGCAACCAGAAAAATTGCCCAATTTGTATAAATTTAACAAGGCTGGTTAAAGACTACTCCAGGTACATTTCTATAAAAGTTTTGTCAAAATATCTGCAGTGGCATAGCAATAAATGCAAATTTTCTATTTTGCCATTATAAGTCAATGGCAACTTTAAGTTCCCATAGCAACCAAACTGCTAGAGCAATTGCCAAGAAAAACATTTCTTTTATGGAGGGCAGTGCCAAGATCCTTTCTGTGAAGTTTGAGCTTTATTGGTTGCATAGTTTCTGAGAAGATGACTTTTGAATATTTTTTTCTATTTTTAACCATTCGGTTGCCATGGCAACCAGCCAAATTGTGCAATTGACAAAAATTTCATGTGGTTGATGGAGGACTACTCATGGAACATTTCTGTAAAAGTTTTGTCAAAATATCTGCAGTGACATAGCAATAAATGCAAATTTTCAATTTTTCCCATGCAAGTCAATGGAAACTTTAAGTTGCCATAGCAACCAAAGTTCCGAAGCAAGTCGGATAAAAAACAGTATTATTGGTTCCCCCTGCCTATAGATGCTATATATGAAATTTAATTACAATGGGCCTTGTAGCTTCAGAGGAGATGTCGCTTGAAAATGTTGACGGACGGAAGACGGATGCCTGCCTATACTATAAGCTCATCTGTGAGCCTTCGGCTCAGGTGAGCTAAAAAGCAATGAAAACAATCATCAGAAGAAAGATGGGTCATACTACATAGTTTCAGTTAAAAGAGCCTCATAAGTGTCCATTTACTAACTTTATGGATATAAATGGCGAAAGGAATGTTCCAGCTGACCATCCAAGGCACCAAATAGAAGAGAATCAACCTAAAAAGCAACTAAACAAGTGGGTCACCAAATTAGCTAAATATTCAGCTCCCGCAAACCTTTCACGAAAATCAAATGTATGGACCAGAGCAAGTTGCTTCACACAGCAAAGACATGCTGATGGATATAAACAATTTAAAGACAGGATTCCAATAAAACTTGGCAGTGTCTAGGGGTCCGGTACCGGATCTCTAGCCTCTACGGCTAGGGGTCCGGAACCTGACCTCTAGCGTTATGGGCTAGAGGTCCGGTACCGGGTCTCTAGCTATTTCTAACGTGGAGGCTAGGGATCCGGTAGTATGTTATTGATTGGTTTAAATAGCATTTCCTTGCGAGAGTTTTGATACACTTCAATTTGTAAAGTCTAGTAAACCCGGTTAGAACGCACAATGATTGTGTAAAATAAACGAATAAAATTTTATTCTTATTTTTCTCTCCTTTTCAATTATAAATTAAACTGTTTGCAGTGTTTGAGTTTTTCATCGATGCATGAAAATGATAATTGCATTGATTAGTTCTATCAAAGTATATGCTTCATCTAGTTGCGGTTTTGCGAATAACAAATACTGCGTTAACGAGGTTGGTTAATGTTTTCATAACTCTACAAAACTAGCCAGTGGAATGAGCCCATTGTCTGAGATGCTCATTAGTCGCCGAAAAACAGATCAAAGGGATATATGGTCTTTAAGTCTTTTATAATAGATAATGCAAAGCAAAAATAATTCAACACAGATGGGTGGGACTCTTAAGAATCGCCTCATTGAGACGGTTCTTAGAAGCACGTATGCACTCTATGTTTAGAGATAACGCACGGGAAACAAGCATCTTGGGGTTAAAATAAAGGATATTTATTTATTTTATCTATTGATTTATTATCATACATGTACATTTAAAGGTTTTTTTCGTAAAGTGGTCTTGGCCCTGAAAAGGGCTTTTAATTCGTGCTCTAGTGAGACATCCACTTTACTGGTAAACCTGGTAAAGGGCTTCTCCTATACAGGCGATGAGTACGTCTAAAGAGAATCAGATGGGCTTCTCCCCGGACGGTAGGAACTGGTTGTATAAGGATCACTAGTTCCATGTTCCATCTTCTGCGAGGGCTTCGAATAAAGCTGTAAACTCCTTAAAACACTGATATCTTGTAGTGAAATGATGTAGGGTTTTGAAGTAAATCATGCATGTTCCAAACAAAACAACCCTTTTAACATCTTACGGTAAACCTATCTCACTAACTTTGACATTATAATTGCAACATCCGAGCAGCCCAACTTATCAAGCGTAATAAACAATCAAAGAAATCAGAAGCGGAACGGTTGCAACTGTCCATTATGAATACAAAACACTTCTTTTAACAAATTGATCGATATACAAAATTCCGGATCCCTAGCCACCACGTTAGAAATAGCTAGAGGTCCGGTACCGGACCTCTAGCCTATACCGCTAGAGATCCGGTACCGGATCTCTAGCCATAGAGGCTAGAGATCCGGTACCGGACCCCTAGCCACTGCCATAAAACTTCTTGTGATGGTTAATGGAACAGAGTTGAATCACACAGCAAAGATAAACATAAACAGGATGCAAATAAGCTCTTTGTGATATTGTATGAGTCAGAGACGTTGCTTCAAACAGCAAAGACATGTCATAGACAGGACATGAGGAATTCCATATATAAACCTCCTTGTGACGAATGGATCAGAGTTTGTTTCACATTGTAAAGACATGTTATTGTTTTGTTTTGTTTTCACAAAGAAAACACGTGTATATTGGATATATTGTAGGCGCTAGAGCGCTGACAAAGTTTTTCTAAAAATAGCCACAGTGACCTTGACCTTGGGCGCAGCACCCTGATAGTCGAACTTGCTCAAGATATTGTCATGCCCTACATTTGTGTGAAGTAATTTCAAAATCCGTTGAGAAAAGTAGGCGCTAGAGCGATGACAAAAGGTGAACATACGTACGTACGGGACAAAACCTATATCCCCTCGCCACTTCGTGGTGCGAGGGGATAATTATATATCCATGTATAAAATATGATCCTTTCAAAAGATAATGAACAGAAACCATTTTTTTGTACAAAATAAAGTCGAAAAAGGGCCATAATTCCCATAATAATTGACGGAATTTACCCTTAATCGAACTTGACCTGTATTGTATGATTCATACCTGTGTATAAAAATAGGAATCCATTACACTAATGTTTTCAAAAGTTAATTAAGGGAAAACATTTTTTCATACAAAATGAAGTAAAAAAAAAAAAAGGCCAATAACTCCCATAATAATCGACGGATTTTACCCAACATCAAACTTGACCAGTGTTTTATAATTATATACCTCTGTATAAAATACGAATTCAATACACCGATGTTTTCAAAAGATATCGAACAGAAACCATATTTTCATATAAAATGAAGTCGAAAAAGGGCCATAACTCCCACAAAATAGACGGATTTACCCAACATTGAACCTGACCTGTATTTTTTTATTATATACCTGTGTATAAAATATGAATTCAATACACCACTGTTTTCAAAAGATATCGAACAGAAACCATTTCTCGTACCTACGTACAGGACAGGACATACATACGGACAGGGGTGATACTATATGCCCCCCATTTTTAATGGCGGGGGCATAACAAAGCGCGCCCTACAGGAGCCTGTCTCTCACAGCGCTGGTGGTATTGAAAGGCTCTTGTCCAAATGTATGTGAGTGTCAAATTTATGATTGCCATCCATATAGGGTCTGAGAAATATGATTAAATCAGTGAAGTATAAAATACATGTCAAATCCATACGCGGATGTTAAAATGTTCTCGTCCATATATGTGTGCCAAGTATAATGGTTCTAACCAATATAAGGACTGAGAAATATCACAAAGTCAGTGAAGCGTATCATAATGCCAGTGAAGCAAAAATATAGGTTGAATCCATAAAGGGGTTATGGTGTTCAAATGGTCCTGTCCATATGTAGGTGTGTGCCAAGTATCATGGCCCGAACCCATACAGGAACTGAGAAATATCACAAAGTCAGTGAAGCGTATCATAAAGCAAATGAAGCATAAAATATAATCTCAACTATACATAGAAGATGCTGCTGAAATGATCTTGTCCATGTGTAAGTGTGTGCAAAGTATCATAACTGTAACCCATATAGGGACTGAGAAATATCATAAAGTCAGTGAAGCGTAAAAATGTAGATCACTGTCCTACATGGTTGGTTACACTCACATGCCCTCGTCCAGATGCAAGTTATGACTAAATATCATAACTCTCCACCCCTTATAACTACTTTGAAACTGACTTGAACACAAATGCTTAACAAATATTGACCTATTTTTTTGAAAGTCAGGAGACCATGACCAGTAGGTCAAGGTCATACATGGTGCATAAATTTAGGTGATCATGTGCTGATGTAAGTTTGTACCAAGTTTCATTACTCTAGCCCTTATACTTTGTGAGAAAAAGACCTAAACGCAAATGGTTAACATAGGTTAAACAACATTAACCTAAAAGGTTAAACAACATTAACCTAAATTTTTTCAAAGTCAGCAGACCATGACCAGTAGGTCAGGGTCATACATGGTGTATACATTCAGGTGATCATGTTCTGATGTAAGCGTGTACCAAGTTTCATTTTCATCTAGCCCTTTGTGAGAAAAAGACCTAAATGCAAATGTTTAACATAGGTTAAACTGGTCATGGACATGGACGCAAACGAGGAAGCTGATGCAGACCCCGACACGAACACAAATGCATACTCAGACTACGACGCTGAGGGAATAGCATAAGCTCTCCTTTGCTTTTCAAAATTGCTAAAAATCTAATCACTTTGAACATCACCTGGCAGAAAAAAATTAAAAAATCTCTTTCCTGGCAAGGTCACATCCTTATAAATGATATCACTGCTTTAATTTTGAGGGTAGTCTGACTTCTACAAATGTCTTGACTGAGCTGAGAGCAATGAGTTCAGCATTTAAACACAGGAACCAAGGAGAAGGAATATCTTCTGAGATAAAAAGGTTAACTTAAGCAGTGCTTCACAAATCGCACGTTATAATTTTGATCCGTAACTTTTTTGTCCAGTATACTTAAAACTTTAAGTAACTTTACAGATTTTATTAGTGGATATTTTCATTCCAATATGTATATGAAAAAATAAAACATTGCAGTTAACTTCAAGAACTTGTCCAAACAGATTTCAGGGAAGATGATTCATGCAACTGGTTCTACCACCGAGCTGTCTTTGCTTGCATGAAAACCAAACAGTTTTCTATTTTCTCACAAATTCTCAGTAAACCAGAGTTTTGGATAAAAATCTTTAAAGACTGCTGTTGTCAATAAAATGGCCTGCAAACCATTTTGTCTTTCTGTATCCGGTTAATTATTCACAGTAACTTCAAGTTGCTTTACACAGCAATTGTCTCCATTAACAAGAATTCCGAGGAATGCGGTGTCTCGCCTGCTAGCGCTTTGTCACAAAACAGAGCTAAATCAACAAAGATGTATGCATGAACCAAGTTTCTTGGCTCTAGCCCTAGTTTCTGAGAAACAGACCTAAACGTGAAAACTTGACAAAAAATTGCAAAGTCAGTCAACCGTAAAATGTTGGTAAAGATTCAATACTGATGATGACTTTGAGCTCTTCTCTTCCAGATGAAGGCATGACCCAAGTTCCATGGCTCTAGCCCTTATAGTTTCTGAGAAACAGACCTAAATGCGAAAACTAGACGAAAAACTGCAAAGTCAGTCAACCATAAAATGTAGGTCAAGACTCAATATTGATGATGGATTTGAGATCTACTCTTCCAGATGTATGCATGAACCAAGTTTCATGGCTCTAGCCCTTATAGTTCCTGAGAAAATGACCTAAACGCAAAAACCTGATGAAAAATTGCAAAGTCAGTCAACCGTAAAATGTAGGTCAAGACTCAGTATTGATGATGACTTTGAGCTCTACTCTTCCAGATGTATGCATGAACCATGTTTCATGGCTCTAGCCATTATAGTTCCTGAGAAAATGACCTAAACGCAAAAACCCGATGAAAAATTGCAAAGTCAGTCCACCGTAAAATGTAGGTCAAGACTCAGTATTGATGATGGCTTTGAGATCTACTCTTCCAGATGTATGCATGAATCAAGTTTCATGGCTCTAGCCCTAATAGTTTCTGAGAAACTGATCTAAACGCAAAAACCCGATGAAAGTTTACGCCGCCGCCGCCGACGACACCGGAAAAGCAATACCTATGTCTCGCCTCTGCTTCGCAGGTGAGACAAAAACAATAGTTAATTTTGGTCAATTCTTAAAGCCTTATCACCGATAAATTTGATTTTTTTAATCGGCAACTTTTTTAAACCTCATGACAAGAAAGCATATAAAATCCCCATGATTTCAAAAAAAAAAAAAAAAACAAGAAATGTTACAGTGTGTAACAAATGCCCCCGAAGCCCCTTAAACTGACCTTTGAGTCCTGGTTGTGACCTTGACCTTGAGCGTGGAGCCTGAGTCTTGCACATGACATACATTCTTATTTGTGACTGTGACCCTGGCCTTGGGCAACAAAACCATAACTTGTGAATCATCTCATTATTTTTTCCTTCTTCATGAAAATTAATGAAGTTTGATTCAGTAGCTTTTAAGTAATTGAGGATAAATGAGTTGATCTTTGACCTCTGGCTATGACATTGACCTTGGACGTGGAAACGTATGTCTTTTGAAAGGAAAATCTTCTCAGTAGGCTTTATCTTTCTGCAATATTTGCTTTGGTACTTTTCTGAGTAATTGCCGAGACATCATTTGACTTCTGACCCCAGACTGTGACCTTGACCTTGGATTTGGGATCATAAATATTGTGTATAACACACCTTCTCATTATGGTTTACCTTTCTGTGAAGTTTGATGAAAGTCCCTTCAGCAGGTTTCAAGTTATGGCAGAGGCAAGATTTGGCCTTTGACCCCTGATTGTGACCTTGACCTGGAATGTGGTAACCTAAATCTTATGTGTGAAACACCTTCTCATTATGCTTCATCTTTCTGTGAAGTTTCATTCAATTTGCTTCAGTAGTTTATAAAGTATTGCTGAGACACGATTCTGAGACACAATTTGACCTCTGACCCAACTGTGGCCTTGACCTTGGGCGTAGGGAACTAAGTCTTGTGCGCGACACACCTTCACATTATGCTTTATCTATCTGTGAAGTTTCATCAAATTTGCTTCAGTAGTTTTAAAGTTATCGCTGAGACACGATTTTGAGACATTATTTGACCTCTGACCCAATTGTGGCCTTGACCTTGGGCGTAGGGATCTAAGTCTTGTGCGCGACACACCTTCACATTATGCTTTATCTATCTGTGAAGTTTCATCAAATTTGCTTCAGTAGTTTTAAAGTTATAGCTGAGACACGATTTGTAACGGACGGACGGAAAGACGGACGGACGGACTGACGGACGGACGGTGCGATTTTAATATGCCACCCGAAGTTCCTTCGGGGGCATAGAAAAAAAGGCGAAATTGATTCATATAGATATGCTGGAAAGTTGCTGCATGTACAAGTTAATTTACAAAAGATGTCTAACAAGTAAGATGTGAACACCAGTTTCAATACTGTTTTTTTCTGCTCCATGTATTACTATAAATTTCATACATGTAACCTCACACTTACAGTCCTTACAGTCTTCCTGGAAAGGATATAACTATTTTCTAAATGCATAAACTCACTACATATTTCGTTTATTCACTTATTACTACCCAGAGCACTTTGCTGTTAAGCATGATTGGTCATTTGTTTTACCTATCGCATATTATTGTAGCGTACAAATGCCTTATGTCTAGTAATTATGTTTGTGATTACATGTGGGTGATCTGCCTTGATATTTCGAGATTAATGGCACTGAACACCGTGATCAGTCTGGGGACTTACGGTTTTTGCATCACACACATTTGTGATAGTCAGACATAGCCCTTATGTATTTCAATCCAACTCACTAAAATGGATAGCCCTTATGTATTTCAATCCAACTCACTAAAATGGCATTTCAATTCACGGACAATGTTCATGGTGATCTGTCTATGTTAAAATTACATTATTTTAGATAATACTTTTGGTATCCAAGTGTCCGTGGCCGTTGAGGGATGTCATTTTTTTTAAAAAGAAAGTTGTGTAAAAGTGGCTTTTAATTACCTTATGGCAATTGCAAAACTTTGTTCGATATACTGCAGAATGTAGTTTTGATCAAACGTTTACCTTTCAGAAAACTTTGTTTTCAATTGATTCCCAAGATTCTTGGGACACCTGATCTTGATAAGCCTGATAAACATTGTAATTTATGAGCATTCCCAAGCTCATATTTTACTTCAGTAAAATTAAATTTCAACAAGCATCTTTTGTGTTTTTCATGCCCTGGGTTTGGCTACCTGAAGAATGGGTTAAACCCAAGAATTAAGTACCAATGCATGCCCAATATCCAACACAATCCCCCATCATGTATCTTGCTTTAACATGATAAAGCTCTGAGTAAACAATATAATACCTCTGAGATAACTCGATACTGCCTTTTTTCGTCTTTGAGAAATATTTCTATCATATTAATAGCAGCTGGAAATGTGTTTGACACTCTCAAAGACACCATATTTTTCGAAAGGAGTATTAAGTTAAGTTTGCCAGCTTTTATAGCTATTCAAAATGTGGTTGTCTGAGTTCAGTTAAGACCTTGAACATGTTCAAAATTTTGAAATTTCCAACTAAGACTAATTCTGAGATATTATATAGATATATCAATTATCACCCATGTTTTTTGTCATGTTAGTTTAATATTTGTGCAAGTAACACATCTAAAAGCTTGTGGCCGATAGAAATATAACAAAACAAATACAGACTCTACGCCAATGCGCCTGCGTTTGTTTAACTCCAACTTCCTAGAAGCTCCGATTTCTCTGTATCAGGTAATCCTTGGTGTCCAGCTAGTTTTGATTTAACTTTACAACTATGCTAGCTAGCCTGTTTAACAGATATGGTTATGCGGATACATGAAACTTTTCTGAAACAATATTTGCCCTGTAGACCCTTTGTCTATGTTTTCTCTGGTTTGCACGGAACGCCTGATTCAAACCAGATTAAGCATAACATTGGATTTTATAAGGATATTAAATTTTGAATCTTTAAGAGTCCAATTAATTTTATTTGATTTTAATAGTTTCAACTATGCCTTTTCAGACATGGTTTTGCATTCTTCATGCATTAATACCATTTCTCTTGGTGCCAGAGTAGTCTTTTGTCAACTTTCTTGAACTCTTTAAGATTTTTATTTGATAAGATATGCAGAATGCACACTTTTAGAGCTAGGGCTGCTTAAAACTACAAATTATGTACTTTCATGTATTAAAGTACTGTAAAGTGTGACATCAATAGCACCAGGGAAATATCTTCCATCAGTGGGCAACTGAAAGTTGCTTTTAAAGTAAATGAAAAATAGTGATAGCCCTATATGAACAGCAACCCTTCATACTCTTCAGCAAAGAGCAGTAGCATCACATTGTCAACTAGTTTTTGGTAATGTGTTTTTGTGTCATCTCCTGCAATCTGACAATCCTGCTTTTGTTCAGCCTGCAGGTACAGGTGCCATTTCCTATCCAGTAGCAATGTTCACAATCCATTGTCTAGGTCAACAGCTGCAGTATCACTTTTTGTTCTGAAAAAGATACAAAACAAATTTGAATTTTCCCTCCAGAGACCAAAACAGAAATATGTATTTCTTAACAATATCCATCAAATGAAAATAAATAAATACATCAATTAATAAATAAATAAACATAAAAGATGATTTCTATCTTTCACAAAAACATCATTTTTTTCTAATAGCACCATGTTGAAAATTATTGTCCTGAGTTAGGAAAACTGGTTCCTATATTTTGTTCCTGGGGCCTTAATCAGCAACGTCGTGAAAAACGCATGTTAATGTGTATGGGTATACGTTCAGGATAACACCTCTGTCATTTAAATAGACAGGAAGTCATCAAAAGGTTCCCTTTTGAATCAATGGCAGAAGAACATCGAAGCATATCCAGTTACCATATGAACAAACTGTAAAGCTTCTTATTTTGCAAGGCTCTTTATCTCAGGAATTTCCTATATTGAATTAGAATATTCTGCAACAGTGAACCAAACACAGGAAGTCTTATTAAATTTGTTTCCCTTGGTAAAATGGTGGAAAGAACAGAAGTATGCCCATTAACTTTAGACAGGTGTGATTACGAGCTCAGTCGGCAGAGCATTGAAATGGTAATCTTTTGGTCAAAGACTCAAATCTTTAATGGCAGTCTTTATACTTCCACTCATGAGTGACAACATATAAACAGCACTGAATCGGCAAGGCAAAAAACTTTGTATGCCTCTCGCTATTTGACATAAACAGGGGTAGCATGATATATTCTGAACCAAAAAAGAAACGCAACATTTCTCACCTACTTATCTGATGTAGGTATCATAGTTTGAGAGAAAATGACCTCAAAAATAGAGTCGCTGTGATTTTGAACATAAACTTTTACAAAGCCCTAAGACCATCCTAAGAAGAACAAGTAGCACAAAGGGCAACAATCGCTCACCTGAGAGACATTGTAAACCTATAGGGATATTAAAGATGCTCAAGGGCAGCTAACTCCACAGTCAGTGGTCCAATCAGGCTGAAAATTAAACTCATCCAAAACATTATGTATGCCCTCATTTAATATATGCAAGTTTAAAAAGTATCCGATCAAGAGCACAATAGACAGAGCTGTCAAGGGCAGCTAACTTCGTAGTGGTTGGCCTCATCTGGCCAAAATTTGAACTTGTTTAAGATATTATGCATTTCCTCATTACCTGCAAGTTTGAAAAGGATCGGATCAGTAGAAACCAAGAAAAAGTGGCGACATTGATTTTTTGGATGCTCAGGGCAGGTACTCCATAGTCAGTGGTGGGATCTAGCCGAAATGCTAACTAATCCAAGCTTTTATGCATATCCTCATTATCTGCAAGTATGAAGAGGATCCGATGAAAAACGAAAATGTGATGACGTTGTTTTCTCCATTATAAGACTATGGGATTTTTTTCAAACGCTCAAGGGCAGCTAACTCCGTAGTCTGTGCTCGAATCCGGCCAATTTCGAACTCATCCAAGCTCTTATGTATGTCATCATTACCTGCAAGTATGATAAGGATCTAATCAGAAACCTTGATTGCAGCATCCTGAAAGTCAAACTTGCTCGAGATATTGTCACGCCCTACATTTGTGTGAATTTATTTTAAAATCTGTTGAGAAATGTAGGTGCTAGAGCGATGACAACGTTTTTCTAAAAATAGCCACAGTGACCTTGACCTTGGGCACAGCATCCTGAAAGTCAAACTTGCTTGAGATATTGTCATACCCTACATTTGTGTCAAGTTATTTCAAAATCCATGGAGAAATGAAGGTGCTAGGGCAATGACAAAGTTTTTCTAAAAATAGCCACAGTGACCTTGACCTTGGGCACAGCATCCTGAAAGTCGAACTTGCTCGAGATATTGTCATGCCCTACATTTGTGTGAATTTATTTTAAAATCCATTGAGAAATGTAGGTGCTAGAGCGCTGACAAAATTTTTCTAAAAATAGCCACAGTGACCTTGACCTTGGGCGCAGCACCCTGGAAGTCAAACTTGTTTGAGATATTGTCATGCCCTACATTTGTGTGAAGTTGATTTAAAATCCGTTGAGAAAAGTAGGCGCTAGAGCGATGACCAAGTTTTTCTAAAAATAGCCACAGTGACCTTGACCTTGGGTGCAGCACCCTGAAAGTCAAACTTGCTCGAGATATTGTCATGCCCTACATTTTAAAATCTGCTGAGAAATGTAGGTGCTAGAGCGCTGACAACGTTTTCCTAAAAATAACCACAGTGACCTTGACCTTGGGCCCAGCATCCTGAAAGTCGAACTCGCATGGGATATTGTCATGCCCTACATTTGTGTGAAGTTGATTTAAAATCCGTTGAGAAATGTAGGCGCTAGAGCGATGACCAAATTTTTCTAAAAATAGCCACAGTGACCTTGACCTTGGGTGCAGCATCCTGAAAGTCGAATTTGCTCGAGATATTGTCATGCCCTACATTTGTGTGAATTTATTTTAAAATCCATTGAGAAATGTAGGTGCTAGAGCGCTGACAAAGTTTTACTAAAAATAGCCACAGTGACCTTGACCTTGGGCGCAGCATCCTGAAAGTTGAACTTGCTCGAGATATTGTCATGCCCTACATTTGTGTGAAGTTATTTTAAAATCCGTTGAGAATGTAGGCAATAGAGCGATGACAGTTTTTCTAAAAATATCTGATGATGTTGTTTTCTCCATTATAACACTATGGGATTATTTTCAAACACTCAAGGGCAGCTCACTCCATAGTCTGTGCTCGAATCTGGCCAAATTTGGAACTCATCCAAGCTCTTATGTATGTCATCATTACCTGCAAGTATGATAAGGATCTAAGCAAAAACAGTTGAGAAAACGTGATGACGCCATTTTCCCCATTATAACCCTATGGGATTTTTTTCAAACGCTCAAGGGCAGCTAACTCCGTAGTCTGTGCTCGAATCAGGCAAAATTTCGAACTCATCCAAGCTCTTGTGTATGTCATCATTACCTGCACGTATGATAAGGATCTAATCTAAAACAGTCGAGAAAACGTGATGACGCCATTTTCCCCATTATAACCCTATGGGGGCTATCTGTTGCTATGGAAACCAGAGTTCTGAGCTGATCGGCACAAAAACCTGATGCAGCCTTTCCCCCACCCAAATGTGCTTCAGATAAAATTTGATTGTGATCGGCCAACTGGTCTCTGAGATATTTATGTTTGAAAGTGTTGACGCACCCACCCACGCACCCACGGACGACGGCTCGACTCCCATCCTATAAGCTCACCTCTGAGCCTTCGGCTCAGGTGAGCTAAAAAAGCCACAGCGACCTTGACCTTGGGCGCAGCACCCTGAAAGTCTAACTTGCTCGAGATATTGTCATACCCTACATTTGTGTGAAGTCATTTCAAAATCCATGGAGAAATGTAGGTGCTAGAGCCATGACAAAGTTTTTCTAAAATAAGCCACAGTGACCTTGACCTAGGGTGCAGCACCCTGTAGTCGAACTTGCTCGAGATATTGTCATGCCCTACATTTGTGTGAAGTTATTTTAAAATCCATTGAGAAATGTAGGTGCTAGAGTGCTGACAAAGTTTTTCTAAAAATAGCCACAGTGACCTTGACCTTGGGCGCAGCACCCTGAAAGTCAATTTTGCTCGAGATATTGTCATGCCCTACATTTGTGTGAATTTGATTTAAAATCGGTTGAGAAATGTAGGCGCTAGAGTGATGACAAAGTTTTTCTAAAAATAGCCACAGTGACCTTGGCCTTGGGTGCAGCACCCTGAAAGTCGAACTTGCTCGAGATATTGTCATGCCCTACATTTGTGTGAAGTTATTTTATATAAATCCATGGAGAAATGTAATTGCTAGAGCGATGACAAAGATTTTAAAAAATAGCCACAGTGACCTTGACCTTGGGCGCAACACCCTGAAAGTCAAACTTGCTCGAGATATTGTCATGCCCTACATTTGTGTGAAGTCATTTCAAAATCCATGGAGAAATGTAGGTGCTAGAGCCATGACAAAGTTTTTCTAAAATTAGCCACAGTGACCTTGACCTTGGGTGCAGCACCCTGAAAGTTGAACTTGCTCAAGATATTGTCATGCCCTACATTTGTGTGAAGTCATTTCAAAATCCATGGAGAAATGTAGGTGCTAGAGCCATGACAAAGTTTTTCTAAAAATAGCCACAGTGACCTTGACCTTGGGTGCAGCACCCTGAAAGTTGAACTTGCTCCAGATATTGTCATGCCCTACATTTGTGTGAAGTTATTTTAAAATCCATTGAGAAATGTAGGTGCTAGAGTGCTGACAAAGTTTTTCTAAAAATAGCCACAGTGACCTTGACCTTGGGCGCAGCACCCTGAAAGTCAATTTTGTTCGAGATATTGTCATGCCCTACATTTGTGTGAATTTGATTTAAAATCGGTTGAGAAATGTAGGCGCTAGAGTGATGACAAAGTTTCTTTAAAAATAGCCACAGTGACCTTGACTTAAGTGCAGCACCCTGAAAGTCAAACTTGCTCGAGATATTGTCATGCCCTACATTTGTGTGAAGTTATTTTAAAATCCATGGAGGAACGTAGGTGCTAGAGCGATGACAAAGATTTTCTAAAAATAGCCACAGTGACCTTGACCTTGGGCGCAACACCCTGAAAGTTGAACTTGCTCGAGATATTGTCATGCCCTACATTTGTGTGAAGTTATTTTAAAATCCATTGAGAAATGTAGGTGCTAGAGCGCTGACAAAATTTTTCTAAAAATAGCCACAGTGACCTTGACCTTGGGCGCAGCATCCTGAAAGTCGAACTTGCTCGAGATATTGTCATGCCCTACATTTGTGTGAAGTTATTTTAAAATCCATTGTGAAATGTAGGCAATAGAGCGATGACAAAGTTTTTCTAAAAATATGTAATGACATTGTTTTCTCCATTATAACACTATGGGATTTTTTTCAAACGCTCAGGGGCAGCTTACTCCGTAGTCTGTGCTCAAATCCGGCCAAAATTCGAACTCATCCAAGCTTTTATGTATGTCATCATTACCTGCAAGTATGATAAGGATCTAAGCAAAAACAGTTGAGAAAACGTGATGACGCCATTTTCCCCATTATAACCCTATGGGATTTTTTTCAAACGCTCAAGGGCAGCTAACTCCGTAGTCTGTGCTCGAATCTGACCAAATTTCGAACTCATCCAAGCTCTTGTGTATGTCATCATTACCTGCAAGTATGAAAAGGATCTAATCAAAAACAGTCGAGAAAACGTGATGACGCTGTTTTCCCCATTATAACCCTATGGGGGCTATCTGTTGCCATGGAAACCAGAGTTCTGAGCTGATCGGCACCAAAACCTAATGCAGCCTTTCCCCCACCCAAATGATGCTTCAGATAAAATTTGATTGCGATCGGCCCACTGGTCTCTGAGATATTAATGTTTGAAAGTGTTGACGCACGCACCCACGCACGCACGGACGGACGACGGCTCGACTCCCATCCTATAAGCTCACCTCTGAGCCTTCGGCTCAGGTGAGCTAAACATTGTGTCAGATTTGTTGATTGTAGATAGCATAATTTGAAAGAAAACAGATTTAAACACTAGGGTTGATGTGTTTCAGAACCCTAAATTTTACGAAGTCAGCTAGGCATAAAATATAGGCCAAAAGTAAAACAAGAGCTTCGCCTGACAGCATAGCTCCAATCCGGACACCGACGCTGACGCTGATGCGGACGCTGACGCCAGGGTAACAACAACAGCTAAAAAGGTGCAATAACCTCTGAGACCATCCTGAGAAGAAACTTTGTGCAAGATTTGATAATCGTGGGTAGCATAGTTTAAGAGAAATGGAAACAATAGGGTGCAAGTGTTGACTGAAGGACAGACAAATGGAATGACGGACAGATGGAAAACTGAACTCCTATACCAGAGCTTGCTAAAGCAAGTGTGACAAAAAATTAAGAAGGGCAGTAACTCCATGATTACTTGTGGCATAGATATGGCTCTTGTGCTCTGCACTTCCTGTCAGTGCCTTCGATCAATGTTTAAATTTCATTTATTTCACTTTAATACTTCCAGACATGCTCCAGACAAGCAAACTACTGACAAAACTAGGAATGGAGCTAAGTCTGTAATTGTGATAGGGTTATAGTTCTTGCCCTCTATCAATGTGTGAAATTTCATTTAGTTCTCTTTAATACTTTTAGAGATAAGCCCTGGACAAGCATATTAGTGAGAATATTTAAGAAGGGAAGTAACTCCATTATTACTTGAGGTAGAGTTATGGTTCTTGTGCTCTGCACTTCCTGTCAGTACCCTCTATCAATGTATTAACCCTTCATCTGCTAGAAAAAATAATTCACATAGCCCTAAACTGGGGATAGGGGTATCTCAGAAGAAATAATTTCCACACTCCGATCAATTTGCATGAAATTTTTACTCAATAACACCGATGTGTGCGCCGCCATTTTCGGAAGTTACCAAGGTCACCTGACCTGCCATATTTTACGAAGTCAGCTGAGCGTGAAATATAGGTCAACAGGGGAAACAAGAGCTGTCGCCTGACAGCATAGCTCCCTGTTTTGGTGCTTGCTCATCGCACAGTCGCTTTGGTGCTGTGGACTGATATGCATAAAACTAAACTTCCGACAAGCATGTCCATAATGACAACACAATCATAAACAAAAACTATCTAAGAAATAAGTTTTAAAATGAAAACAAGAGGGCCATGGTGGCCCTGAATCGCTCACCAGAGCATTAATCAGTTCACTGGCTCTGGTGAAGATTTATAAGAGATTTTACCATACATGGGAATGGCGGCCACCTTGGTCATGTGACCAAGATCATTTGAAGAACTTTCAATCCTTTGACCCATGTGCAGGCTCCATATGAAATTTGAGTTTAGTCTGCCCAGTGGTTTCAGAGATGTTTGAAAATGTTTATGGATGGATGACAGAGGCAGCTAACACCAATACTGTAAGGCTCAGGTGAGCTGAAAATATCAGAGTTGCTTCCCCGAAAAGTACCCGTTCATGTTGAGTTCCTTCTCCGAAAAGTTCCCGTTCATGTTGAGTTCCCTTGATGGATTTGATCAAGACTGAACTTAGCAAAGACAGATGATAGAATGGTAGCATCATTATCTCACTGTGGTGAAACTAATGTATTCCAAGGAGTTTGTGGCTGGCATCATTGCAATGTTAGTTCTGATTCTTGCAGCATAACTTAATTTAGATTTGACCTAGTGACCAAGCTTTTGACCCGACATGACCCAGTTTCAAACTTGACCTAGATTTTATGGAGATAAACATTCTGACAAAGTTTCATGAAGACTGGATCAAAACTGTGCCCTCTAGGGTGTGTACAAAGTTTTTCTAAAATTTGACCTAGTAACCTGGTTTTTGACCTGACATGAACCAGTTCAAACTTGGCCTGGATTTCGTGAGGATAAACATTCTGACAAAGGTTCATGAAGATTGGATTTAAACTGTGCCCTCTAGAGTGTACACAAGGTCGTTCTTACAGCTGACCTAGTGACGTAGTTTTTGATGCGACATGATCTACTTTCAAACTTGGCCTAAATATTGTGACGATAAACATTCTGACAAAATTTTAAAAAGATTGGATCAAAACTGTGTCCACTAGAGCGTACACAAGGTTTTTCTAAAGTCTGACCTAGTTTTTGCCCGCCATGACCCAGTTCCAACCGACATGACCCAGTTTCAAACTTGGCCTAGATATTGTGAGGCTAAACATTCTGACAAATTTTCATTAGGTTTGGATCAAAACTGTGACCTCTAGAGCGTACACAAGGTTTTCCTAATATTTGACCTAGTTTTTGACCCGACATAACCCAGTTTCAAACTTGGCCTGGTTATTGTAAGAATAAACATTCTGACAAAGTTTCATTGAGATTGGGATCAAAACTGTGCCCTCTGGAGCGTATACAAGGTTTTCCTTATATTTGACCTGGTGACCTAGTTTTAGACCCGACATGACCCAGTTTCAAATTTGATCTAGATTTCATAAAGATAAACATTCTGACAGAGTTTCATGAAGATTGAATCAAAACTGTGCCCTCTAGGGTGTACACAAAGTTTTTCTAAGATTTGACCTAGTGACCTAGTTTTTGACCCGACCTGACTCAGTTTCATAGGGGGCTTAGATATATAGACAACAATAAACATTTTGATATAGTTTCATGAAGTTTGGATCAAAACTATGCCTCTAGTGGGTATGCAAGGTTTTTCTAAGATTTGACCTAGTGACCTAGTTTTTGACCCGACATAACCTAATTTCAAATTTGGCCTAGAGTTTATGGAGATATACCTGCTGACAAAGTTTCATGAAGACTGGATCAAAACTGTGTCCTCTAGAGCATACACAAGGTTTTTCTATGATTTGACCTAGTGACCTAGTTTTTGGCCCGACATGACCCACTTTCAAATTTATACTACATTTAATAAGGATAAACATTCTGACAAAGTTTCATGATCTTAAGTTGAAAACTGTGCCTTCGACAGCATACACAAGGTTTTTCTTAGATTAGACCTAGTGACCTAGTTTTTGACTCGACATGGCCCAGTTTCAAACCTGGCCTAGAGTGTATAGAGATAAACATTCTGACAATGTTTCATAAAGCTTGGATCTAAACTATGTCCTCTAGAGTGTACACAAGGTTTTTCTATGATTTGACCTAGTGACCTAGTTTTTGACCCGACATGACCCAGTTTCAAATTAGTCCTAGATAGTATTTGGATAAACATTCTGACAAAGTTTCATGAACTTTGGATCAAAACTGTGCCTTCTAGAGTGTACACAAGGTTTTTCTAAGATTTGACCTAGTGACCTAGTTTTTGACCCGACATGACCCAGTTTCAAACTTGGCCTAGAGTTTATGGAGATAAACATTCTGACAAAGTTTCATATAGATTGGATCAAAACTGTGTCCTCTAGAGCGTACACAAGGTTTTTCTATGATTTGACCTAGTGACCTAGTTTTTGACCCAACGTGACCCAGTTTCGAACTTGTCCTAAATATTATAAGGATAAACATTCTGACAAAGTTTCATTAAGATTGGATCAAAAAACTGTGTCCTCCAGAGCGTACACAAGGTTATTCTAGAAATTTGACCTAATGACCTTGTTTTGACCCGACATGACCCACTTTCGAACTTGGCCGAGATTTTATAAAGACTAACATTCTGACAAAGTTTCATAAAGATTGGATCAAAACTGTGCCCGCTAGAGTGTACACAAGCAAAAGTTGACGGACGTCCATACGGACGTCCGTCCACACGTACGACGGACGACGGACATCAGGGTATCCCAAAAGCTCACCCTGAGCACTTCGTGCTCAGGTGAACTAATAAAAACAAGAGGGCCATGGTGGCCCTGAATCGCTCACCTGAGCATTAATCAGTTCACTGGCTCTGGTGAAGATTTATAAGAGATTTTCCGTACATGTGAATGGCGGCCACCTTGGTCATGTGACCAAGATCATTTGAAGAACTTTCAATCCTTTGACCCATGTGCAGGCTCCATATGAAATTTGAGTTTAGTCTGCCCAGTGGTTTCAGAGATGTTAGAAAATGTTTATGGATGGATGACAGAGGCAGCTAACACCAATACTGTAAGGCTCAGGTGAGCTAAAAATATCAGAGTTGCTTCCCCGAAAAGTACCTGTTCATGTTGAGTTCCTTTGATGGATTTGATCTAGACTGAACTAGGCGAACACAGATGATAGAATGGTAGCATCATTATCTCTCTGTGGTGAAATTAATGTTTTCCAAGGAGTTTATGGCTGGCATCATTGCAATGTTAGTTCTGATTCTTGCAGCATAACTTAATTAAGATTTGACCTAGTGACCTAGTTTTTGACTGATATTACTCATTTTCAAACCTGACCTAGATTTTATGGAGATAAACATTCTGACAAAGATTCATGAAGATTTGATCAAAACTGTGCCCTCTTGGGTGTACACAAAGTTTTTCTAAGATTTGACCTAGTGACCTAGTTTTTGACCCGGCATGACCCAGTTTCAAACCTGGCCTGGATATTGTGAGGATAACATTCTGACAAAGTTTCATGAAGATTGGATCAAAACTGTGCCCTCTACAGGTACACAAGGTCTTTCTTATATTTGACCTAGTGACCTAGTTTTTGACCCAACATGACCCAGTTTCAAACTTCGCCTGGGTATTGTGAAGATAAAAATTCTGACAAGATTGGATCAAATCTGTGCCCTCTGGAGCATACACAAGGTCGTTCTTATATTTGACTTGGTGACCTAGTTTTTGACCCAACATGACCCAACTTCAAACTTGGCCCAGATATTGTGATGATAAACATTCTGACAAAGTTTCAAAAAGATTGAATCAAAACTGTGTCCTCTAGAGCGTACACAAGGTTATTCTAAGATTTGACCTAGTGACCTAGTTTTGGACCAGACATGACCCAGTTTCATACTTGGCCTGGATATTGTGAGAATAAACATTCTGACAAAGTTTCATTAAGACTGGATCAAAAAACTGTGTCCTCTAGAGCGTACACAAGGTTATTCTAGAAATTTGACCTAATGACCTTGTTTTAGACCCGACATGACTCAGTTTCAAACTAGGCCTGGATATTGTGAGGTAAAACATTCTGACAAAGTTTCATGAAGATTGGATCAAAACTGTGACCTCTAGAGCGTACACAAGGTTTTTTAATATTGGACCTAGTGACCTAGTTTTCGATCCGACATCACCCAGTTTCGAACTTGGCCTGGATATTGTGAGGATAAACATTCTGACAAAGTTTCATGAAGATTGGATCAAAACTGTGACCTCTAAAGCGTACACAAGGTTTTTTTAATATTTGACAGAGTGACCTAGTTTTTGACTCAACATGACCCAATTTCGAACCTGTGCTGGATATTGTGAGGATAAACATTCTGACAAAGTTTCATGAAGATTGGATCAAAACTGTGACCTCTAGAGGGTACACAAGGTTTTTCTAATATCTGACCTAGTGACCTAGTATTGGACCCGACATGACCCAGTTTCAAACTAGGCCTGGATATTG
Organism: Ctena decussata; assembly: GCA_963989385.1. Lineage (NCBI taxonomy): Eukaryota > Metazoa > Mollusca > Bivalvia > Lucinida > Lucinidae > Ctena > Ctena decussata. Next base: position 93,979,709 of record OZ022499.1, read on the forward strand.
TGAGGATAAACATTCTGTCAAAGTTTCATGAAGATTGGATCAAAACGGTGACCTCTAGAGCGTACACAAGGTTTTTCTAATATTGGACCTAGTGACCTAATTTTCGATCCGACATGACCCAGTTTCAAACTTGGAATGGATATTGTGAGGATAAACATTCTGACAAAGTTTCATGAAGATTGGATCAAAACTGTGTCCTCTAGAGCGTACACAAGGTTTTTCTAATATTTGACAGAGTGACCTAGTTTTTGACTCGACATGACCCAATTTCAAACCTGTGCTGGATATTGTGAGGATAAACATTCTGACAAAGTTTCATGAAGATTGGATCAAAACTGTGACCTCTAGAGGGTACACAATGTTTTTCTAATATTAGACCTAGTGACCTAGTTTTTGACCCGACATGACCCAGTTTCGAACTTGGCCTGGATATTGTGAGGATAAACATTCTGCCAAATTTTAATGAAGATTGGATCAAAACTGTTATCTCTAGCGCGTACACAAGGTTTTTCTAATATTTGACCTAGTGACCTAGTTTTTGACCCGACATGACCCAGTTTCGAACTTGGCCTGGATATTGTGAGGATAAACATTCTGACAAAGTTTCATGAAGATTGGATCAAAACTGTGACCACTAGAGCGTACACAAGGTTTTTCTAATATTTGACCTAGTGACTTAGTTTTTGACCCGACATGACCCAGTTTAGAACTTGGCCTAGATTTTATAGAGATAAACATTCTGACAAAGTTTCATGAAGATTGGATCAAAACTGTGCCCTCTAGAGTGTACACAAGCAAAAGTTGACGGACGTACGACGGACATCACGGTATCCCAAAAGCTCACCCTGAGCACTTTGTGCTCAGGTGAGCTAAAAAGGAGCCGGGGAAAGGGGGGGGGGGGGGGGGGGGGGGGGGGGGGAAGCAGGATGTATCAGAACCCTTAACATTATCTAACATCAGTCAAAGTATTAGCATCAACCTAGTCCATCCTGGCACAGTGAAATTATGTCTTAATAAATATAAAACTTTAATCAAAGTCTTTAAGACAAAATTATAAGTCAATGACCTTGACTTCAAGGTCATCCAGTTATACTATAGATAAACTGCCATACATGGTCAATAATTGGGCAATGATTGAAAACTACCTATGCGCTATGCACTAGGAAATACTAAAGGCAGTTGAAACATCCTGTACGTAAGATTTATTTTGTCCCGTACGTACAGACCATTCACAAGCATTTCATGAATTCAACAGCAAAGCTAAATGGTGATTTATTTTTTTAAACAAGCAGCATTTTATATCCTGGTTACATGCTAAAGAGACTTTTCTAGTGGACAATTTTTCAGATTAAGAAAGGATCATTCTGAGGCAAGGTATCAAAATCAAGCTGAAACATTAATATTTCATTTAAATAATTTAACATCAAGAAATTAGCATTTAGATTCTGTGGCTTATATAGAGTGGTAGAGAAAAAATAAAAGCTTAGGTCTACATCATTGTCACTGGGACTGATAAAAAATACTATTGACAAAACATTTCTGTCCCATACGTACGATTTTTGTTTCCAACTCAAAAAGTTACTACATGTTTTAGTCAGGTCATCTACTCCAGTGGAAAGCTTTTTATTTTGTAGGTAACCACTTACTGTGGCTTCCCAAACAATATTTTACTTTTGATCTGACATAAAACATGCATGTATTGACATATGAAAGCCAACAAAATTATAAACTTAATAATCTGTTGGTCAACCAAAATTCTGAAAAGAGTTAACCAATATATCATCACAAGTTGTTTAATTTGCTCATGAAATACAAAATAGACCATAAAATAACAAGGCATCGCAGGCGATACAAATCCCCTCACACAAGACTACTTGCTTGAGATATTGTCATACCCTACATTTGTGTGAAGTTATTTTAAAATCCATGGAGAAATCTAGGCGCTAGAGCGATGACAAAGTTTTTTTAAATATAGCTACAGTGACCTTGACATTTTAAGCGCAGCACCCTGAAAGTCGAACTTGCTCGAGATATTGTCATGCCCTACATTTGTGTGAAGTTACTTCAAAATCCGTTGAGAAATATAGGCGCTAGTGCGATGACAAAGTTTTTCTAAAAATAGCGACAGTGACCTTGACCTTGGGCGCAGCACCCTGAAAGTCAAACTTGCCCAAGATATTGTCATGCCCTACATTTGTGTTAAGTTATTTCAAAATCTGTTGAAAAATGAAGGCGCTAGAGCGATGACAAAGTTTTTCTAAAAATAGCCACAGTGACCTTGACCTTGGGCGCAGCATCCTAAAAGTCGAACCTGCTCGAGATATTGTCATGTCCTACGTTTGTGTGAAGTTATTTCAAAATCCGTTGAGAAATGTAGGCGCTAGAGCAATGACAAAGTTTTTCTAAAAATAGCAACAGTGACCTTGACCTTGGGCGCAGCACCCTGAAAGTCGAACTTGCTCAAGATATTGTCATGCCCTACATTTGTGTGAAGTTATTTCAAAATCCGTTGAGAAATGTAGGCACTAGAGCGATGACAAAGTTTTTCTAAAAATAGCCACAGTGACCTTGACCTTGGGCGCAGCACCCTGAAAGTCGAACTTGCTCCAGATATTGTCATGCCCTATGTTTCTGTGAAGTTATTTCAAAATTCGTTGAGAAATATAGGCGCTTGAGCGATGACAAAGTTTTTCTAAAAATAGCCACAGTGACCTTGACCTTGGGCGCAGCACCCTGAAAGTCGAACTTGCTCGAGATATTGTCATGCCCTACATTTGTGTGAAGTTATTTCAAAATCCATTGAGAAATGTAGGCGCTAGAGCGCTGACAAAGTTTTTCTAAAAATAGCCACAGTGACCTCGACCTTGCGCGCAGCACCCTGAAAGTCGAACTTGCTCGAGATATTGTCATGCCCTACACTTGTGTGAAGTTATTTCAAAATCCATTGAGAAATGTAAGTGCTACAGCCATGACAAAAGGTGAACATACGTACGTACTTACGTACGGGACAAAACCTATATCCCCTCACCACTTCGTGGTGTGAGGGGATAAATACAAGATATGTCTACTATCTCTAGTTTTTGTTTTTCATTTCAAAATATTTATTTTCAAAAATTAAGCTTTGTCCTGTACATACGATTTATCAAAGATGCAATTTTGAAAAATTAAGGCTTACTAACATGTTATAACTTAAATATACTTTCTTTAGAGTAACACAGATTTTGATATGTTACTTGTTTGGTACTATAAACATTCACTGTAACCTTAAGAGTTGAAAGCTAAAGTATATTACGTATGGGACACAGATTGTTTGGTTCTGTGGTAAATTTTTCAGAAGTTAAGGAAAATCTTGTATCTTTACTTGTATCTGTTATTGCATGTTATGTATATAATTTCCAGTTGAGAATCACATGGTTTTAGCTAGTAAAAGAAACTTTAATGTTAAAATATATCCTGTCCCATACGTAAAATTATGACATATTGTATTGTTTACATGTAATTTTCAATGCAAGTACAGAGGCTTGTCTTCTAAACATCTAAGGATGTCTGCTAAATGTTCAAGTTCAAAAAAGCAAAATTATAAAGTCCTCAGAGGGATACTGTATTTCTGTGTTGAGAAACAATTTTGATCTTTCAGCCTTTGAATTTTTTTACATTCCATATAGGCCACTGGCTTGCAACAAAAGCAGAAAGGATGGTAATTCTGCCTGTTTTGTCTCACTATCTGGACAGTTGTCTAAAATCATCATGTTTTGAAAATGAGAAAATGTTGAAACTGAGTTTTGAGAAGTTATCTGTTTAAAATCTTACGTACAGGACACATATAATTTGAAGGTTAAGAACCACTATTCAAAAACTAATTCTATTCATTGGGCGGTGTTTTGATTTTTATTATTTTAGGGGCAAGCCAAAGTGTCAACTTATGAAGTTTTAACTCAGTTTCCTGTGCTATTTTTAAAGTTAACAGTAATAAATAAGCATTTTTTGCTAAAATATTTGATACCCTCTATGTTTTGAGCATACAATTTTAGTGAAATTAGCATTGGAATATCTCTGAGTAGTAGTATTATGTTAACACATGTGAAAATACATATTTTAAGGCATAAAGAGAAGTCTTACACACATTTGCAGAATAACTGTCCAAAAATTTCACATTATGTCCCATACAAATTTTTCAAATGGCACTTCTACTCATCAAGGAGAACAATTGTGCCAAATTATTTTGAAATCCATCCGTAAATGTAGAAGTTATGGCTAGGACAAGCTCAATTTATGGCCATTTTATCATTTGACCTTAAAGTGTGACCTTGACCTTGGACCTACATGGACAAATGTTTCAAATGGCACTTCTACTCATCAAGGAGAACAACTGTGCCAAATTATTTTGAAATCTATCAATAAATGTAGAAGTTATGGCCCAGACAAATCGGGACGGATGCACGCATGCACGCACTAACGCACGCACGGACATACACAGAACTGACATTGTAACAACTATGTTTCGCTCACCGCAAGCGGGCTCAACAAAAATCCTCTTCTCCAGAACCAAATAAACAACTGCCTTGAAACTTGGTATTTAGCATTGAGTACTGGAGTTCTACCAAGATTTTTAAATGATGATCATGGGCTGACCCTGACTTTTTTTTACAGCAAGTTCAAATTTGGTTTCTGGTGTTTTTATATGGGAAAATGCTTAAACATAAGAGTTAAAGGAAATTATAGAGGATTTTGATACAAAAGTTGATGAATTCAATCTGACAACTAAATGAGTACATGAACGTTTTTGAGTAATAGAGGTTAAGATGATTATTTGACCTTTAACCAATGTCTCTCATATTTTTACAGTTTCAAACTATCAGGTTTGTTCAAATGATGACCCTAGTTTGACATTTGTCATTTTTGCTCAGGTGAGCGATTCAGGGCCTCATGGCCCTCTTGTCTTTTTAGACTTGAAAGGTACTATGACAACATAGTTTTAACAAAATCTGTGGAGAGGATTTTTTGTCATTTTTCATTGTCAGGTGTAAAGGACTGCACGCAAGTATACCCATTCACCTTAAGCAACTTCCAAACTAAATGCTACTAAAAGGCATTTTACAAAGCCTATCTAAACTAAATGCTTTCCCAAAGCATTTTACAAATACCAAATATAAGGCATTTACCTGATCTTTCTTTCAGAACAATAGCATTGTCCATCTCCAAAGGTGGACCATATCCGATTCTGTTGCCAGCTGTCACCGCAAAGAAGTAAGGCATATTTGGTGATAGGTGTTCCACCTTGTATTTCTTCTTGTGCCCCTTACAAGTTGCTAGTTCATTCCATTTATCATTCGCTTCCTTCATCAAAATTGAGTAACTTTCAATCTGGTACCCTCCATCGCTTTCGGGTGTTTCCCAGGAAAGTAAAATATTATCAAAGTCTGTTTCTGCTACCAAATTACTGGGGGATGCGGGAATACCTGTAAATGTTGAAAAGCCAATTATTACAAGGTAGCACTAACAAAGAGCACACCAGTAATATCACAATAGTATTGGTTGAAGGTGGAATAATCTGACATGGTAGTCACTTTGAGTCCGGAACAAAATTCCCCGACTCTTCACTGACCAAATTTCATGCTTCCCTGACCAAAATACTGAAATTCTTCTACCTATTCTCTTCTGTAGTAAATTGTACCTCCAAAATCTACAGTTCTAACAACAAGAGGGCCATGGTGGCCCTGAATCGCTCACCTGAGCATTAATCAGTTCACTGGCTCTGGTGAAGATTTATAAGAGTTTTTACCATACATGGGAATGGCGGCCACCTTGGTCATGTGACCAAGATCATTTGAAGAACTTTCAATCCTTTGACCCATGTGCAGGCTCCATATGAAATTTGATCTGCCCAGTGGTTTCAGAGATGTTTGAAAATGTTTATGGATGGATGAAAGAGGCAGCTAACACCAATACTGTAAGGCTCAGGTGAGCTGAAAATGGCAGAGTCGCTTCTCCGAAAAGTTCCCGTTCATGTTGAGTTCCTTTGATGGATTTGAACTAGACTTAACTAGGCAAACACAGATGATAGAATGGTAGCATCATTATCTCACTGTGGTGAAACTAATGTATTCCATTGACCAAGGAGTTTGTGGCTGGCATCATTGCAATGTTAGTTCTGATTCTTGCAACATAACTTAATTTAGATTTGACCTAGTGACCTAGCTTTTGACCCGACATGACCCAGTTTCAAACCGGATATTGTAAGAATAAACATTCTGACAAAGTTTCATTGAGATTGGATCAAAACTGTGCCCTCTGGAGCGTATACAAGGTCGTTCTTATATCTGACCTAGTGACCTAGTTTTTGAACCGACACAAACCAGTTTCAAACTTTACCTAGATTTCATAAAGGTAAACATTCTGACAGAGTTTCATGAAGATTGGATCAAAACTGTGCCCTCTAGGGTGTACACAAAGTTTTTCTTAGATTTGACCTAGTGACCTAGTTTCTGATCTGAAGTGACTCAGTTTCATAAGGGGCATATATATATGGACAATAAACATTTTGACATGGTTTCATGAAGATTGGATCAAAACTATTCCTTCTAGTGCGTACACGAGGTTTTTCTAAGATTTGACCTAGTGACCTAGTTTTTGACCTGACATGACCAACTTTCAAACTTGGCCTAGAGTTTATAGAGGTAAACATTCTGACAAAGTTTCATAAAGATTGGATCAAAACTGTGTCCTCTAGAGCGTACACACGGTTTTTCTATGATCTGACCAAGTGACCTAGTTTTTGACCCGACATGACCCAGTTTCAAATTTGTCCTTCATATTGTGAGGATAAACATTCTGATAAAGTTTCATGAACTTTGGATGAAAACTGTGCCTTCTAGAGCGTACACAAGGTTTTTCTAAGATTTGACCTAGTGACCTAGTTTTTTGACCCGACATGACCCAATTTCGAACTTGGCCTAGAGTTTATGAAGATAAACATTCTGGCAATGTTTTATAAAGATTGGATCAAAACTGTGTCCTCTAGAGTGTACACAATGTTTTTCTATGATTTGACCTAGTGACCTAGTTTTTGACCAAACATGACCCAGTTTCGTACTTGTCCTAGATATTATAAAGATAAACATTCTGACAAAGTTTCATGAACTTTAGATGAAAACTGTGCCTTCTAGAGTGTACACAAGGTTTTTCTAAGATTTGACCTAGTGACCTAGTTTTTGACCCAACATGACCCAGTTTCAAACTTGGCCTAGAGTTTATGGAGATATATATTCTGACAATGTTTCATAAAGATTGGATCAAAACTGTGTCCTCTAGAGCGTACACAAGGTTTTTCTATGATTTGACCTAGTGACCTAGTTTTTGACCCGACGTGACCCAGTTTCGAACTTGTCCTACATATTATGAGGATAAACATTCTGACTAAGTTTCATGAACTTTGGATGAAAACTGTGCCTTCTAGAGCGTACACAAGGTTTTTCTAAGATTTGACCTAGTGACCTAGTTTTTGACCCGACGTGACCCAGTTTCGAAGTTGTCCTAGATATTATAACGATAAACATTCTGACTAAGTTTCATGAACTTTGGATGAAAACTGTGCCTTCTAGAGCGTACACAAGGTTTTTCTAAGATTTGACCTAGTGACCTAGTTTTTGACCCAACATGACCCAGTTTCGAACTTGGCCGAGATTTTATAAAGACTAACATTCTGACAAAGTTTCATAAAGATTGGATCAAAACTGTGCCCGCTAGAGTGTACACAAGCAAAAGTTGACGGACATCCGGACGGACGGACGGTGGTCCACACGTACGACGGACGACGGACATCAGGGTATCCCAAAAGCTCACCCTGAGCACTTCGTGCTCAGGTGAGCTAAAAATGTGCCCTCTAGAGAGTTTACAAGGTTTTGCTATGACTTGACCTAGTGACCTAGTTTTTGACCCAACATGACCCATTTATAAATTTATGCTAGATTTCATGGGTATATTTATTCTGAAATAATTTCATAAAGTTTGGATCAAAACTGTGCCCTCTATAATGAACACAACCTAGTTTCAAATTTAGCCTAGATTTTACAGAGATAAACATTTGAACAAAGTTTCATGAAGATTGAAAGAAAAAAATACTAGTGACCTAGTTTTTTGCATGACATGACCCATTTTCAAAATAGTCCTCAATTCTAAAGACATATACATTCTGATAAGTTTCATGAAGATTTGATCACAACTGCCTATATAATGAATACAAGGCTTTTCTAAGATTTGACTTAGTGACCTAGTTTTTGACCTAATATGACCCAGTTTCAAACTTGGCCTAGATTTTATGTAGATTAACATTCTGACATAGTTTCATGAAGATTGGATTAAAACTGTGCCCTCTAGAGAGTACACAAGTGACACTTGAAAGACGTCCAGAGGTCTCAGACGTCCACACTTTGGATCAAAACTGTGCCTTCTGTAGTGTACACCAGGTTTATCTAAGATTTGACCTAGTGACCTAGTTTTAAACCCGACCATACCAAGTTTCAATCTTGGCCTTGATTTAATAAAGATGAGGTCTCTGACAAAGTTTCATGAAGATTCAACCAAAACTTGAGCCCTTAAGACTGTTTGTGAGTTTTTTTTCTAAGATTTGACCCTGTGACCTTATTTTTGATCCGACATGACCCAGATTCAAACTTGACATTGATTTTATTAATATGCACATTCTGACAAAGTATCATGAAGATGGGATCAGAAATGGGCCCTCTCAAGTGTACACAAGATTTTTCTAAGATTTGATCTAGTCACCTAGTTTTTGGCCTGACATGACCAAGTTTAAAAATTGGTCTAGATATAATGGCGATAAACAATCTGACAAAGTTTCAGGAAGATTGGATCAAAACTATGCCTTCTAGAGTATACACAAGATTTTTCTAAGATTTGACCTAGTGACCTTGTGTTGACCCAACATGACCCAGTTGCAATCTTGAGCTAGATTTTATGTACATAAACATTCAGACAAAGTTTCATGAAGATTGGATCAAAGCTGTGCACTCTTGAGTGTACATAAGATTTTTCTAAGATCTGACTTAGTGACCTAGCTTTTGACCCGACCATACCCAGTTTCAATATTGGTCTTGATTTTCATAAAGAGCATTCTGTTAAAGATTCACGAAGATTGGATCAAACTTGAGCCTTCTAGAGTGTTTGTAAGGTTTTCCAAAAATTTGACTCTGTGACCTTATTTTGGATCTGACATGACCCAGTTTCAAACTTGACCTAGTTTTTATGTAGATATACATTCTGACAAAGTTATGTCAAAATGGGATCAAAACTGGGCCCTCTAGAGTGTACTCGAAGTTTTTCTTAGATTTGACCCTGTAACCTTTTTTTGATCTGACATGACCCAGTTTAAAAGCTGACCTAGATTTCATGTAGATAAACATCCTGACAAAGTTTCATGAAGATTGGATCAAAACTGTGCCCTGTAGAGTGTACACAAGATCTTTTCCAAGATTTGAGCTAGCAACCTAGTTTAACACCCAACATGACCCAATTAAAACTTGGCCTAGATATTATGACAATAAATTTTCTGACAAAGTTATATGAAGATTGGATCAAACTATGCCTTCTAGTGCGTACACAAGGTTTTTCTAAGATTTGACCTAGTGACCTAGTTTTTGACCCGACATGACCTACTTTCAAACTTGGCCTAGATTTTATGGAGATAAACATTCTGACAAAGTTTTATAAAGGTTGGATCAAAACTATGTCCTCTAGAGCATACACAAGGTTTTTCTATGATTTTACCCAGTGACCTAGATTTTAACCTGACATGACCCAGTTTCAAAGTCCTAGATTTTATGAGGATAAACATTCTGACGAAGTTTCATGAAGTTTGGATCAAAACTGTGCCTTCTAGAGCGTACACATGGTTTTTCTAAGATTTGACCTAGTGACCTAGTTTTTGATCTGACATGACCCAGTTTCAAACTTATCATAGATATTATGATGATAAATATTCTGACAAAGTTTCATGAAGTTTGGATGAAAACTGTGCCTTCTAGAGCGTACACAAGGTTTTTCTAAGATTTGACCTAGTGACCAAGTTTTTGACCCGACATGACCCAGTTTCAAACTTGGCAGAGAGTTTATGGAAGTAAACATTCTTAAGATTGGATCAAAACTGTGTCCTCTAGAGCGTACACAAGGTTTTTCTATGATTTGACCTAGTGACCTAGTTTTTGACCCGACATGAACCAGTTTCAAACTTGTCCTACATATTATGAGGATAAACATTCTGACAAAGTTTCATGAACTTTGGATCAAAGCTGTGCCTTCTAGAGCGTACACAAGGTTTTTCTAAGATTTGCTAAGTGACCTAGTTTTTGACCCGACATGACCCATTTTCGAACTTGGCCTAGAGTTTATGGAGATAAACATTCTGACAAAGTTTCATAAAGATTGGATCAAAACTGTGTCGTCTAGAGTTTACACAAGGTTTTTCTATGATTTGACCTAGTGACCTAGTTTTAGACCCGACGTGACCCAGTTTCGAACTTGTGCTAGCTATTATGAGGATAAACATTCTGACAAAGTTTCATGAACTTTGGATCAAAACTGTGCCCTCTAGAGCGTACACAAGGTTTTTCTAAGATTTGACCTAGTGACCTAGTTTTTGACCCGACATGACCCAGTTTCGAACTTGGCCTAGATTTAATAAAGACTAACATTCTGACAAAGTTTCATAGAGATTGGATTGAAACTGTGCCCGCTAGAGTGTACACAAGCAAAAGTTGACAGACGGACGTCCAGACGTACAACGGACATCAGGGTATCCCAAAAGCTCACCCTGAGCACTTCGTGCTCAGGTGAGCTAATAAACATTCTGAGACAGTTTCATTGAGATTGGATCAAAACTGTGCCCTCTGGAGTGTATACAAGGTCGTTCTTATATTTGACCTAGTGACCAAGTTTTTGACCCGTCACAACCCAGTTTCAAACTTTACCTAGATTTCATTAAGATAAACATTCTGACAGAGTTTCATGAAGATTGGATCAAAACTGTGCCCTCTAGGGTGTACACAAAGTTTTTCTAAGATTTGACCTTGAGCCGACATGACTCAGTTTCATAGGGGGCTTAGATATATGAACAATATACATTTAGATATAGTTTCATGAAGATTGGATCAAAACTATGCCTTCTAGTGCTTACACAACGTTTTTCTAAGATTTGACCTAGTGACCTAGTTTTTTAACCAATATGACCTACTTTCAAACTTGGCCAAGAGTTTATGAAGATAAACATTCTGACAAAGTTTCATGAACTTTGGATCAAAACTGTGTCCTCTAGAGCGTACACAAGGTTTTTCTATGATTTGACCTAGTGACCTAGTTTTCGACCCGACATGACCCAGTTTCAAACTTGTCCTACATATTATGAGGATAAACATTCTGACAAAGTTTAATGAACTTTGAATAAAAACTGTGCCTTCTAGAGCGCACACAAGGTTTTTCTAAGATTTGACCTAGTTTTTGACTCGACATGACCCAGTTTCAAACTTGGCCTAGAGTTTATGGAGATAACATTCTGACAATGTTTCATAAAGATGGGATCAAAACTGTGTCCTCTAGAGCGTACACAAGGTTTTTCTATGATTTGACCTAGTGACCTAGTTTTTGACCCGACGTGACCCAGTTTCAAACTTGTCCTAGGTATTATGAGGATAAACATTCTGACAAAGTTTCATGAACTTTGGACGAAAACTGTGCCTTCTAGAGCGTACACAAGGTTTTTCTAAGATTTGACCTAGTGACCAAGTTTTTGATCCGACATGACCCAGTTTCAAACTTATCCTACATATTATGAGGATAAACATTCTGACAAAGTTTCATGAACTTTGGATCACAACTGTGCCTTCTAGAGCTTACACAAGGTTTTTCTAAGATTTGACCTAGCGACCTAGTTTTTGACCCGACATGACCTACTTTCAAACTTGGCCGAGAGTTTATGGAAGTTTACATTCTGACAAAGTTTCATATAGATTAGATCAAAACTGTGTCCTCTAGAGCGTACACAAGGATTTTCTATGATTTCACCTAGTGACCTAGTTTTTTACCCGACATGACCCAGTTTCAAACTTGTCCTACATATTATGAGGATAAACATTCTGACAAAGTTTCATGAACTTTGGATCAAAACTCTGCCTTCTAGAGCGTACACAAGGTTTTTCTAAGATTTGACCTAGTGACCTAGTTTTTGACCCAACAAGACCCAGTTTCGAACTTGGCATAGAGTTTATAGAGATAAACATTCTGACAATGTTTTATATAGATCGGATCAAAACTGTGTCCTATAGAGCATAAACAAGGTTTTTTCTATGATTTGACCAAATGACCTATTTTTGACCCGACGTGACCCAGTTTCGAACTTGTCCTAGATATTATAAGGATAAACTTTCTGATTAAGTTTCATGAACTTTGGATCAAAACTGTGCCTTCTAGAGCGTACACAAGGTTTTTTAAGATTTGACCTAGTGACCTAGTTTTTGACCCCACATGACCCAGTTTCAAACTTGGCCTAGAGTTTATGGAGATAAACATTCTGACAATGTTTCATAAAGATTGGATCAAAACTGTGTCCTCTAGAGCGTACACAAGGTTTTTCTATGATTTGACCTAGTGACCTAGTTTTTGACCCGACATGACCCAGTTTCAAACTTGTCCTACATATTATGAGGATAAACATTCTGACAAAGTTTTATGAACTTTGGATAAAAAATGATATAGTTTCATGAACTTTGGATCAAAACTGTGCCTTCTAGAGCGTACACAAGGTTTTCCTAAGATTTGAACTAGTGACCTAGTTTTTGACCCGACATGACCCAGTTTCAAACTTGGCCTAGAGTTTATGGAGATAAACATTCTGACAAAGTTTCATAAAGATTGGATCAAAACTGTGTCCTCTAGAGCGTACACAAGGTTTTTCTATGATTTGACCTAGTGACCTAGTTTGAGACCCGATGTGACCCAGTTTCCAACTTGTCCTAGATATTATGAGGATAAACATTCTGACAAAGTTTCATGAACTTTAGATAAAAACTGTGTCCTCTAGAGCGTACACAAGGTTTTTCTATGATTTGACCTAGTGACCTAGTTTTTGACCCGACATGACCCAGTTTCAAACTTGTCCTACATATTATGAGGATAAACATTCTGACAAAGTTTCATGAACTTTGGATCAAAACTGTGCCTTCTAGAGCATACACAAGGTTTTTCTAAGATTTGACCTAGTGACCTAGTTTTTGACCCGACATGACCCAGTTTCAAACTTGGCCTAAAGTTTATGGAGATAAACATTCTGACAAAGTTTCATAAAGATTGGATCAAAACTGCGTCCTCTAGAGCGTACACAAGGTTTTTCTATGATTTGACCTAGTGACCTAGTTTTTGACCCGACGTGACCCAGTTTCGAACTTGTCCTAGATATTATGAGGATAAACATTCTGACAAAGTTTCATGAACTTTGGATCAAAACTGTGCCCTCTAGAGCGTACAAAAGGTTTTTCTAAGATTTGACCTAGTGACCTAGTTTTTGACCCGACATGACCCAGTTTCGAACTTGGCCTAGATTTTATAAAGACTAACATTCTGACAAAGTTTCATAAAGATTGGATCGAAACTGTGCCCGCTAGAGTGTACACAAGCAAAAGTTGACGGACGTCCGGACGGACGTCCGGACTTACGACGGAGGACGGACATCAGGGTATCCCAAAAGCTCACCCTGAGCACTTTTTGGTATCCCAAAAGCTCAACCTTTAGCTCAGGTGAGCTAAAAAGAATTCATCACTGGATTCAGGAGATATGTGTCTTTAAAAGACTTTAACCAAAACATCCAATCAATAAAAAGACAATTTTCTAAGTCCACGACCTTGACATCAAGGTCACTGAGGGGGGTGGGGGTAGTACCTTGGAAACTTATGGACCAATATCTAACTACAGTGCAAGTATCAAAGGAATCCATCCATGGGTTAAGGAGATATTGGGCTTTATAAAACTTTAACCAAAACATCAAGTCTAAAAATACTCCCAATTTTCTAAGTCCATGACCTTGACATCAAGGTCATGGAGTGAGGTGGGGGTGGTACCCTGTTAAACTTTGGACCAATATCTACCTACAGTGCAAGTATCTAAAGAATCCATCCATGGGTTAAGGAGATATAGGTCTTTAAAAAACTTTAACCAAAACATCCAATCCGGACGCCGACGCTGACGCGGACGCCGGGGTGACAACAATAGCTCTTCCTGAACTTTCGTTCAGGCGAGCTAAAAAGGTAATGGTCAACCCAAGGTAATAATTTGAACAATCTTGGTGGTATTCACATACCTAATGCTACATAACAAGTTTCAAGGCCATTGGCCTATTGGTTCTGGAGAAGTCATTTGAAATTTTTGACGTATTGACGACAGATGATGGAGTCTGTCTATCCTATAAGCTCTCCCTGAGCCTCTGGCTCACGTGAGCTAAAAATCTGCTTCCAAAATAAAGCAGCTCAGAAGCTGAGAAACGCCAATGCGAAACAAGGGTGATAATGTAAACATAGTAAACCCATTACCATTCTTGGTCTTATACATTCCCCAGACTATATACACATTACCATTAAGTTTCGTTAAAATAATTTGAACGGTTAAAGGGTAAATAGGTCAAGGATCATCATTTATTTCGTTAAAATATTTTGAACGGTTAAATTAGACAATGTAAAATGACCAAAAATGATTCATAAATGGATAAAACAAGAGCACTTTCTATTAGATGACATTTGTTGATGCACATACCTATGCAATGGTAAGACTGTAGAGTTGTATCTGATGCTATAGCTTTTGGGATGTCCAAGGAGAATCCTTCTGTTGTAGTGTTTTCAATTGAAGGTGGTCCTGCATCTTCAGCTGAAGAAGATAATGGCAGGTTTGGTGTTAAGTTCACCTCTGAGATTTCACTTACTTAAAAGGAACAAGAGGCCCAAATGGGCCTGATATCGCTCACCTGGCTATTTTGCCACCAGACCATTCTGATATAAAATTGGTCCAATTCCACTGAGGTTTTCTCATTTTCACATTTTGCTTTTTTTAAGTAACAGTGGCCAACTTGACTGGTCTATATTCAGCTATTTTTGAAACACCTCAATGCAAGAATCATTTCGCAACAAATTTCGTCAAAATCCATTCAACTGTCATTTTCATGTTTTGTACTATTTTTAGTAATATCAGATGGCAGCCATCTTGGAATGAAAATGTTACTGAGATATTGTCAATTTCATGTTTTGGGCTCTTTTTAGTTATGGCAGATGGCAGCCATCTTGAAATGCCAAAATGCAAACAAGGGCTTCGCAAGCGGCCCATAATACGCCCGTTTAAATGTCATAAAGGAGTTACAGAATGAACAAGACCGTTTACAAAAGGATAGACAGGCAGACAAACAGAGGCAACCACTCTATAATTAATGAATGCAACATTATTTAAATATACTATTAGTATATCAAGTCAAGTGAGATAAACTAAATATACTAGATATACCATTCTGGTTCTACTACACTCCCCTGACATCACCATTAAGTTGTTTTACAATATTTTAAGCAGTTGAAAGTTAAACAGGATATTTATGCAAGGGCAGGTAATTCAGTAAGTAAGCCAGAGTTGTGGTTCCTGCTCAGGATACATTGCCTCATTATTATACACATTCCTACTAAGTTTAATTCTAATATTTCAAAAGGTTATTAAGGAGATATGGAGTGAATGAGAAACACCTAAAATATACTAATCAAAGGGAGGTTACTCAAAAATTAAGAAAAGGGGAGCAACTATTCTTATATGTGACACACTGCCTTGTGATCATGCACATTGTTATAAAGTTTCATCATGATATTCCAAACGGTTACCAAGTTAAGGTATGCACAAGGTAAGTATACACAAAAATAGCTAACATGAACTAATGAAAGGGAAGTAACTCGAAAATTCAGAAAGGGAGAGCAGCCATTGTTGTAAGCGACACATCGTTGGGACTTCATACACCTTGCTATAAAGATACATGAAGATACTCCAAACGGTTATCTAGTTATGGCGCGCACAAGACTTGCAGGGTAACAAGAGGCCCAAATGGGCCTGATATCGCTCACCTGGCTTTTGTATCCGAATGGTCCCCATTCTGATACAAAATTGGTCCAATTCCAGAGATTTTCTCAATTTCACATTTTGCTACTTTGAGTAACAGAGGCCAACTTGTCTGGGCTTTATATATTTACTTTTGAAACACCTCAAGGCAAGAATCATTTTGCCACAAATTTCATCAAAATCCATTCAGGGGTTACTGAGATATTGTCAGTTTCATGTTTTGTGCTATTTTTAGTAACGGCTGATGGCGGCCATCTTAGAATGCCAAAATGCAAAAAATTGAAAAGCTTTCATGCAAGGACCATTTTGAGACAAAATTGGTCCAGTTCCATTGTAATTTTCTATTTTTCAAATTTTGCTATTTTAAGTAACAGAGACCAACTTGACGGGTCAATATTTGTTAATTTGTGAAACACATCAAAGCAAGAATCATTTTGCCACAAATTTCGTCTCAATCGCTTCAGCGGTTAATGAGATGTTGTCATTTTCATGTTTTGTACTATTTTTAGTAACGGCAGATGGCGGCCATCTTGGAATGCCAAAATGCAGAAAATCGAAAAAGCTTATTGAAATGATCATTCTGACAGAAAATTAGTCCAATTCCACTGAGATTTTCTTATTTTCACATTTTTCTATTTTTAGTAACAAAGGTTATTATGACTTGTCTATATTTAGTTACTTTTGAAATATCTCACAGCAAAAATCATTTTGACACAAATTTCGTCAAAATCTATTCAGCGGTTACTGAGATATTGTCATTTTCATGTTTTGTGCTATTTTTAGTAACGGCAGGTGGTGGCCATCTTGGAATGCCAAATTGCAATTAATCGAAATGGCTTCATGTAAGGAACATTCTGACACAAAATTGGTCCAATTCCATTCAAGGGTTCTTGAGTAATTGTCATTTTATGATTGTGCTATTTTTAGTAACGGCAGATGTCGGCCATCTTGGAAGCCAAATTGCAATTAATCGAAACGGCTTCATGCAAGGAACATTCTGACACAAAATTGGTCCAATTCCATTCAAGGGTTCTTGAGTAATTGTCATTTTTATGATTGTGCTATTTTTAGTAACGGCAGATGTCGGCCATCTTGGAAAGCCAAACTGTAATTAATCAAAACGGCTTCATGCAAGGAACATTCTGACACAAAATTGGTCAAATTCCATTCAAAGGTTCTTGAGTAATTGTCATTTTTATGTTTGTGCTATTTTTAGTAACGGCCCCCATGGTGGCCATCTTGGATAGTCAACTGGCACAAAATTCAAATAATTCCTTTTAAGGACCATTGCTGACCAAATCTGACCACAATCGATTGCATTTTCTTGAGATACTGACATTTGAGCAAAATCGGTCTTGTAAACGCTAAGTAGGTCACTGTGACCTAATTCCGATATAGATTTTTTTCATTTTTACAATTTTTAATCCCAGGGTCCCATTAATGTTCCATGCAAACTTTCGGCCAAATATACCAAAAGGTTCTGGAGAAGAAGTTGATTTTGTTGTTTTTGCTATTTTTAGTAACGGCGGCCATCTTGGATTCTTGACCTGACCCAATTTTACAATTTTGAAACCCTGCAGTCTGGTCATGCTCCATGTGAAATTTGAAACCCATGGGTGCAGTGGTTTTAGAGAAGAAGTTGTTTGAAGTCGTTTGAATATGTCGTTTTTTGACATTGGCATTTGAGCAAAATTACACTCGTAAACAGAAAGTAGGTCACTGTGACAAAACTCCGCTACTGATTTTTTTCATTTTTACAATTTTGAATAACAAGGTTTCATTGATGTTCCACGCCAAAATTCAGACAAATATACCCAGTGGTTCTGGAGAAGAAGTTTATTTTGTTGTTTTTGCTATTTTTAGTAACGGCGGCCATCTTGGATTTTCAACCTGACCCAATTTTACAATTCTGAGACCCTGGAGTCAGGTCATGCTCCATGTGAAATTTGAGAACCATGGGACCAGTAGTTTTACAGAGGAAGATGTTTGAATATTTGTTTTTAGGTGTTGACGGACACATTCCGTGACGACGCACAACGCACGCCGGACGCATTGTTATGACAATAGCTCACTATGGCCCTTCGGGCCAGGTGAGCTAAAAATTAATCAAAGGGGCAAAACTTGGAAACCAAGGAAGGGGAGCAACCATTTTTGTACCCGACCGTTCCCCCAACCTGATACATATTCCTACCAAATATAATGAATATATCCCAAACGGTTACTGTGTTATGCCGCGCACAAGAATGTATACGGACAGACTGAAGGACGAACAGCGCCACGACATAATACGTCCATTTTTTCAAAACGGGCGTATAAAAACGAAAAGGCTCCATGAAAGGTCCATTCTGACACAAAATTTGTCCAATTCCATTGAGATTTTCTAATTTTCACATTTTGCTATTTTTAGTAACAGAGACCAATATGACTGGTCTATATTCAGTTACGTTTGAAACACTTCAATGCAAGAATCATTTTGCCACAAATTTTGTCAAAATCCATTCAGCGGTTACTGAGATATTGTCATTTTCATGTTTTGGGCTATTTTTAGTAAGACAGATGGCAGCCATCTTGGAATGCCAAAATGCAAAAAATTGAAAAGGCTCCATAAAAGGACCATTCTGACACAAAATTTGTCCAATTTCATTGAGATTTTCTAATTTTCACATTTTGCTATTTTAGTAACAGAGACCAATATGACTGGTCTATATTTAGTTACATTTGAAACACTTCAATGTAAGAATCATTTTGCCACAAATTTTGTCAAAATCCATTCAGCGGTTACTGAGATATTGTCATTTTCATGTTTTGTGCTATCTTTAGTAACGGGAGATAGCGGCCATCTTGGATTGCAGGGATACAGACTAACTCATTTTTCATAGGAGCAAGCTGGGCCCCTAAAAACTGAAACTTAGTCGCCCAGCCAGAAATTTAGGGGCCCACATTTAAAACATGGGAATCCTTTATTCAGAATCTGCGCGAGAATTGCGCCGTTTCCGTAGGCTTTGTAGTAAACCCTCCTTTCTTCATGGTTTTGTTTCCTTTTAGCAACCAGGTGTGAAACACCAGCGATGTATCGCCATATTACGCGCGAAAAATCTATAAACGGTTAAGATTTTTAGCTGACAAATCCGTCTATCTATCTTCCTTTACGGGGAGGCGGCCATGTTGTTTCTCAATAGTGAGTAAAATCCAACACACAAGTATGACGGAACACCGAATATTCATAGCCGATATCGGCGCGGAAGTTAGCAATACCCTTAGAGGTGGCGGATTTTACTACAAGCCGAAAACACGCCAGACACTCGCCGACAGCTTACGATTGCAAACTGGGCGACTATCATTTCAATTTTAGGCGCCCACCCGATTTTTTACTCGCAGTGGGCGAGTGGGCGACCGCTAGTCTGTATCTCTGGATTGCCAAATTGCAATTAATCAAAATGGCTTCATGCAAGAAACATTCTGACACAAAATTGGTCCAATTTCATTCAAGTGTTCTTGAGAAATTGTCATTTTTCTGTTTGTGCTATTTTTAGTAACAGTCCCCCTGGTGGCCATCTTGGATAGTCAAATGGCATAAATTTGAAATAATTTTATTCAACGACCATTTCTGACCAAATCTGACCAGAATCCATTTAAAATTTCTTGAAATATTGGCATTTTAGCAAAATCGGTGTTTTAAACGCTAAGTAGGTCACTGTGTCACAGTGTGACCTAATTTTGCTATAGATTTTTTTCATTTTTATAATTTTTAATTCCAAGGTCCCACTAATGTTCCACGCAAACTTTCAACCAAATATACCCAATGGTTCTGGAGAAGAAGTTGATTTTGTTGTTTTTTGCTGTTTTTAGTAACAGCAGCCATCTTGGATTCTCGACCTGACCCAATTTTGCAATTTTGAAACTTTGCAGTCTGGTCATGCTCCATGTGAAATTTGAGACCCATGGGTACAGGGGTTTTAGAGCAGAAGTTGTTTGAAGTTGTTCAAATTAGTTGTTTTTCGACATTGGCAATTGAGCAAAAATACACTCGTAAACAGAAAGTAGGTCACTGCGACAGAACTCCGCTATAGATTTTTTTCATTTTTACAATTCTGAATACCAATGTTCCACTGATGTTTCATGCCAAATTTCAGACAAATATACCCAGTGGTTATGGAGAAGAAGATGATTTTGTTATTTTTGCTATTTTTAGTAACAGTGGCCATCTTGGATATTCAACCTGACCCAATTTTACAATTCTGAGACCTTGGAGTCAGGTCATGCTCCATGTGAAATTTGAGAACCATGGGTCCAGTAGTTTTATAGGAGATGTTTGAATAATTTGTTTTCAATTGTTGATGGACAACGAACGACGCACAATGCAAGCCGGACGCTTTGGTATGACAATAGATCACTATGGCCCTTCGGGCCAGGTGAGCTAAAAATGGTAAGCTATCTTTTTATTACGAATGCTACATTCTTGGCAAATTTGATGATTTAGGGACTAGGATAAAGTATTATTAAAGATGAGGCAGGAATACTGAATTCTCTGGGTATCACAGAATGATGACAAGAGCTGGGCAAGTGGCACATAATACGTCCGTTTCAGTGCCATGAAGGAGATTCAGAATGAATAAGATTGTTTACAGAAGGATGGACAGGCAGACACACAGGGGCAACAGCTCTGTAATTAATTACTACAACATTAAACATTTAACACATCAAATATGTTTGGTATACCAAAACATCTGCTTCCAAGGTAAAGCAGCTCAGAAGCTGAGAAATGCCAAAGCCAAACAAGGGAGATAACATAAAATGATAGTAATCTAGAGTTACCATTCTTGATCCTAATATATTCCCTTGACTATATACACATTACCATTAAGTTTCATTCAAAATTTTTGAACGGTTAAGGAGTAAATAGGTCAAGGTAAATCCAGGATCATCATTTATATAAATTTTGTAGTAACAAAGTCCTAGATGCTATATACCAAGTTTCAAAGCAATCGGCCATGTGGTCCTGGTGAAGATTTTTTTAAGGCGGCCATGTGGTCCTGGTGAAGATTTTTTTAAGGTTTTTACCATATATGGTGGCTATCTTGGTCATGTGACATGGACAAAAAATATGCATTTTCTTTCCCTCTTTGCCTGAAAGCTGCATAGAAAATTTAATTCAAACTAGCCCAGTAGTTTCGCAGAAGAAGTCCTTTGAAAACTGTTGACACACACAATGGACGAGTGAACTTTGACCAAAGTCATTAAATGACTTTACCTCTAGAATTCTTAGGGGTTGAAGTCGGCTGCATTTCCGTATCACAAAGCACAATATCAACAAAAATGCACTTTATCAGCCCAAGGGACCAAATTTGACCTTGCCATAAAATAGGTCAAGGTCAACCCAAAGTCATCATTTCTATAAACTTTGTAGACCTAGAGTCCCAGATGCTACATACCAAGTTTCAAGGCAAACGGCTAAATGATTCTGGGAAACAAGACTTTTTAAAGTTTATGCCATATATAGGCATGGTGATCATCTTGGTCATGTGACCTGGACTAAATATACAAACTTCCTTTTTCATCTTTACCTGAAGGCTGCATATGAAATTAAACTGAAATTGGCCCAGTAGAGTCAGACCAGAAGTCCTTTGAAAATAATGACACACAATGGACAAGTGACCTTTGGTCAAGGTCCCTAAATGTCCTCGACCTCTAAAATTATTATGGGTTGAGATGGACTGCATTTCTATATCACAGAGCATAAAATCAACAAACAAGAGGCCCACGGGCCACAAAGCTCACCAGATCTCTAGCTCAAAATTGCTTTCAAAACTGCTGTCACATTTGTACAGGCTAATACAAAATATACTACCACAAAGTCTCAGTCTGACAGTCTGTTGAGTTGATAACAAAATATATAACTGTTTTCCATATTTTGATTGCAGTAAAATTTTCCCCATTGTAAGTCAATGCAACTCTAATTTGCCATAGCAACCAAACAAAAGAGCTGATTCTCATAAAAGAAAAACACATATTTTCACTTCCTCAGCCCAAGGATACTAAAGATAAAATCAGCTCAATCAGCCTAGTGGCTTCAGAGGGGATCATTTTTTAAGGGATTTTTTTCCTTCTTTTGCTTTATGGCTTCCATGACAACCAATAATAACAAGAGCTGTCGCCTGACAGCATAGCTCGCCTGAATTGGTGATTGCCTGTCACACAGCCGCTATGGTGGTGTGGACTGCTATGCATAAAACTTCATGCAAGCATGTCCATAATGCAAACACATTTATAAACAAAAGCCATCTCAGAAATAAGTCTTAAAATAAAATTAAAATAAATTAAAATGAAATTTCAAAGGGGGGGGGGGGGGGGGGGGGGGGGGGGGGGGGGGGGGGGGGGGGGGGGGCTGACGGGTGTGTGTGTGAAGGGGGGGGGGGGGGGGGTGGGCGGGGGAAAGGGGGCTATGTGGACTGCTATGCATAAAACTTCATGCAAGTATGTCCATAATGAAAACACATTTATAAACAAAAGCTATCGGGGGGGGGGGGGGGGGGGCTATGTGGACTGCTACGCATAAAACTGCATGCAAGCATGTCCATAATGAAAACACATTTATAAACAAAAGCTATCTAAGAAATAAGTCTTAAAAAAAAATGAAATGAAATTTCAAAGTCCATGAGCTTGAGGTAAAAAAACTGACGGGTAGGGCGGAGGGGGGGGGGGGGGGGGGCTAGGATGTATCAAAACCCTGAACCATTATCTAACATCAGTCCAAGTATTAGTATCAACTGAGTCCATCATCGTGGCACTGTGAAATTATGTCTTCATAAATATAAAACTTTAACCAAAATCTTTAAGACAAAATTCTAAGTCGATGACCTTGACTTCAAGGTCACCCAGTGGGGTAAGTATAAGGTGTTTTGTAAAAACTCAAAAAAGAGTCTAACATCAGTTAAAGTATAAACTAAATCTCTGCAAAGCATTATGAATCAGTATGCAATTACAAAACTTTAAAAAAGACAAAATTTCCTAAGTCCCTGACCTTGACATCAAGATCACTGAGCGGGGTTGGGGTAGTACTCTGTAGACCTAACTACAGTGCAAATATAAAAAGAATTCATATATGGGTTCAGGAGATATGTGTCTTTGAAAAACTTTAACCAAA
The DNA here is from genome assembly GCA_963989385.1 of Ctena decussata. NCBI lineage: Eukaryota > Metazoa > Mollusca > Bivalvia > Lucinida > Lucinidae > Ctena > Ctena decussata. The sequence goes on from OZ022499.1 coordinate 94,002,996, forward strand.
ACATCCAATCAATAAAAAGACAATATTCTAAGTCCATGACCTTGACATCAAGGTCACAGAGGGGGGTGGGGGGTAGTACCTTCGAAAACTTTAGACCAATATCTAACTTTAGTGCAAGTATCAAAGGAATCCATCCATGGGTTAAGGAGATATTGGGCTTTATAAAACTTTAACCAAAACATCCAGTCCAAAAAAACTACCAATTTTCTAAGTCCATGACCTTGACATCAAGGTCACGGAGTGGGGTGGGGGTGGTACCCTGTTAAACCTTAGACCAATATCTAACTACAGTGCAAGTATCAAAAGAATCCATCCATGGGTTAAGGAGATATAGGTCTTTAAAAAACTTTAACCAAAACATCCAATCCGAACGCCGACGCGGACGCTGACGCTGACGCGGACGCGGACGCGGACGCCGACGCCGTGGTGACAACAATAGCTCTTCCTGAACTTTCGTTCAGGCGAGCTAAAAATAGCCATCAGAGGATGGCAAATCCCCCGACCGAAGGCCCTGTGCACCTTGGAAAACAGGGTGCACTTCAAAACGCCCATATAAATAGTATACTGTCATTCTTTTATGCTCCTTATTGACATCTGCATGACAGATGCATGATTATCTAACAATCACCAAAACAGTATGCCAGATTGCTAAAAAGAGGTAAAATCTCAAATAGCAACCTTGTAGACAATGTATTGCATATGATACATTCAACATTTCAAAATGTGTGAATAACTTCTAAAGTACAAGCCCTACAAATCTAATTTTGAGCTCTCTAGTAAGTGAATTTGGACAAAGAATCCAAATCTGATTTTTTTTATATTTTTTTAAGGGGAGGGGTGGGGGGGGGGGGGAATAGTGGAGTAAGTTAGGAACACTAATGGGATGTCATGGGGCATGATCATCAAAATTCTAAAAGGTATAAGGGTATTTCAGATTTGGAGCAGAGACACAAAACTGCAGCTCTAACTTCCAAAGGGAAATAACAACTCAAAAAGTAAGTGAACAAAAGTTGTAATTCTTGTTTGCAACACATCAGCATGACCTGTTCTACATAACTGTGAAGTATCATGAAAATATTCCATAGGGTATTCAAGTTATGAAGCAGACACAAAATCACACCTAAAACCATCAAGGGAATATAACTCAAAAAGTAAGTAAGCAAGAGTTGTCATTCTTGTTCACGACACATCATCATGACCTGTTCTACATATCTGTGAAGTATCATGAAAATATTTCAAAAGGTATTCAAGTTAAGGAGCAGACACGAAATCACACCTAAAACCATCAAGGGGAAATAACTCAAAAAGTAAGAAAGCAAGAGTTGTCATTCTTGTTCGCGACATATCGTCATGACCTGCTCTACATATCTGTGAAGTATCATGAAAATATTCCAAAGGATATTCAAGTTACAAAGCGGACACAAATCTGCCAAAAAATTCACCAAAGGGGAGATAACTCAAAAATTACAAAAGCAAGAGTTACCATTCTTGCACGCAACACATGGCCATCACCTGTTCTACATAACTGTGAAGTTTCATGAAAATATTCCAAAGGGTATACAAGATATGGAGCGGACAAGGAAATGTTTACAGACGGACGGACTGACGGACGCCAGGCTCATCGCTATATCCCCTGAACCTTTCGGTCGGGGGATAAAAAGAATTCATCTATGGGTTCAGGAGATATGTGTCTTTAAAAACTTTAACCAAAACATCCAATGAATAAAAAGACAATTTTCTAAGTCCATGACCTTGACATCAAGGTCACTGAGGGGGTGGGGGTAGTACCACCCAAAACTTTAGACCAATATCTAACTTCAGTGCAAGTATCAAAGGAATCCATCCATGGGTTAAGGAGATATTGGGCTTTATAAAACTTTAACCAAAACATCCAGTCCAAAAAAAAACCCAGTTTTCTAAGTCCATGACCTTGACATCAAGGTCACTGAGTAGGGTCAGGGTGGTACCCTGTTAAACTTTAGACCAATATCTAACTACAGTGCAAGTATCAAAAGAATCCATCCATGCATTAAGGAGATATAGGTCTTTAAAAAACTTTAACCAAAACATCCAATCCGAACGCCGACGCGGACGCGGACGCGGACGCTGACGCGGACGCGGACGCGGACGCCGACGCCGTGGTGACAACAATAGCTCTTCCTGAACTTTCGTTCAGGCGAGCTAAAAAGGGAAGTGGACCAAAAACATGTAGCTGATAGAAGACTTCTCAAGAAACATTTGTATAAAAGTTTTGTCAACATATCTGCAATGGCTTGGCAGTAAATGTGATTTTTCAATTTTCCCCATTATAAGTCAATGCAACTCTAAGTTGCCATAGCAACCAAACTAAAGGGCAGATTTTCATAAAAAAACACAAACTTTCAATCCCCCAGCCTGAGTCTACTCCAGATGACAGCTGGGCCTCATCCGCCCAGTGGTTTCAGGAGATAGTTTTTAAGTATTTTTTTTACTTTTTGATTGCATTTTGGTTTCCATGGCAACCAATAAAAAGGCAGTGGGCCAAAAAAACATACAGATGATAGAAGACTTCTCAAGGAACATTTCTATAAAACTTCTGTCAACATTTCTGCAAAGGCTTGGCAGAAAATGCCATTTTTCAATTTTCCCCATTATAAGTCTATGGGAACTCTAAGTTGCCATAGCAACCAAACTAAAGGGCAGATTTTCATAAAAAAACACAAACTTTCAATCCCCCAGCATAAGGGTGCTACAGATGAAATTTGGGCCCAATCGGCCCAGTGGCTTCAGAGGAGATGTTGTTTAAAAGTGTTGACGGACGACGACGACGACATACGACAGACGACATACGACAGACGCCGACGACGACGGACAACTGCCTATCCTATAAGCTCCCCCGGAGCCTTCGGCTCTGGTGAGCTAAAAATGCACTTTTTCAGCTTTTCCCATTCAAACACCACAGGGACCAAATTTGACCTTGCCATAAACTAGTCAAGGTCAACCCAAGGTCATCATTTATATAAACTTAGTAGTACTACAGTCCTAGATGCTACATACCAACTTTCAAGGCAATCGGCTTAATGGCTCTGAAGAAAAGACTTTTTAAGGTTTTTGCCATATATGGGCATGGTGGCCATCTTGGTAATGTGACCTAGACCAAATATATCAATTTTCTTTTCCCCTTTCCCTGAAAGCTGCTTATGAAATTTGATTGAAATTGGCCCCGTAGTATTAGAGGACAGTCCTCTGAAAATGTTGGCACACAACAGACAAGTGACCTTTGGCCAAGGCCATTTTTTGTACATTGACAAGTGCCAGAACTCTGTCAGAAATAATCGAAATTTGCCCATTAACAATCCCAAGCGAGACATTCTTAATACTAATGCATATGCAAAATTTGAAGGAAATCCGTTAATAAATGCTTAAGTCATCGAACGGAAACAAGTGCGGATGGACAGACGGATGGATGTACGATGGACGGACACACGGACGGCCAACGAGAAAACATAATACCCCCCCACTAACGTGTGGCGGGGTATAACATAATACCCCGCCACTAACGTGTGGCGGGGTATAAAAACTTCAACAGAGAACAAATATGACTAGAAATATGTGTCCATATGACACAAATGCCCCCGCCTAGTGCCCTAAGTAAGATGGCGCCTTGTTTAAGGTACTGGCACTTGTAGCATAACTAGGTTCACAAAGGCAGACTTCTGTGGTACATGTTTTATTGTTTTCCTTGGGCAGATGTATTGTGCTTCTTGGATCAAGAGAAGTGTGTGTGTGTGTATGGGGAGGGGGGGGGGGCGGGGAGAGGGAGTCATGACTGTGATATGTGATGACATTCTGTATCTTATCGCAGAAAAGGATGCCATGAAACTTTCCAAAAGAAATAGCCCAGAAACAAGTAACTTTTCAAAAACTAACAAACAGAAACCATTATTGTATGAAATGAAGTTGAAACAAGGGCTTCGCAAGCGGCGCATAATACGCCCGTTTAAATGTCATAAAGCAGTAACAGAATGAACTAGATTGCTTACACAAAGTGGAATAAGGGAGATAACCTAATTATACTAGATATAACTTTTTTGGTTCTAGTATATTCCCTTGAAATCATTTTTTTATAATATACATACCATTTAAGGAGTTAAGAGTAAACAGGAAATTTATGCAAGGGCAGATAATTCAGTAAGTAAGCCAGAGTTGTGATTCTTGTTCAGTCTACATTGCCCCATTATTATACACATTCCTACAAAGCTTCATTCTAATATTTCAAAAGGTTCAGGAGGTATGGAGTGAATGAGAAACACCTGAAAATACTAATCAAATGGAGATTACTCCAAAATTAAGAAAGAGGGAGCAACCATTCTTATATATGACACATTGTCTTGCGATCATGCACATAGCTATAAAGTTTCATCATGATACTCCAAACGGTTATCAAGTTATGGCATGCACAAGATAAGTATATACAAAAATAGGCTCAAAGTACTAATGAAATGGACGTAACTCTAAAACGAAGAAAGGGAGAGCAGCCATTCTTGTATGCGACACATCGTTAGGACTTCATACACATTGCTATGAAGTTTTATAAAGATATCCCAAACGGTTATCTAGTTATGGCGCGCACAAGACTTGCAGGGAAAAAATTTATCAAAGGGGCGTAACTTCAAAACTAAGAAAGGGGGAGCAACCATTCTTGTACGCGACACGTTCCCCCAACCTAATACATATGCCTATAAAATTTCATGAAGATATCCCAAATGGTTACTGAGTTATGGCGCGCACAAGAATGTTTACGGACAGACGGACGGACGGACAGACGGACAGAGCCATGACATAATACGTCCGTTTTTTCAAAACGGGCGTATAAAAGGGCCATAACTCCCACAATAATTGACGGATTTTGCCCAAGATCGAACTTGACCTGTATACCTGTGTATAAAATATGAATTCAATACACAAATGCTTTCAAAAGATATCGAACAGAAACCATTAGTTCATACAAAACGAAGTCGAAAAAGGGCCATAACTCCCACAATAATCGACAGATTTTGCCCAACTTCACCTGTAATTTATGATTATATACCTGTGTATAAAATATGAATTCATTACACCAATACTTTCAAAAGATATCGAACGGAAACCAGTTTTTCATACAAAATGAAGTCGAAAAAGGACCATAACTCCCACAATAATCGACGGATTTTGCCCAAGATCGAACTTGACCTGTGTTTTATGATAATATACCTGTGTATAAAATATGAATTCAATACACCAATGCTTTCAACAGATCGAACGGAAACTATTTTTTCATACAAAATGAAGTCGAAAAAGGGCCATAACTCCCACAATTATCCACAGATTTTACCCAACATCGAACTTGACCTGTAATTTATGATTATATACCTGTGTGTAAAATATGAATTCAATACACCAATGCTTTCAAAAGATATCGAACGGAAACCAGTTTTTCATACAAAATGAAGTCGAAAAAGGGCCATAACTCCCACAATAATCGACGGATTTTGCCAAAGATAGAACTTGACCTGTGTTTTATGATTATATACCTGTGTATAAAATATGAGTTCAATACACCAATGCTTTCAAAAGATATTGAATGGAAACCATTTTTTCATACAAAATGAAGTCGAAAAAGGGCCATAACTCCAACAACTAGAGCAAGTGAGCAGGTGCTCACATATACCCCCGACCAGTGCCGCCGCCTAATGAAAGCATACTTTACCACAAAACTACAATGCAAATGTTATACATGTACAAAATTTAATGTTTGTGACCTTGACCTTATGTCAGCAGCAGCATCCATATGTGTAAACTAGTATATTAGTTATGTATCACTAGGCTCTACTCAATATATTAGAACAATAACCCAAACTGTATATACAACAAATGGCTAAGTCCTAGTTATTGACCCCAGGCCCCACCCATGAGCCTGACCCTGCAGCTTTGGTAGTTCAGATCAAAAGTAATACTACAGAGGTATCATTAACCAAATATGGAAGAAAACTTTAAAGCAGTTACAGAGATACAAGGGTTGATCCAGAAGTAATGTCACTGCGTCAACTGCGTGCTTATTCATCGTAGCATTATAATAAAAATTATAGCAAGCTACACTGTCATTCAATTCTGATTTACAGAATAAATATAAAGTTGGAATAGTTTTCCGTTCCAATTATATAGACGTTCAAAGAATGCCGCCGCCGCCATCGCGCCGCACATAATAATAACGTTAATTGCATGAACATAAATTTCAAAGACAATCACAAATCAAAATCAAACTAACGCGCCAAATCAGATGAAAATTTGGTACGATGACGAAATATATTTCTGCCGCCCACTGTTGAAATTTTAAATATCGTCACCGCAGTTTGAAGTTCACTAGCTAGTGCTAATATTTGTTACTGCCACGAGTAAAAACGTTGACTTCTGACAAACGCGCGACAGCGGATGTATGCGCTTTTTGCCTCAAATTTGGAATATCACCATTAGAGACTCTGAAGCTGTTTAGTTAGACATGTAGTGATATTACAGTTATTATGAGGCTTGTGTAAAGGTGAAATCATTGCGATACGGGTGCAGATGAGTCGCTAGAGGTTAGTCCGAAAACCGGAAGACCTTTATGTACAATGTCAGACAATAACGTCACTCTTGTTCGGATCCTATATACATGTATTAAGATCGATCTTCTGCAATTCGAATATTGTGTAAATTCTTAAACTTGAGCTGCGGGGCTGTTCAAGTAATATTAAAAGATGAGATAAACATGGCTGAACAGACATTAGAGCTTTGCTGGAACAACGAATATGCTACTTTGGACATGAAACATTATCGAAACATCGTCTGGTGCGTCAACGACGTCATTGACGTGCGGCGCGTTTCCTTACCATGCCTTCTGTCTATCTCGATATCTCAGTTACTATGCACGGTATTTCTATGTCATTTTCAGACCGTAATGTAATTAGATTAAGGTACTTGGATGCGAAATTTCGTTGCTCTCTCTTTATTCTACACGATTTTATAACTGCCGTGACATTACTTCTGGATCAACCCTCGTATAAGCAATCAAAAAGGTTTAACACAAAACTTTGACATAATGAAAATGCCTAAGTCCTCATTACTGACCCCTGGCCCCACCCTGGGGCCTGACCCAGGGGCTAAGATAGTTTACATCAAAGGCAATGCTATAGAGATATCATAAACCAAATATGAAAAGAATCTGATGTGTTGTTACAGAGATATTGGCAATCAAAAAAGGTTTAACGCAAAACTTTGATGTAAAGTTCACGAACGGACGGACGGATGAACGAACAAACGTACGGACGAACTGACGGAATAACAAAAACTATAAACCCCCAGACATACTTCGTATATTGGGGGTATAATCATCGAGGGATTTTACCCAACATCAAACTTGACCTGTATTTTATGATTATATAGCTGTGTATGAAATATGAATTCAATACACCAATGCTGTCAAAAGATATTGAACGGAAACCATTTCATACGTATGCTACGGACAGCAGTGATACTATATGCACCCCCCCCCCCCCCACCGCCATTTTTAATGGCGGGGGCATAAAAATCTGTAAGTCTGTAACATTGACCTTTAGGTCACAGGCATGTGTAAAGATGGTACAAAATAAAACTTTGGACATATAAACCGAACTGAACAAAGAGTTAGGATGATGTAAGATCTAAACAAGAGGGCCATGAGGCCCTGAATCGCTCACCTGAACAATTGGCAAAGTGGCTTCTTCTTATGTTTTGAAATTGTCAAAATATGAGTCTTGGGTCAAAAGTCAAAGGATGACCATGACCTATTGTACTCATAAATCTTCATGTACTCATTAAGGCAACCATATATACCATTTTTTAGGCAAAACTTTCCATGAAATCTTATGTTCTAGCATTTTCCCATATTTGACCATGCCGCAAAAAAAAGTTAAGGAAAAACCGAGGTCATCATTTGAACAGTCTTGGTTGTACTCTAGTACTCCATGCTACTTACCAAGTTTCAAGGCCATTGGTGTATTGGTTCGGGAGAAGAAAAAATATTTAAGGTTTATACCATAAATGGGTATGGTGGCCATGTTGGTCATGTGACCTGGACTGTTTGAACAAATTTTCGTTCAATCAACCCCTGGAGGCTCTATATGAAATGTGATTACAATTGGCTCTTTGCCTTTTGAGAAAATGTTTGAAAATGTCAAAATATGAGAGATCTGGGTCAAAGGTCAAAGAATGACATTGACCTCTTGTACTCATAATTCTTCATGACCTCATTAAGACGACTGTATATACCAATTTTTAGGCCAAAAACTTCCCATGAAATCTTATGTTCTAGAATTTTCCCATATTTGACCTTGCTGTAAAAAAAGGTCAAGGTCAACCAAGGTCATAATTTGAACAATATTGATAGTACTGGAGTACCCAATGCTACATACCAAGTTTCAAGGCCACTGATCAATTGGTTCTGGAGAAAAAGATTTTGAAAGGTTTTTACCATATATGGTCATGGTGGCCATGTTGGTCATGTAAACCAGACCATTTGAAGAAATTTTCATTTCCTCGACCCCTGAAGGCTCTATATAATACAGTTGAACTTCGATGGCTCGAACTCGCCGGGACCAACAGAAAAAGTTCGAACTATCGGTAGTTCGAGCCATTAAAGAGCACTGAAGACCAACTCAACGCGATCCAGTTCTATGTACTATGTTTTACTATCATGACTATGGTAACTTCCTGCATATTGGCCGGTCATAAATTAAACCATTCTTTGAACTTTTTTTCACTTTCAGAGAGATAAGATTAAACAACACAGTAAAATCTGTTTATAATATGATAATGATCAAACTTCCTTCATGATAAAACTTGGATTTTTTACACGGTAATAAGTGCGAGCCATCTGTGATTTTTTAAGTAGAAAAATACGTCTAGGGACCGGACTTGTAGTTCGAGCATTGGAGCCATCGTTGTTCGACCCAAGAGTGGCATATTTAGTGAAAATGAATGGGAATTTTGCCGGGACTGGAAAGTCAGTTCGACCGAAACATGGTGTTCGAGCCTCCCGAGTTCGAGCCAGTGAAGTTCGACTGTATTTAGTTACAATTGCCGCATTGGCTTTGAAGGAGAAGTTTGAAATTGTCAAACTATTCTGAGAATTCAGGGTCAAAGGTCAAAGAATGACCTTGACCTCTTGTAGTCATGAATCTTGATGTACACATTAAGATGACTGCATTTACCAATTTTTAGGCCTAAATCTTCGAAACTTTCAATGAAATCTTATGTTCTAGCATTTTCCAATATTTGACCTTGCTGTAAAATGGCCAAGGTCACCCCAAGGTCATCATTTTGAACACTCTTGATAGTACTTGAGTACCCAATGCTACATACCAAGTTTCAAGGCCATCGGTCAATTGGTTCTGGAGAAGAATATTTTTTTAGGTTTTTACCATATATGGGCATGGCGGCCATGTTGGTCATGTGACCTGAACCGTTTGAACAAATTTTCATTCCCTCATCCCCTGGAGGCTCTATATGAAATTTGGTTACAATAGGCCGAGTGGTTTTTGGGAAGATTGTTTGAAATTGTCAAAATATGAGAGCTCAGGGTCAAAGGTCAAAGAATGACCTTGACCTCTTGTACTCACAAATCTTCATTGTACTCATTAAAGATGACTGCATATACCAACTTTTAGACCTTAATCTTCAAAACTTTCTCTGATATCTTAAGTTCTAGCATTTTCCCATATTTGACCTTGCCGTAAAAAGGTCAAGGTCAACCCAAGATCATAATTTGAACAATCTTGATAGTACTCGAGTACCCAATGCTACATACCAAGTTTCAAGGCCATCGGTCAATTGGTTCTGGAGAAGAAGATTTTTCAAGGTTTTTACCATATATGGGCATTGGTGGCCATGTTGGTCATGTGACCTGAACCGTTTGAACAAATTTTCATTCCCTCATCCCCTGGAGGCTCTATATGAAATTTGGTTTCAATTGGCCCAGTGGCTGTTGAGAAGACTGTTTGAAATTGTCAAAATATGAGAGTTCTGGGTCAAAGGTCAAAGAATGACCTTGACCTCTTGTACTCATAAATCTTCATGTACTCATTTAGATGACTGTAGATATCGATTTTTAGCCCAAAATCTTCAACAGTTTTCAAGATATCTTATGTTCTAGCATTTTCCCATATAAAAGTACAAGGAAGGAAATTTGACCTTGCCGTAAAAAAGGTCAAGGTCAACCCAAGGTCATAATTTGAACAATCTTGGTAGTACTCGCGTACCCGATGCTACATACCAAGTTTCAAGGCCATCGGCCTGTTGGTTCTGGAGAAGAAGATTTTTTCAGGTTTTTACCATATATGGGCATGGTGGCCATGTTGGTCATGTGATCAGGACCGTTTGAACAACTTTTCGTTCCTAAGGTCCCAGGAGGCTCTATATGAAATTTGGTTACAATCGGCCCAGCGGTTTTAGAGGAGAAGTCGTTTGAAATTGTGGACGGACGGACCGACGGACGGACGACGACGGGGCCTTACCATCCTATAAGCTCCCCCGGAGCCGCTGGCTCAGGTGAGCTAAAAACTGTCACACAAAACTGTAACATGAACAGTCAAAGTCACTGACCTTGACCTCTAGGTAATAGGCATGGATGGGGATGGTATAGAACGAAAGTCTGGACCAACACCTATCATCTGGCCAAACATAAACCTAACCCAACAAAGGATTTGACTTATACAGAGATCTTAAAAACTTTAAGGCAAAACTTTAACATGAAAAGTTAAAGTCCGTGACCTTAACCTCTAGGTCACAGGCATGGGTGGGGAAGTACAAAATAAAAATTTTGGACCAAAATCTATCAACATGCTAAATATAAACCAAACCCAACAAAGGGTTTCAATGATATGAGACCTCAAAAACTTTAACGCAAAACTTTAATGCAAATGTTAACTAGCAGATGAACAGAAGGACAGACAGGCAGATGAATGGATGAATGGACATCACACGAATGTTATATACCCCATGGCAAACAAACACGGAATACTTCCTATGCCAAGGGTATCAAATGCACTTTTTCAGCTTTTCCAAGGGACCAAAATTAACAAGACCTGACCACGTACAGGATAGCTCAAATGCAGTGCCTTGCCCATCACATAAAACAAGTCGCCCAAGGGCAACGATCGCACACCTGCCAGAATATGCTCAGGTCAAGTGGCCAAAATGTAAGCTTTGGGCTCAGGCAGGCTAATAAACAGGCTGCAATTCTATATGATTGGATGGTGAGTGTGTAAACTGTTCTACTACGGCCACTTCTATAAAATCACTAAATGACCTTGACCTCTAGTATTCACAGGTTGAACTTGACTGAATTTTCATATCACAGAGCTCAATAGCAACAGAAAAATGCACTTCTCATCTTTTCCCATTCAAAAGCCTAAGGGACAAAATTTGACCTTGCCATAAAATAGGTTAAGGTCAACCCAAGGTCATCATTTACATAATCTTTGTAGTACTAGAGTCCATGGAGAAGAAGATTTTTAAGGTTTCTACCTTATATGGGCATGGCGGCCATCTTGGTCATGTGACCTGGATAAAAAATTTATAGACCTTTTGTTTCTTTATCCTTTTAAGGCTCTATATGAAATTTGGCTTCAATCAGCCCAGTGATTTCTGAGGAGAAGTCCTTTGAAAATGTTGACGATGGACGAAAACGACAATGACCTTGACCTTTAGTATTCATAATGGCTGATCACGACTGAATTTCCATATCACAGAGCATCAGCTTTTCCCATTCAAAAGCCTAAGGGACCAAATTTGACCTCGCGGTAAAATAGGTCAAGGTCAACCTAAGGTCATCTTTTATATCAACTTTGTAGTACTGGAGTCCAAGATGCTACATACCAAGTTTCAAGGCAATCGGCCCAGTGGTTCTGGAGAAGAAGACTTTAAGGTTTTTACCATATATGGGCATGGCGGCTATCTTGGTCGTGTGACCTGGGCCAAATATATAATCTTTCGTTCTCCTATCCTGATAAGTTTCTATATGAAATTTGGCTTCAATCGGCCCAATGGTTGCTGAGGAGAAGATGTCTGAAAATGTTGACACCCAATGGACAAATGACCTTTGGTCAAGGTCACTAAATGACCTCTAATATCCATAGTTGTTGAAATTGACTACATTTCCATATCACAGAGCATAACGGCGACAGAAAATGCACTTTTTCAGATTTTCCCATTCAAAAGCCTAAGGGACCAAATTTGACCTTGCCAGAAATAGGTCAAAGTCAACCCATGGTCATCATTCATATAAACTTTGTAGTACTGGAGTCCAAGATGCTACATACCAAGTTTCAAGGCAATCGACTCAGTGGTTCTGGAGAAGAAGATTTTTTAAGGTTTTTACCATATATGGGCATGGCCGCCATTTTGGTCATGTGACCTGGGTCAAATATATATACTTTTGTTCTCCCATCCTGTTAAGGCTCCATATGAAATTTGGCTTCAATCGGCCCTGGGGTTTTTTGAGGAGAAGATTTTTAAAAGTGTGGACGACGTCGCTGCCGCCGCAGACGGACCATGGCTATACTATAACAAATGACATCCTCGGGCATGGCCATTGTGAGCCCCAAGGGCATGGGTGGCAGCATTTAAGTAGGGGAGCACTAGACATTGCCACATGCTATATGTATTAGCTATGGCCCTCATGGTTTCAGAGAAGAAGATTTTTGAAGGTTTTCCCATTGTAAGTCTATGGGAGCTTATGACTCCTGGGGTGTGGCCAATTTAGACCCTTGGGGCATGGTTAGCAGGATTTATGTAAGAGCCCACTAGAAATTGCTACATGCTACATATATAAGCTCTGGGCCTCATAGTTTCAGAGAAGAAGATTTTCCCATTGTAAGTCTATGGGAGCTAATGACTGCTGTGGCATGGCCAATTTGGACCCCAGGAGCATGGTTGGCAGGATTTATGTAGGGGACCACTAGACATTGCTACATGCTACATATATGAGTTCTGGACCTCATGGTTTCAGAGCAGAAGATTTTTGAAGATTTTCCCATTGTAAGTCTATTGGAGCTAATGACCCTCGGGGCATGGCCAATTTGGGCCCCACGGGCATGGTTGGCAAGATTCATGTAGGGAACCATTAGACACTGCTACATACCAAATATATAAGCTCTGGGCCTCATGGTTTCAGAGAAGAAGATTTTTTAAGTTTTTCCCATTATGAGTCTATGGGAGCTTATAACCCCTGGGACATGGCCAATTTGGTCTCCAGGAGCTTGGTTGGCAGGATTTATGTAGGGGACCACTAAACATTGCTACGTACTTTATATATAAGCTCTGGGCCTCATGGTTCCAGAGAACAAGATTTTTGAAGGTTCTTAGGCTATATAGCTATATATAAACAAATGACCCCCTTTGGGCGTGGCCAATTTGAGCCCCAGGGGCATGGGTGGCAGGACTTAAGTAGGGGAGCACTAGACATTGATACATGCTATATATATAAGCTATGGGCCTCATGGTTTCAGAGAAGAAGATTTTTGAAGATTTTCCCATTGAAAGTCTATTTTGAGCTAATGACCCCCGGGGCGTGGCCAATTTGGGCCCCAGGGGCATGGTTGGCAGGATTTATGTAGGGTACCACTAGACATTGGTACATATATTTAATATAAGCTATGGGCCAATTTGGGCCCCAGGGGCATGGTTGGCAGGATTTATGTAGGGGACCACTAGACATTGGTACATACTAAATATGTAAGCTCTGGGCCTCATTGTTTCAGAGAAGAAGATTTTTTAAGTTTTTCCCATTATAAGTCTATGGGAGCTATATGTTGCCATGGCAACCAGAGTTCCAATACAATCTGCCTTTAAACCTAATGCAGTCAATCCCCCACCCCAACAATGCTACACATAAAATTTGATCAAGATTGGCCTGCTGGTTTAGGAGATATTGATGTTTAAAAGTGTGGATGCCGACGATGACGGACGACGGACCAAGGCTATACTATAAGCTCACCCTGACAGGTGAGCTAAAAACTTAAACGTAAAACTTTAAAGTGTGACGGCCATGCCAACGCCAACGCGGCGTCCAAGCGACAACAATAGCTCTCTGTACTTTCGTACAGGTGAGTTAAAAATGTTGACACATTACAGACAAATGACCTTTAGCCTAGGTCACTAAATGACCTTGACCTCTAGAATTCCTAGGGGTTCAAGTTGTCTGCATTTCCATATCACAGAGCATTACAGCAACAAAAAAATGCACTTTTTTAGCTTTTCTCATTGAAAAGCATCAGAGACCAAATTTGACCTTGTGGCAAAACAGGTCAAGGTCAACCCAAGGTTATCATTTATATGAACTTGGTAGTACTAGAGTCCCAGATGCTACATACCATGTTTAAGGCACTCAGCTAAGTGGTTCTGGAGAAGATAAAAATTTGAAGGTTTTTGCCATATATGGGCATGGTGGCCATCTTGGTCATGTGACCTGGACCAAACATAAAATTTATTCCCCACCTTGCCTGAAAGCTACATATGAAATTTAATTAAAACTGGCCCAGTAGCTTCAGAGGAGAAGTCCTTTAACAAGTCCCCCAATGGTAACGATCACTCACCTGCCAGTATATGCTCAGGTCAACTGGCCGAAATGTAAGCTTTTTGCTCATCTTGATCATGTGACCGGGACCAAGTATTTAAACTTTGTTTCCCGCTTTGCCTGTAGTCAGTATTATTAAATCTCACTTTCAGTTAAATTATATAATGACTGCAAATTACGATAATCAGGCTGATAGTGACAGAGATCTTCATTTCAGAGAAATCAATCAATACTTAAAGACGAGAGGGCCAAGAGGCCCTGAATCGCTCACCTGACCAAAAAGGTTAAAGGTCAAACTAGGTCATCATTTGAACAAACCTGATTATTTGCAACCATTTCCAAATGGTTCTGATGAGAAGATTTTTGAATATTTTTCTATGCGGGGCCATTTTGGACCCTGGGACCATCATTTGAATAATCTTGGTAAAGGACTACTAGGCAATGCTAAATACTAAATTTCAAGCATTTGAGCCAAGTGGTTCTGAAGAAGATTTTTGAATGTTTTTCTATGCATTTCAATGGTTCAAACCCAGGACCCTCTGAGGTGGGGCCATTTTTTATCCTAGCTCCATCATTTGAACAAACTTGGTAAAGGACCACTAGGCAATGCATCATACCGAATTTCAAGCATCTGCACTGGGGGGTTTTGGAGAAGAAGATTTTTAAGTATGTTTTAATTTCAAACCCAAGACTCCCCATCCCAGGGCCATTTTGGATCCCAGGGCCACCATTTATATAAACTTTGTAGGAGTCAACCAGGCAATGCATCATACCAAATTTCAAGCATCTGAGCTGAGTGGTCTGAAGAAGAAGATTTTTTAATATTTTTCTATGTTTTTCTATGGTTCAAACTCAGGACTCCCTGCTGCAGGGCCATTTTGGACCCTGGGGCCATCAATTGAACAAACTTGATAAAAGATTACTAGGCAATGCTACATACCAAATTTCAAGCATCTGAGCCAAGTGGTTCTGAAGAAGAAGATTTTTGAATATTTTTCTATGTATTTCTATGGTTCAAACCTAGAACTTGCTGCCACGGGGCCATTTTTGACCCTGGGACCACCATTTGAACCAACTTGGTAAAGGACTACTAGGCCATGCACCATACCAAATTTCAAGCATCTAAGCCTTGCGGTTCTGAAGAAGATTTTTGAATATTTTTCTTTGCATTTCTATGGTTCAAACCTTGGACTCCATGCCAAGGGGCTATTTTGGATCCTGGGGCCACCATTTGAACAAACTTGGTAAAGGACTATTAGGCAATGCTACATACCCAATTTCAAGAATCTGAGCCTTGCGGTTCTGAAGAAGAAGATTTTTTAATATTCTTTATGTATTTCTATGGTTCAAACCCAGGACCCACTGGGGCGAGGCCATTTCGGACCTTGGGGCCATCATTTGAACAAATTTGGTAAAGGACCACTAGGCAATGCTACATACCAAATTTCAAGCATTTGAGCCTTGCAGTTCTGAAGAAGAAGATTTTTGAATATGTTTCTACGTATTTCTATGGTTCAAACCAGGGACTCCCTGCCCCTGGACCATTTGGGACCCTGGGGCCACCATTTGAACAAACTTGGTAGAGGACCATTAGGCAATGCTACATACCAATTTTCAAGCATCTGAGCAAAGCAGTTCTGGATAAGAAGATATTTAAGTATATTTTAGTTTTGAACCCAAGACCCCCTGCCCCTGGGCCATTTGGGACCCTGGGGCCACCATTTGAACAAACTTGGTAGAGGACCATTAGGCAATGCTATATACCTATTTTCAAGCATCTGAGCAAAGCAGTACTGGAGAAGAAGCTTTTTAAGTATATTTTAGTTTTGAACCCAAGACCCCCTGCCCCAGGGCCATTTTGGACCCTGGGGCCACCATTTGGTAGAGATCCACTAGACAATGCTTCATACCAAATATCAAAGCCCTAGGCCTAGCGGTTTCAGAGATGTCATATTTTTATAGCAAATTGTTGACGACCCACGACGGACGGCGCACGACGGACTTTGGGTGATCACAATAGCACACCCTGAGCCAAAGGCTCAGGTGAGATAAAAATTTGTAGCATTGCAGGTCAGACTACTTTGAAATATAGGGCACAACTTATGAATCAGACATTGTAAGTTGACTGGCTTAGAATTAATTGGAGGCCAAATGCAGACATCTCTGCTATATTAAACAATGTAAAGTGTACAACAAGACCTGTCCTCGTACAGGATAGCTCGCCTGCAGTGCCTTGCCCATCACATAAAAAAACTTTGACGTAAAACTTTAAAGTGTGATGCCAACGCGACGCTGACATATAAGTGACAACAATAGCTCTCTGTACTTTCGTACTGGCCAGCTAAATGATTCATAAATGGATAAAACAAGAGCCCTTTCTATTAGATGACATTTGTTGATGCACATACCTTCACAATCATAAGACTGTAGAGTTGTATCTGATGCTGTAGCTTTTGGGATGTCCAAAGAGGAGCCTTCTGCTGTAGTGTTTTCAACTGAAGGTGGTCCTGCATCTTCAGCTGAAGAAGATAACGGCAGATTTGTTGTTAAGTTCGCCTCTGAGATTTCACTAACTTAAAAGGAACAAGTCGCTCAAGGGCAACGATCGCTCACCTGCCAGTGTATGCTCAGGTCAAGTGGCCAAAATGTAAGCTTTCAGCTCAGGTAGGCTAATAAACAGGCTGCAATTCTAATGGGCTGGATGGTGAGTGTTTAAACTGTTCCGATACGCCACTTCTATAAAATTACTAAATGACCTTGACCTCTAGTATTCATAGAGGTTGAAGTTGACTGCATTTCCATATCACTGAGCTCAACAGCAACAGAAAAATGCACTTCTCATCTTTTCCCATTCAAAAGCCTAAGGGACCAAATTTGACCTTGCCATAAATTAGGTAAAGGTCAACTCAAGGTCATCATTTATTTAAACATGTAGTACTAGAGTCCATGATGCTACATACCAAGTTTCAAGGCAATCGGCCCAGTGGTTCTGGAGAAGAAGATTTTTTAAGTTTTTTACCAAATATGGGTATGGCAGCCATTTTGGTCATGTGACCTGGATAAAAAATTTATAAACTTTTGTTTCTTTATCCTGTTAAGGCTCTATATGAAGTTTGGCTTCAATCAGCCCGGTGATTTCTGAGGAGAAGTCCTTTGAAAATGTTGACCACGGACGATGATGACAATGACCTTGACCTCTAGTATTCATAGGGGTTGATGAGGACTGAATTTCCATATCACAGAGCACAATAGCAACAGAAAAATGCCCTTTTTCAGCTTTTCCCATTCAAAAGCCTAAGGGACCAAATTTGACCTTGCCATAAAATAGGTCAAGGTCTACCCAAGGTTATCATTTATATAAACTTTGTAGTACTGGAGGCCAAGATGCTACATACAAAGTTTCAAGGCAATCGGCCCAGTGGTTCTGGAGAAGAAGATTTTTTAAGGTTTTTACCATATATGGGCATGGCAGCCATCTTGGTCATGTGACCTGGGCAAAATATATAAACTTTTGTTCCCCCATCCTGTAAATTTAAAGAGTAACTACACTTCAGGAACTGACTGAATCAGATCCCAAACCCTATCCCCAACATCAAAGGGAAAGATTGACAAAGACATCCCAACAATAAATTACAAGTGATAAGCCGAGTCAGCAGCTCTTTCCCAAATAGATGGCAACTCAGCTATCTTTATTGAACTAAATAATTTAGACCAACAGACACGTTACAACGGACTAAGCAAATTATATGAAAAACATTTAACAATTATTTTTACCTATTTTCTATTTTTATGATAGAAGGATTAAACTGAGAACACAATAAATTAAACAGCACCGAACATAAAACAAATGCAAATATATAAACTTTCGTTCCCACATCCTGTTTAGGCTCCATATGAAATTTGGCTTCAATCGGCCCAGTGGTTTCTGAGAAGAAGATGTTTAAAAGTGTGAACGACGCCGACGCCACCGACGACGGACGACGGACCAAGCCTATACTATAAGCTCACCTTGACAGGACAAGAGCTCCGCTGAGCAGGCAATATACGCCCGTTGGGGCTTAAAGTTGGAAAGAAAACAAGAGATGACAGAACTTTTGTCAGTAGCTTAAATCTTCAATAATAAGGCAGATATAAAACTACAAAACAAACGAAGCTAATATGAAATTCCAAGACAAAAATTACAAAGGGGCATAATTCCATCATAAATGGAAGTTCGGTTATGGTTCTTTTTCTCTTCATATCGTCTGATATTTGTACAAACCTTCGTGAAGAAATCTTAAACAGTTTTCAAGATATGGAGCAGACACAAAGCTAATATGAAATTACTATATAAAAAATATGAAGGCGCATTATTCCGTCAAAACTGAAAGTAGGGATATGGTCCTTTTTCTCTGCACATTGTCTGATGGTGCTTCATACATGTATAAACTTTTATGAAGAAATCTTATATGGTTTTCAAGATATGGAGCGGAAAAATAATGTTACCTTTTGAACTTTGTCCTCTAAGAGTGACCTTGACCTTTGTCGAACATTGTTGGAATACGAGTTCTGCACGATGCCTCTATAAGGTGAACATTTGACTCAAGTTTCAAAAACATCTTTCAAAGGGTTAAGGAGATATGAGTGGATACAAATTTGATACAAAATCACAATACTAAAAATACAAAGGGGCATAATTTTATTAAAATTGAAAGTAGGGTTATGGTTCTTTTTCTCTGCACATCTTCTGATAGTGCTTAATATGTATGCAAACTTTCATGAAGAAATCTTATACAGTTTTAGAGATATGGCGCGGACACGAAACTTATATGAAATTACTATAAGAAAAATGCAAAGGGAAATAATCCCTTCAGAACTGAAAGTAGGGTTATGGTTCTTTTTCTCTGCACATTGTCTGATGGTGCTTTATATTTGTACAAACTTTCATGAAGAAATCATAAACAGTTTTCGAGATATGGAGCAGACACAAAGCTTTTATGAAATTACCTTTGAAAAATACAAAGTGGAATAATTCCGTCAAAACTAAAAGTACGGTAATGGTTCTTTTTCTCTGCATATCGTCTGATTGTGCTTTATACTTGTACATACTTTCATGAAGAAATCTTCAAAGGTTTTCGAGTTATGGAGCGGCCACGAAGCTTGTATGAAATTACCTTTGAAAAATACAAAGGGAAATAATTCCGTCAAAACTGAAAAAAGGGTAATGGTTCTTTTTCTCTGCACATCGTCTGATGGTGCTTTATATTTGTACAAACTTTCATGAAGAAATCTTAAACGGTTTTTGAGATATGGAGCGGACACGAAATGTTACCTTTTGACCTTTGACCTCTAAGTGTGACCTTGACCTTTGTCAGACATCGTTGAAATATGCATTCTGCACATCGTCTCGTTAAGGCAAACATTTGACCCAAGTTTCAAAAAAATCTTTCAAGGGGTTGAGGAGATATGAGCGGACACGAAAAGTTAACGGACGGACAGACGGACGGACGGAAGGAGGCCACGACATAATACGACCTGTCTTTGACGGGCGTATAAAAATGGTTAGCTATCTATTTATTACTCATGTTAATGCTGCATTCTTGGCAAATTTGATGATTTAGGGACTGGGATAAAGTATTATTAACTAGAGCGAGTGAGCAGGGGCTCACGTATACCCCCAACCAGTGCCATCGCCTAATGAAAGCATACTTTCACACACAACTTCAATGCAAATGTCATACATGTATAAAATTCTATGTCTGTGACCTTGACCTTAGGACAGCAGCAGCATCCATATGAAGCAAACCAGTATGACATAAACCTAGTCATGTATCATTAGGCTCCACTGAAGTATATTGGAACTATAAGCCAAACAAGACCTGTCACAGGGCCAGGATAGCTCGCCTGACAGGGTTTTGCCCATCACATCAAAAACTTTAACGTGAAACTTTAACATTTTGCTAACGCCGACGCTAACGCTGACGCCGGGGGTAGTACAACTATAGCTCTTCCTGAACTTGGTTCAGGCCAGCTAAAAACTACAGCATATGGCTAAGTCCTAGTTATTGACCCCTGGCCCCACCCATGAGACTGACCCTGCAGCTTAGGTAGTCCATAACGAAAGCAATGATGTAGAGATATCATGAACCAAATATGGAAGAAATCTTCAATGCAGTTACATAGATGTGAGCAATCAGAAAGGTTTAACACAAAACTTTGACATAATGAAAATGGCTACGGCCTCATCAGGGCTCTCATACCCCTTTTTGGGAATGGGGCCAGGGCCTTTAAAATTGGGAAAAATAGCGTTGTTTTGTCTAAAATTGGGAAAATTTACATTGTTGTATGTGTGAAGTTTTCATTGTCAGACCAACACAACTTGCATATGGTATTGTTATATTTTCAGAGGAATCCAGTCAACAAGAGACATAGCAGATAGTGAATCATAATAAATTTTATCAAATAATTGGGATATTAGATAATAACAAAACTATTTAAGTGTGTTGAGTTTTTCTTTCTTTCCTTTGAACTGGCAACTTCCCTATCTTGCCACTCTCAAATTGGAGACAAGACTGGGACCTAGAAAAAATGTTACAATATGGCCACAGTATAACACCACTACCTACAATGTGTTATTGGGGTATTCTGTATGCGTATGTTAACGTCATGGTTTTCACCGGTTTTACAAAGAATTGTGGGAAAGCGTCATTAGAAACCATGTAAACAAATTATAAAACTGGAGTAAAATTTGATAATTAAGGTATATATGTCTTTATTCACATGAAAATTTGCATGTAATAGGTTTTACCATAACAATACATATATTCCGGGCTGATTAGTGCTTTATTCTTCCTGAAATCAGCTTTTATAGAGAAGAAAGTGAAAGTAGACATTTCATTATATATTTGTAGAATATAATCCTCAATCGGGTTCTTAAACATAATAATGTTGTCCGCCAACCTTAAATCTCTTTCCGGAAAGTCACTTTTGTGCCGTAATTTGCCCTTTTCATCATTTCTTGTTATAGTTTTCGTCAGTAGACGTTATGGTTTCTTTCGGCTAAGATATATCATTCTAGGGTTAAATTCGTAACTATGATACAGTATTATACGGTTCTTGGCGGTGGTATTTATTCTCGCCGGGCCGCGTAGCGCAATCAGTAGGGCACCTGACTCATAAGTCAGAGGTCCTGGGTTCGATACCCGGTCTGGCCACATACTTTCGTTTCTCCTTCCGCTGATTCAACAAGGGCAGTCTGGCGAAAGTATGTGCACTTAGTACTGGTTAACCGCTTAGGAGGTCTAAGCCTGCCCAGGAATAGTGTGGTTAGGTTAACTGACCGCCCTGACATGACCATAGTTGTTTACCGTGGACGTAAAGCAAGCAATCAGTCAGGTATTCATTCTCTCAGATTTCAAGAAATGACAATATAAATGAAAGAAACTTCATACACACTTCTTTGCTGGCCTAAGATAGGGGATTAAATTGGTATGACTCTCTCCTTCCTATCTTAATTGTAATAGTCATGACTAAATCCATTTAATTCACCTCTTTAAGTAAAAAAAAATGCTTCTTCATATTTTCAGAAGAACATTTTATTGCTACCATTGTTTCAGAGACAGATCAACCTTTGAAGATGTCATAAATCACAAAGTTGTAATCATTATGCACAAAAATAAACCACTCAGGCCCATTTTCACAAACACAACCCAAACTCATACTCGATTCATACTTCAGTAAGGTCCGTTGAAGTGACGCTCGAGTAAGCCTTGAGTGCGTGAAGTTCAAGTACAGTTTTGGTATTCACTTTGACTGCGTGGAGGAGACTCTAGCTACACTCCAGTTCGACTCACATCATGCAAAGGACATTGTGGACCCAGATGCTGTGTCTGCAGATGCGTTCTTGGTGTAGTGGTTGAGCTACCTGCCTGTTAAACATCGGTCATGAATTCGATCCCGTCCATCTCCAGTATGCAAGTTGGCTGGAACTTTAATCGACTTTCCTATTCTCGTATAATTGTATTTATTTTTGTTTAATCATACCTCCTGCATGGTAATACCATGTAGTTTCTGCGAGCCGAACCCATCCCCCCCCCCCTTAAACCACCCGAACCCCTTTCTACCTTCACACGTCGTCTTGCGCTTTCTTTATCTGTTTCGTGAACAGCTTTTATGCCATGGATTTTATCCAAACCAGGCATATACTAGTATAATTCTTATGGGCTTGTTTCTATATCATTGTACCCCTCCAACCCCCCCCCCCCCCCCCCCCCCCCCCCCCCGCCCTCCTCACCCCATCCCACCCCAATATACGATGTATGCTATTGGGGTCCGTCCGTCTGTTCGTTCATCCATCTGTCTGTCGACAAGTCTTTGGTTCCATACTTTTTAATCGCTTAAATTTCAGTAACCATATGTGAATTTTTCTAATATTAGGTCTACCAAACTTGCATACAATTGACTTTGATCCTGAGAGGACTATAAATTAACAAGAGGCCCAAATGGGCCTGATATCGCTCACCTGGCTATTTTGCCACGGACCATTTTGACACAAAATTGGTCCAATTACTTTGAGATTTGCAAGAATCATTTTGCCATAAATTTCATCAAAATCTATTCAGTGGTCACTGAGAAATTGCCATTTCATGTTTTGCGCTATTTTTAGAAATGGCAGATGGAGGCCATCTTGGAATGCCAAAATGCAAAAAATCAAAAGCCTTCATGCAAGGACCATTCTGACATAAACTGGTCCAGTTCCATTGTAATTTTGCAATTTTCACATTTTTCTATTTTAAGTAAAAGAGACCAATTTGGCGGGTCTATATTTATTAATTTTTGAAACATCTCAATGCCAGAATCATTTTGCAACAAATTTCGTCAAAATCCATTCAGGGGTTACTGAAATATTGTCATTTTCATGTTTTGTGCTATTTTTAGTAACGGCAGATGGCAGCCA
Organism: Ctena decussata; assembly: GCA_963989385.1. Classification (NCBI taxonomy): domain Eukaryota; kingdom Metazoa; phylum Mollusca; class Bivalvia; order Lucinida; family Lucinidae; genus Ctena; species Ctena decussata. The sequence goes on from OZ022499.1 coordinate 94,026,539, forward strand.
TCTAAGATTGCCAAAATGCAAGAAATCTCAAAGGCTTCATGAACGGACCATTCTGACACAAAATTAGTCTAATTCCATTGAGATTTTCTGATTTTCACATTTTGCTATTCCTAGTAACAGAGGCCAACATGACTAGTCTATATTAAGTTATGCTTGAAACATCTCAATGCAAGAATCATTTTGCCACAAATTTCGTCAAAATCCATTCAGGGGTTACGGAGATATTGTCAGTTTCATGTTTTGTGCTATTTTTAGTAATGGCAGATGGCAGCCATCTTGAAATGCCAAAATGCAAGAAATCGCACAGGCTTCATGAAAGGACCATTCTGACACAAAATTAGTCCAATTCTATTGACATTTTAGAATTTTCACATTTTGCTATTTTTAGAAACATAGGCCAACATGACTGGTCTATATTTAGTTACGTTTGAAACACCTCAATGCAAGAATCATTTTGCCACCAAGTTCGTCAAAATCCATTCAGTGGTTACTGAGATATTGTCATTTTCATGTTTTGTGCTATTTTTAGTAACGACACATGGCGGCCATCTTGGAAAGCCAAATCGCAATTAATCAAAACGTCTTCATGCAAGGAACATTCTGAAACAAAATAAGTCAAATTCCATTCAAGGGTTCTTGAGAAATTGTCATTTTTTATGTTTGTGCTATTTTTAGTAACGGCCCCCTGGTGGCCATCTTGGATAGTCAGTTGGCACAAATTTGAAATAATTCAATTCAAGGACCATTTCTGACCAAACCTTATCAGAATCCATTTGTATTTTCTTGAGATATTGACATTTGAGCGAATTCGGTCTTGTAAACGCTAAGTAGGTCACTGTGACCTAATTCCGCTACAGATTTTTTTGATTTTCATAAAATTTAATTGCAAGGTCCCACTTATGTTCCATGCAAACTTTCAACCAAATATACCCAATGGTTCTAGTGGAGATGTTGATTTTGTTGTTTTTGCTATTTTTAGAAATGGCGGCCATCTTGGATTCTCAACCTGACCCACTTTTACAAATTTGAAACCCTGCAGTCTGGTCATGCTCCATGTGAAATTTGAGACCCATGGGTTCAGTGGTTTTAGAGAAGAAGTTGTTTGAAGTTGTTTAAATAAGTTGTTTTTCGACATTGGCATTTGAACAAAATTACCCTCGTAAACAGAAAGTAGGTCACTGCGACAAAACTACGCTACAGATTTTTTTCATTTTTACAATTCTGAATACCAATGTTCCACTGATGTTTCATGCAAAAATTCAGACAAATATACCCAGTGGTTCTGGAGAAGAAGATGATTTTGTTATTTTTGCTATTTTTAGTAACGGTGGCCATCTTGGATATTCAACCTGACCCAATTTTACAATTCTGAGACCTTGGAGTCAGGTCATGCTCCATGTCAAATTTGAGAACCATGGGTCCAGTAGTTTTATAGGAGATGTTTGAATATTTGTTTTCAAGTGTTGACGGACGACGCACGGACGCACGACGCACGCCGGACGCTTTGGTATGACAATAGCTCACTATGGCCCTTCGGGCCAGGTGAGCTAAAAACAAGTAGCCCAAAGGGCAACAATTGCTCACCTGAGAGACATTGTAAACCTATAGGGATATTTAAGATGCTCAAGGGCAGCTAACTCCACAGTCAGTGGTCCAATCAGGCTGAAAATTAAACTCATCCAAAACATTATGTATGCCCTCATTTAATATATGCAAGTTTAAAAAGTATCTGATCAAGAGCACAATAGACAGAGCTGTCAAGGGCAGCTAACTTCGTAGTGGTTGGCCTGATCTGGCCAAAATTTGAACTTGTTTAAGATATTATGCATTTCCTCATTACCTGCAAGTTTGAAAAGAATCGGATCAGTAGAAACCAAGAAAAAGTGGCGACATTGATTTTTTGGATGCTCAGGGCAGGTACTCCATAGTCAGTGGTGGGATCTAGCCGAAATGCTAACTAATCCAAGCTTTTATGCATATCCTCATGACCTGCAAGTATGAAGAGGATCCGATGAAAAATGAAAATGTGATGACGTTGTTTTCTCCATTATAAGACTATTGGATTTTTTTCAAACGCTCAAGGGCAGCTAACTCCGTAGTCTGTGCTCGAATCCAGCCAAATTTCAAACTCATCCGAGCTCTTATGTATGTCATCATTACCTGCAAGTATGATAAGGATCTAATCAAAAACCTTGATTGCAGCACCCTGAAAGTCAAACTTGCTCGAGATATTGTCATGCCCTACATTTGTGTGAAGTTATTTTAGAATCCGTTGAGAAATGTAGGTGCTAGAGCGATGACAAAGTTTTTCTAAAAATAGCCACAGTGACCTTGACCTTGGGCACAGCATCCTGAAAGTCGAACTTGCTTGAGATATTGTCATACCCTACATTTGTGTCAAGTTATTTCAAAATCCATGGAGAAATGAAGGTGCTAGGGCGATGACAAAGTTTTTCTAAAAATAGCCACAGTGACCTTGACCTTGGGCACAGCACCCTGAAAGTCAAACTTGCTCGAGATATTGTCATGCCCTACATTTGTGTGAAGTTATTTTAAAATCCATTGAGAAATGTAGGTGCTAGAGCGCTGACAAAGTTTTTCTAAAAATAGCCACAGTGACCTTGACCTTGGGCGCAGCACCCCGGAAGTCAAACATGCTTGAGATATTGTCATACCCTACATTTGTGTCCAGTTATTTCAAAATCCATGGAGAAATGAAGGTGCTAGAGCGATGACAAAGTTTTTCTAAAAATAGCCACAATGACCTTGACCTTGGGCACAGCACCCTGAAAGTCAAACTTGCTCGAGATATTGTTATGCCCTACATTTGTGAGAAAATTATTTTAAAATCCATTGAGAAATGTAGGTGCTAGAGCGCTGACAAAGTTTTTCTAAAAATAGCCACAGTGACCTTGACCTTGGGCGCAGCATCCTGAAAGTCGAACTTGCTCGAGATATTGTCATGCCCTACATTTGTGTGAAGTTATTTTAAAAACTGCTGAGAAATGTAGGTGCTAGAGCGCTGACAAAGTTTTTCTATAAATAGCCACAGTGACCTTGACCTTGGGCGCAGCATCCTGAAAGTCGAACTTGCTCCAGATACTGTCATGCCCTACATTTGTGTGAAGTTATTTTAAAATCCGTTGAGAAATGTAGGCAATAGAGCGATGACAAAGTTTTTCTAAAAATATGTGATGACGTTGTTTTCTCCATTATAACACTATGGGATTTTTTTCAAACGCTCAAGGGCAGCTTACTCTGTAGTCTGTGCTCGAATCCGGCCAAATTTCGAACTCATCCAAGCTCTTATGTATGTCATCATTACCTGCAAGTATGATAAGGATCTAAGCAAAAACAGTTGAGAAAACGTGATGACCCCATTTTCCCCATAATAACCCTATGGGATTTTTTTCAAACGCTCAAGGGCAGCTAACTCCGTAGTCTGTGCTCGAATCCAGCCAAATTTCAAACTCATCCAAGCTCTTGTGTATGTCATCATTACCTGCAAGTATGATAAGGATCTCAATAAAAAACAGTCGAGAAAACGTGATGACGCCGTTTTCCATATTATAACCCTATGGGGGCTATCTGTTGCCATGGAAACCAGAGTTCTGAGATGATCGGCACCAAAACCTAATGCAGCCTTTCCCCCACCCCAATGATGCTTCAGATAAAATTTGATTGCAATCCGCCCACTGGTCTCTGAGATATTTATGTTTGAAATTGTTGACGCACCCACGGACGGACGACGGCTCAACTCCCATCCTATAAGCTCACCTCTGAGCCTTCGGCTCAGGTGAGCTAAAAAAAGAGGGAAGAAAGTAGCCATTTTATGACAGTAATATTTTGTATTCAAATGTTTTTTATGCCCCCGTGACGATAGTCAGGGGGCATTAAGATTTGCTCCTGCCTATCCGTCCGTCTGTCTGTCCGTCCGTCTGTTCGTCACACTTTACGGTATAGAGTTTGTGTAATCAACTCCTCCCACAGTTTTCAGTGGATCTTTTTCAAACTTTGCATACATGTTGTGGACATATTAAATGTGCATGTGGATTTTTGTTGGAGCTAGAATTAATTTTGACAGAATTACGGCCTTTTGAACTTAGTCATTTTAGGCAAATTTTTGCATTGTAGGGTATGTAATTTGTGTAATCAACTCCTCCCACAGTTTTCAGTGGATCTTTTTCAAACCTTGCATACATGTTGTGGACATATTGAAGATGTGCATGTGGGTTTTTGTTGGAGCTAGAATTAATTTTGACACAATTACGGCCTTTTGAACTTAGTCGTTTAGGCAAATTTTTACATTTGTAGGGTGTGGAGTTTGTGTAATAAACTCCCCTCTCAGTTTTCAGTGGATCTTTTCCAAACTTTGCATACATGTTACCGATATATTGGAGATGTGCATGTGGGTTTTTGTTGGAGCTAGAATTAATTTTGACAGAATTATAGCCTTTTGAACTGAGTCATTTTAGGCATATGTTTGCATTGTAGGGTAAGTACTTTGTGTAATCAACTCCTCCCACAATTTTTATTGGCTGTTTTCAGACATTGGAAACTTGTTGTGGACATAATGAAGATGTGCATGTTGGTTTTGATAGGAAAAAAATAATTCTGAAGGAATTATGGCCTTTCAAACTTAGTCATTTTGGGCTGCATTTTGCACTGTAGGTTATAAAGTTTGTGTTTTGCTTTTCAGTGGATTCTTTGTAAATAGCATTTTTGCTTGAAAGGTGCTTTAGGGATGTACACATGTCCTGTGACAGGAGCTGCACGGGGGCATCATTAGTGTCTTACAGACACAATTTTCTAGTTTGTTGTTGTTTTTTGTTTTTTTTATCATTATTATTTATTTTCTTGTGTGTGTTTGAAACTAATGATATGTAGCAGTACTTGATTCAAGGTCAGCTAGGGTTATGTAGCAAAGGTCAATGTAGAACATTTATGATGAACACCCTCTATTAACACTGTTGTCGAACCGCCCCGGTGGAGCTCGGATTGGGCACAAGATTTCCGGATTGGAAGAGCTACAAAATGGCGGACGTAAGAGATTTTGGGTAACGGTGGTCCTGTTAATTGCAAATTTTAGTTTGGTTATAACGTATATAGAAATAATTTAGCGAGCTTATTCAAAGGGTCATATAAGGGAGTGCTTAACCGCAAATAGGAAAAGCTTCGAATCAAAAAATATCAGGGATAGGGGCATTGCTCATTTGAGCGCTTAGGATTTTTCCTTTATGGTTCGATAGTAAATTGCTTTCCACAGTGTATAAAAATTAGAAGAAAATGTATAAGGAAATTATAGCGTATTATAAATATGTTTAATGCTTATAATTTTAGCTGTTTGGTTCCAGTTGTGAAATTGTAGTAATTTTAAAGATGCAATTTGTGCTAATTTTTTTGGGCGGTTAAGCCCCGGATTGGAAACGTAGTGTGTACGGATTGGATTTCATAAGTGGGCGGATTAGACCGAGCTCAGAAGTTAAAAGTGTACGGATTGGAATTCAGTTAAAAAGGGTATATTTTCGACATTTGTAATAAACGGCATGCATAGAACGGGTTGGCATCGATGTAGCTTTAATTTTTATATGGGCTATTAGTAACAGTATTAGATAGGAATCATTTGCACAATTCTTACGTGCGTCAATCTTTCTTTCAGAACACCCACTTGTGAGCATGGCAAGCATAAAAATTTTCTCAGACATTTCATTTATCAGAGCGTAATAGGCGTGACAGCACTGACAGCTCGATGTATCCCACTTGACTTGACAAACCTTCTTTGGAGCATACGAGGAAAACTTGAAGATCCGACGCAAAGAGCCGACTATTTTCAGCTTCTGTTCAGGTCTAATTTCAACATGCTGCATTTCTCTTTACTTTTAATCTGTATAACTGTTCGTTTTGCTCGAAAAACTTTAGTGTGACTGCACTCACATGGTTTCGCGGGACAGGCATTCTCAGTATCATCTACATTTCAGCTTCATGATCAACTTAGGGTTACATATAGCATGGCTCCAGTCGAATCTGTATGTTACTCTGGTTGTCAGATCTATGTTCCTTTGCAGAGGATATACTGAACGTAGGGTCTGTAGCCAGACTAGGTTACATATAGAAACAGAACCTTCAGTCATTGCATAAATATATACACATGTATCTGGTGCTCGTAATATACCACTAAAAGAGGTCTACCATAGTTGTGGGACAGGTTAAACTATGATTAAGAGACACGTTCACTCCTAAATATCACTCACTTTCAGCTTGCAAAATGTTGCACAATTTTTGTGAACTTAACATCTCATGGACATTCAACTTTAAATACCAAAATAAACCTTCAGTGTCAGGGTATGCATTAGATATTGTACATTGACACGAATCGCCCCATTATCTCCCCCTCTCTCTCTCTCTCTCTCTCTCTCTCTCTCTCTCTCTCTTTGTCACAAAAATGTTATTTGATAACCAATTTTCAAAAACGTTGTTGCACATTTTGTGACTAATGCATGCAAACCATCTTCAAGAAGCAAGATTTTAACATACTAACATACTAGGAAATGACTTATTCCTCTTTCCTGCCTATAAGTATTATCTAAACAGTCCTATGTTCAAAAGTCGGATATGCATCGCTGATTGCAGTAGATCTTCCTTAGATGTATCTATGGAGTAAGTTTGAAGACTCTAGCCCTTGCGGTTACTAAGAAACCGAGCTAAACGCAACGGGTGAATATTTTTTCTATGTTCAACCAACCGTGAAATATAGTTCATGGAACGATATGCATCGCTGCTTTTAGTAGATCTTTCCCAGACGTATCTATGGAGCAAGGTTGAAGACTCTAGCCCTTGCGGTTACTTCAAAACTGAGTTAAACGCGACGGGTGAACATTTTTTCTATGTTCAATAACCGTGAAATATAGCCAGATATGCATCGATACTTTCAGAAGATCTTCCCCAGACGTATCTATGAAGCTAGTTTGAAGACTCTAGCTCTTTCGGTTACTTTGAAACTGAGTTTAACGCAACAGGTGTTGTTTTTTACAAAGAAGCACGCGCACGCGCACTAGAAAGCGCACGCGCACCCGGATGCGCACGAAGGGTATTGCACAACCCTGTCTTCACTGGGTGGTTGCTTAGTCCCGGTAGGCGATGATTTTTTTTCTGACAATCGTCAACGATTTTTTTTTCTGACAATTAGTGTCTCGTAAGCCTGACGAAGCAAAAGTGCAGGTGAACAAACTTATTTTCAATATTTTCTCCGGATCTTTTGCAAACAGGCTGTTTTCTGAAGTATTTTATGAGCGCATTTAGTCATTTGTTACATTTTTTGTGAAATAACCTCTGCAAACCAAGGACAAAAATTACAGCAAATGGCAAGGATGTGTTCCTACAACGAATTTAGTGTCCCGGACTTTTTCCTACAGTGTCCCGGTTTTTTCCTACCATTTATATTGCATTTCAGAGACCAAAATTCGGATTATAGAATCAGCAATTAGATTGTTTAGTGTGTGATCTAATTTTATTTCGCCAAATGAACATCAGAAGCATTACTGACATGTATGCCATGGTTTGTCTTAAGGAAAACTATCACTATAGGTGTTCATGAGTAAAACTAGAAACATGGTAACTAAAAGGACCCCGCCTTTATGAAACTATTGATTACATTTAAGTCTTATGTGCCTGACTAGAAATAACAATACCAGCCTTCTATTATTAAGTTGTTCCTTCATATTAAATATGTGGTTTGAAATTAAGCCTCTGGCACTGTCATTAAGATATGGGCAAAATACACAATTATGATTGATTAAAGCATGGGCAACAACTCTGTGAGGCAGGAAACTGATGTTACCATTCTTGCATTCTGCAAACCTTCATATCATCTAATTGGTGCTTTATATTTGTACCAAGTTTTATTAAAATATCTTCAAAGGCTTTAAAGTTATACAGCAGACAAGATTTCCATACCTAAAATAGCAAAGGGAAGGTGTAGTTATGGTTCTTTTTCTCTGCACATTGTCCGATGATGTTTATATTTGTACCAAGTTTTGTGAAAATATCTTAAACAGTTTGAAAGTTAGAAAGCAAACACGTTTTCTAGACTGTAAACTAGCGAGAGGAAAAATTCTGTAAAAAATGTAGATGGAGTTACAGTTTTTATTCTCTGCACATTGTCTGACGATGCTTTATATTATGTACAAGTTTTATGAAAATATCAGTGGTAGTTTTAAAGCTATAGAGTGGACCCGATTTCTATATTTAAAATTACAAAGGGGCATAATTCAGTAATAAATGTAGACAGAGTTAAGATTCTTGTTCTCTGCTAATTACCAGATGATGCTTTACATTTGTACCAAGTCTTGTGAAAATATCTCTAACCGTTTAAGAGTTAAAGAGCAGACAAGATTTCTGTACTCAAAATTACAAATGGGCATAATTCAGTAAATAATGTAGGCAGATTTATGATTCTTGTTCTCCGCACATCATCTAATGATGTTTTACATTTGTACCAAGTCTCGTGAAAATATCTCTAACTGTTTCAGAGTTATGAACCACACACAATTTCTGTACTCAAAATTACAAAGGGGTTTAATTCAGTAAATAGTGTAGGTTGAGTTATGGTTCTGGTTCTCTGCTCATTATCTGATGATGCTTTACATTTGTACCAAGTCTCGTGAAAATATCTTTAAAGGTTTCAGAGTTATAGAGCCAACACCATTTCTGCACTCAAAATTTCAAAGGGACATAATTCAGTAAATAATGTAGACAGAGGTATGGTTCTTGTTCTCTGCACATCGTCTGATGATGTTTAACATTTGTACCAAGTCTCGTGAAAATATCTTTTACGGTTTCAGAGTTATGGAGCGGACACAATTTCTGTACTCAAAATTTCAAAGGGGCATAATTCAGTAAATATTGTAGGCAGAGTTATGGTTCTTGTTCTCTGCACATTGTCTGATGATGCCTTTACATTTGTATCAACTCTCCTGAAAATATCTTTAACGCTTTCAGAGTTATGAAGCGGACATGATTTCTGTACTCAAAATTTCAAAGGGGCATAATTCAGTAAAAATTGTAGGCAGAGTTATGGTTCTTGTTCTCTGCACATCGTCTGATGATGCTTTACATTTGTACCAAGTCTCGTGAAACTATCTTTTACGGTTTCAGAGTTATGGAGCGGACAGGATTTCTGTACTCAAAATTTCAAAGGGGCATAATTCAATAAACATTGTAGGCAGAGTTATGGTTCTTGTTCTCTGCACATCGTCTGATCATGCTTTACATTTGTATCAAGTCTCGTGAAAATATCTCTAACTGTTTTAGAGTTATTGAGCGGACACGAAATGATGACGGACGGACAGACGGACGGACAAGGTGATTACTATAGGGCTTCCGCAGACTTCGTCTGGCGGGGCCCTAAAAATTCATTACACGACAGAAAGAGAGGATTTTCTATATCTTTTATGCTTAGTAATTAGTGTCTTATTATTTATAATTACAGTGATCAGTTTTTCCAAGTCGATATTGCTGGCGTCAGAGAATTAACCTTTCTCCTTGCCATTTCGCTTCAGTGTGGTGTTGCTATGCGTTTATGGATGGATATGACTCCTTTTCAAAAGTATTTCAATCAGATAAAGAGGACGGTAGGGGGATAATGAAAGGCTGTGAGTAGTGGAATCCCGTTTACGGTTGTAAAGATTTCCGCCTTTAGCAGGTATCGAACCCGGGACCTCTAGAGGCCAACGCTTAACCTATTGAGTTACCTGGGCTGCTGTTGCTCAGCCTGTTTAGTGGTATGATATCGAGTGTAAATGCTGCTCGCTCCTAGAGGATGGTGTGGAAGTGTCTAACAAAAGCAACTTGCTGAAAAAAGAATGCCACTGTTATTTGCTTTCGACCAAGGTCCTGTACATAAACGGCGTTCGCACAAAAAATGATATGAGCGTTAACGCCACCTCAGCACATTAAGTCTGCGGCATACTTTCTGGAAACTATCTATTTTTAAGACTTTTAGGAAAGAATCTAAAACAAGAATTTACAGAAGGTTCCGTTTCATAAACAATGAAATCCAAAAATCCTTTTTTGAACTGTTCAAAAAGTTAAAATATCAATTTCGTTTTTAACGAGAAATTTAAGTATTTCATTGGTAAGCATAAAAGACAGTCTTTTTAGTCACTTAGCAGATTGTGGCCAGAAAAAATCCTTAATTTTGAGGTTGTTTCCATTCTCTCATCCAGAATAAATGAAACAGGTAGAACCGGGCAAGTCTGTAGTGCTCAGTGCCTATTTAAACCAAAGAGTGCCAGTCATACCATAAAAGTTTGGAGTAGCTGCACTATTAGAAATTCATGACTTCTTTCACTATTAGGTACGGTCATACCCATACTGGTGAGTCCATTTCACTTGTCATGAACAGATCTGACTTTTTAGAACTTTTTCTGTTCAAGAGTTGCAGTGTAGTATGCAAAACTGTACAGACCTCCGTTAGAAGCACGACTGGACCATTGCACTACTTTCAGAATTATCAAGACTCACCTTAAATACGCTCAATAGTGAGGAACAGGTAGCTTTTGTACACAAAGTATAGTACAAAAGGAAAGATTGATGCTTGCACGTTCGCACAATTTTGGAGAAACAATCTAAATTTACTAGAGAAATTTACAACGCTGCCTAAGCGAGAAAAATACCCTGGCAGTGGCGGGACTCGAATCTCCAACTCTCTCTGTACTAGCAAGACTGATGTAACAATTGAAGTACCCTGACATGGGACGACCATGTGGCCACGTAGTTCGGTTAATAGAGTTAGTAGAGCAGTCTTGCATGTATTGGGAAGGCCATTATTTTTTTTTTATATATTGAATATAGTTTTAATCCTACTGTAGATTATTCAGCTCATGCTTGATTGTAGTGTTGTTGTTTCATTTTGTTGTTGTTAAATTTAGTCCTTGCTTTCTTCTTTTTATTTTTTTATTTATTTATCTTTGTTTTGTTTTTGTTTTGTTTTTGTTTTGTTTTCCGAAACCCATGAGAACTGATTTTGGTCAACTTCGATGGTTGACTAAGCTTGCACTAGGCTTGTATCAAACACAGTTACAAAAAGAAATGCTGAGTAATTGTTCTTTACATTTGAAAAAGTGATGAAAGTTTGTGAAATGAGAGAAAAAGAAAAAAAAAGCATGAAAAATATGCCGGTGTCTATGTATCTCTCGATACTGAGACGATCATTTTCTGATCATTACCTCAGGTGTGGTGGGTTGCTAAATTTAGAATTTAGCTAAAAGGGATAACAAACTTTCGGGGTGGGCCATTAAAACTATTTACAAGAAGCAGATCAGAGGCATGCTAAAACACATGCCTCTAGACCGATAATCTAAACAAGGGCCTTAAACTCCTCAGCGGTTTTGGCAGAGACGTGTCAGGGATCGAACCAGAAATCCCTTGATCTCAAATCCAAAACTAACTACTAGGCTACACGACTGACGTCATCATAGCCTGCGCATCTGTGAATCGCGTCATGAGAAAACTTGCTTTATACCTGTGCGAACAACAAAGACGCAAATCGGCCTGCGCATCTGTGCAACCTTTTTAGGGCTTAACTGTTCGCTGTCTGGATAGTACTCAATTTGTAGAAGACTCATGCAAAATTTCTAGCCTCAAAATAGCAAGAGTGACTCTGTAGCCTACACTGATCGGAACTCCGAAGACACATTTTGTTACGTGCGGTGCGGCTCAAAACTTTGGAGTTAAACGACGTGTCAGTCCACAAGGATTATTTTGCACGGACCTCCTTGGGGCTAGGCTAAGTAAGACTTAGAGAATACAAAAACAATCGGATACAGATCAGCAAAATCGGGAACAGATCAAGATTAACTGATGAAAAATGTTCGTATGATAACAGTCAGTCCAAGTATGCTGCAAGAGAACACCCGTGAGTAATTTTTTATCGTTTTTTTGCAACGCTGTTCCCGTCAACAGACGAGTCTACGAATGAAATCAATAAAGCCAATCCGTTCACCAAGCTCAGCCAATCCGTTTCCTAAACTCATCCAATCCGTACACTCAATTGCAGACGACGCGTTCCAATCCGAGCTTTCAGTAACCATCGTACCACAATAAACTGGGGGACAAGAGCTTTCACGCGTAGTCCTCGAACTGATTAAATTTGAAATAATGACTCAAAAATGGTCTGTTTTGTTACAAAATAGCTTCGGCACAGGAAACCCGGTTGTTTTATTCTGAAAAACGTTATTTCATGCAAGCGTTCATCGCAGATACTCAGTTAGCCATTAAACTAGTCAGGCTTTATAGACACAAGGAGCAGCGATCAGCTATCCTTCTGACAGACAGAATCTACACACAACCACCGATAAAAAGTATTATATGACTGACTTGTAAATGAATTAAAAGTATTAATAATTCATAAAACAAAATGATGCCTGTCAGCAATCTTTTTGCCTTCCGCCATTTTGTAGCTCTTCTAATCCGGAATTGTTGTGCCCAATCCGAGCTCCACCGGGGCGGTTCGACAACAGTGATTAATATTGTATAAAAATGAAAATTAAACAAGAGGGCCATGGTGGCCCTGAATCGCTCACCTGAGCATTAATCAGTTCACTGGCTCTGGTGAAGATTTATAAGAGTTTTTACCATACTAACACAGGGCTTCCACTAACTTTCAAAATTTGGAAGTCCAGACTTCCATGGTGTCAGATTTGGACGTATTCAGAGAATGTTTTGGAAGTCCGAAGTTTTTAGGAATGACTTATGCATGGTTATTTTTACCTCCACCCCCCCCCCCCCTACACATCCCTTTCTCTCTACCATACTGTAGTGAACTATTTGTTCTACGAAGGGAAGCCTGAGCATTTGCGCAGTCTAATCAGAGTCATTCCTGTTTGTTTGTGAACAATACGCAAGTCCTGAGCACTCTAAAAACTGTAGACTCGCCTAAGTTACAATGGTTGCACTGTCTGCCATTGCATAATATTCCCTTTCATGGCCGCCAAATGGGCCGCGTCGGAAATACGGTGACTTACGGAACGTATAATGACACGCTTCCACCGAAGAACTCGGTTGTCGCTAGGTCGATGTTCATTATTATTCATGTTAGATGCGAACAAGAAAGACCGGTCTGACTGCCTAGTTGCGCTGGCTGATACGATCGTTAGTTATCGGTGTGTGTGTACTGAGGTACCTTTAGCCGTCTCATGGTTAAAATGACACTGCGTATGGCACGCGTATATGCTCGCAGCGGCGGCTTTGATCTTTACATCAAAGAGAAAACGTGCTTGACCCATAAACGAGCAGGGAATTGCATATCAACGCTACCTGTTAGAATTATCCCGAATATATATTAGCGTAGACCCTGATCAGAATGCGCTATTTCTGTGCACAGTACGGCATTATTTTCGCACTGGGTTGCATGACGATATGACGATAAAACTAGGAAATCGGTGAAATGGACGTTTCAGTATTTGTATTTTAATAGTACTATTAATCAAAACAATGTGTATTACCAGAGCGTAGACCATAACACGTCGGAAATAGCGACTAGTATGGATCATGACAAGACCTTCCGTTGTAAGGGAAAGCGTTAATGTGAATGTTGTGTTCGTAAAAACTTCGGATAGCGTTTGTCAGTACATGCTTCAGTATTCGTGTGCTATGGATACATTCATAAACTTTTGAAGTCGGCATACGTCTTACACATACAGGTCAGTTACATTCTCGCGATCGTAAAAGCTCAGTCATTGTGATTTGATAAGTTGTTTTGCAGACTGCCGTAAGAGGTTGAATCTACGAGTGGGCGTTATTTTGATAATCGTTTTTGACAGGTAGGCGGTCCGACATGTGTGTTACCTGGTTCAGTGCTCCATACGGACAATCTTGATTGGCCCGTAGGCGGTCTTTTCGCCTGGCTGACACCTGCGTTAATCCGATTAATTATGACACGTGCTAAATTTTTTAACACAGTGGCGATATTTTATACGTCGGGACAAGATCAAACGGCCATATGTGACAATTATCGGGCGTATGCCAGACGCCAGAGGTCCCATTTCTCGACGTACGGGAGCAAATCCTGGGCGTAATATACGGCCATACGCCCGTTAACGGAAGCCCTGCTAACATTTGACCTAGTTTTTGACCCGACATGACCCAGTTTCAAACTTGGCCTGGATATTGTAAGAATAAACATTCTGACACAGTTTCATTGAGATTGGATCAAAACTGTGCCCTCTGGAGCGTATACAAGGTCGTTCTTATATTTGACCTAGTGACCAAGTTTTTGACCCGACACGACCCCGTTTCAAACTTTACCTAGATTTCATTAAGATAAACATTCTGACAGAGTTTCATGAAGATTGGATCAAAACTGTGCCCTCTAGGGTGTACACAAAGTTTTTCTAAGATTTGACCTTGAGCCGACGTGACTCAGTTTCATAGGGGGCTTCGATATACGGACAATAAACATTTGACATAGTTTCATGAAGATTGGATCAAAACTATGCCTTCTAGTGCTTACACAACGTTTTTCTAAGATTTGACCTAGTGACCTAGTTTTTACCCGACATGACCTACTTTCAAACTTGGCCGAGAGTTTATGAAGATAAACATTCTGACAAAGTTTCATAAAGATTAGATCAAAACTGTGTCCTCTAGAGCTTACACAAGGTTTTTCTATGATTTGACCTAGTGACCTAGTTTTTGACCCGACATGACCCAGTTTCAAACTTTTCCTACATATTATGAGGATAAACATTCTGACAAAGTTTCATGAACTTTGGATCAAAACTGTGCCTTATAGAGCGCACACAAGGCTTTTCTAAGATTTGACATTGTGACCTAGTTTTTGACCCGACATGACCCAGTTTCGAACTTGGCCTAGAGTTTATGGAGATAAACATTCTGACAAAGTTTCATAAAGATTGGATCAAAACTGTGTCCTCTAGAGCATACACAAGGTTTTTTCTATGATTTGGCCTAGGGACCTAGTTTTTGACCCGACGTGACCCAGTTTCAAACTTTTCCTAGATATTATAAGGATAAACTTTCTGATTAAGTTTCATGAACTTTGGATCAAAACTGTGCCTTCTAGAGCGTACACAAGGCTTTTCTAAGATTTGACCTAGTGACCAAGTTCTTGACCAGACATGACCCAGTTTCAAACTTATCCTACATATTATGAGGATAAACATTCTGACAAAGTTTCATGAACTTTGGATCAAAACTGTGTCCTCTAGAGTGTACAAAAGGTTTTTCTATGATTTGACCTAGTGACCTTGTTTTTGACCTGACATGACCTACTTTCAAACTTGGCCAAGAGTTAATGGAAGTAAAGATCCTGACAAAGTTTCATAAAGATTAGATCAAAACTGTGTCCTCTAGAGCGTACACCAGGTTTTTTTTATGATTTGACCTAGTGACCTAGTTTTTGACCCGACATGACCCAGTTTCAAACTTGTCCTACATATTATGAGGATAAACATTCTGACAAAGTTTCATGAACTTTGGATCAAAACTGTGCCTTCTAGAGCGTACACAAGGCTTTTCTAAGATTTGACATAGTGACCTAGTTTTTGACCCAACAAGACCCAGTTTCGAACTTGGCCTAGAGTTTATAGAGATAAACATTCTGACAAAGTTTCATAAAGATTGGATCAAAACTGTGTCCTCTAGAGCATACACAAGGTTTTTTCTATGATTTGGCCTAGAGACCTAGTTTTTGACCCGACGTGACCCAGTTTCAAACTTGTCCTAGATATTATAAGGATAAACTTTCTGATTAAGTTTCATGAACTTTGGATCAAAACTGTGCCTTCTAGAGCGTACACAAGGCTTTTCTAAGATTTGACATAGTGACCTAGTTTTTGACCCGACATGACCCAGTTTCGAACTTGGCCTAGAGTTTATGGAGATAAACATTCTGACAAAGTTTCATAAAGATTGGATCAAAACTGTGTCCTCTAGAGCATACACAAGGTTTTTTCTATGATTTGGCCTAGGGACCTAGTTTTTGACCCGACGTGACCCAGTTTCAAACTTGTCCTAGATATTATAAGGATAAACTTTCTGATTAAGTTTCATGAACTTTGGATCAATACTGTGCCTTCTACAGCGTACACAAGGCTTTTCTAAGATTTGACATAGTGACCTAGTTTTTGACCCGACATGACCCAGTTTCGAACTTGGCCTAGAGTTTATGGAGATAAACATTCTGACAAAGTTTCATAAGGATTGGATCAAAACTGTGTCCTCTAGAGCGTACAAAAGGTTTTTCTATGATTTGACCTAGTGACCTAGTTTTAGACCCGTCGTGACCCAGTTTCAAACTTGTCCTAGATACTATGAGGATAAACATTCTGACACAGTTTCATGAACTTTGGATGAAAACTGTGCCCTCTAGAGCGTACACAAGGTTTTTCTAAGATTTGACCTAGTGACCTAGTTTTTGACTCGACATGACCCAATTTCAAACTTGGCCTAGATTTTATGGAGATCAACATTTTGACAAAGTTTCATAAAGATTGGATCAAAACTGTGTCCTCTAGAGCGTACACAAGGTTTTTCTATGATTTGACCTAGTGACCTAGTTTTAGACCCGGCGTGACCCAGTTTCGAACTTGTCCTAAATACTATGAGGATAAACCTTCTGACAAAGTTTCATGCACTTTGGATGAAAACTGTGTCCTCTAGAGCGTACACAAGGTTTTTCTAAGATTTGACCTAGTGACCTAATTTTTGACTCGACATGACCCAGTTTCGAACTTGGCCTAGATTTTATAAAGATTAACATTCTGACAAAGTTTCATAAAGATTGGATCGAAACTGTGCCCGCTAGAGTGTACACAAGCAAAAGTTGACGGACGTCCGTCTGGACGGACGGACGCACGTACGACGGACGACGGACATCACGGTATCCCAAAAGCTCACCCTGAGCACTTCGTGCTCAGATGAGCTAACAAGAGCTGTCGCCTGACAGCATAGCTCGCCTGAATTGGTGCTTGCTCATCACACAGCCGCTATGGTGGTGTGTACTGCTATGCATAAAACTTCATGCAAGCATGTCAATAATGAAAACACATTTATAAACAAAAGCTATCTCAGAAATATGTCTTAAAATAAAATTACAATAAAAAAATGAAATGAAATTTCAAAGTCCATGAGCTTGAGGTAAAAAAACAGACGGGTAGGGGGAGGGGGTGGGGTGGTGGGGGGGGGGGGGGGGGGGGGGGGGGAATTGGGAATGCTATGCATAAAACTTCATGCAAGCATGTCCATAATGAAAACACATTTATGAACAAAAGCTATCTCAGAAATACATGTAAGTCTTAAAATAAAATTAAAATAAAAAAAAATGAAATGAAATTTCAAAGTCCATGAGCTTGAGGTAAAAAAACTGACGAGTAGGGGGGGGGGGGGGCTAGGATGTATCAAAACCCTGAACCATTATCTAACATCAGTCCAAGTATTAGTATCAACTGAGTCCATCATCGTGGCACTGTGAAATTATGTCTTCATAAATATAAAACTTTAACCAAAATCTTTAAGACAAAATTCTAAGTCGATGACCTTGACTTCAAGGTCATCCAGTGGGGTAAGGGGGGGGGGGGGCTAGGATGTATCAAAACCCTGAACCATTATCTAACATCAGTCCAAGTATTAGTATCAACTGAGTCCATCATCGTGGCACTGTGAAATTATGTCTTCATAAATATAAAACTTTAACCAAAATCTTTAAGACAAAATTCTAAGTCGATGACCTTGACTTCAAGGTCATCCAGTGGGGTAAGTATAAGGTGTTTTGTGAAAACTCAAAAAAGAGTCTAACATCAGTTCAAGTATAAACTAAATCTCTGCAAAGCATTATGAATCAGTATGCAATTACAAAACTTTAAAAAAGACAAAAATTTCCTAAGTCCCTGACCTTGACTCAAGATCACTGAGCGGGGTTGGGGGAGTACTCTGTAGATCTAGCTACAGTGCAAATATAAAAAGAATTCATCTATGGGTTCAGGAGATATGTGTCTTTAAAAAACTTTAACCAAAACATCCAATCAATAAAAAGACAATATTCTAAGTCCATGACCTTGACATCAAGGTCACAGAGGGGGGTGGGGGGTAGTACCTTTGAAAACTTTAGACCAATATCTAACTTTAGTGTAAGTATCAAAGGAATCCATCCATGGGTTAAGGAGATATTGGGCTTTATAAAACTTTAACCAAAACATCCAGTCCAAAAAAAATACAAATTTTCTAAGTCCATGACCTTGACATCAAGGTCACGGAGTGGGGTGGGGGTGGTACCCTGTTAAACCTTAGACCAATATCTAACTACAGTGCAAGTATCAAAAGAATCCATCCATGGGTTAAGGAGATATAGGTCTTTAAAAAACTTTAACCAAAACATCCAATCTGAACGCCGACGCGGACGCGGACGCGGACGCTGACGCTGACGCGGACGCGGACGCGGACGCGGACGCGGACGCCGACGCCGTGGTGACAACAATAGCTCTTCCTGAACTTTCGTTCAGGCGAGCTAAAAACAAAAAGAAAAGGTGTATATTGAACTTAGCACTTTCAAAGATTTTTGTTCGTTCGAATATACAATCACACCACTACCACCTGTATCGCAAAAGGAGTTGGGGGTAGGGGTATACTGTTTTCGATCTGTCCGCCAGTCTGCTGTCCGCATTTTAGGCTTCAACTTACACAGCATTTGTTCGATCTCAGTGACATTTTGAACATACATTTATGTTGACTGGAGATAAGTCAGCCTACAAAAGGGGTCCCGAAGAGGTTTTTGAATGAATTACGCTTTTTTGTAGACCTGGTTTCCACTAAAAATGTGTAAATAATGTCAGAGGTTCCTTTTTAAATGTTATATTGTAGCTCAAAATTGTTAAGATATCAGTCAAGTTAGAAATTCGACTGGTTTTTGACAAGTTTGGGGTTGTTGTTTGTTTGTTTGGGGTTTAACGGCTATTTGAGCCAGTGTTTCAGTCTTTATCGAGCGGTCTCCCAGAGAGAGAGGAAGAAGGAAATGATGATAGGACAGACGACAAGAGTAAAACGAAATCCGAACCCCATCCCGCACCTGCTGCAAGCACAGCATTTATTATCCAGATTAATAGTACGATCCTGAGATACCCAATTCTTTAACATTACATACCCAATAACGTGCAAGGCCTACAATGGGTATCATGCTACAAGAGAAAGAACGCGATTCGTCCGCCTGTACGGTCGATAACGCACTTGCTAAAGCTCGTGGATTATGTCTCCGTACAAGCGGACAAACCATGCTCTAGCTTACACTAGTAAGACTCGTCGACACTAAACATAGCCCGACCCGACCACGTGTGAGTAAGAGTGCGGGGTCGGGCTCTCTCTCTCTCTCTCTTTGAAACGTCTGAATCTAGACTAGACAATATTTTTTTCGAACGACAGTATAGCTGAAAGGAAATACAAATTAAATACTATGACAAAACTTTGTCTATTTGACGCAGCACCCTTAAAATATGAATTTGTCACACACACACACACACACACACACACACACACACACACATGTATATAACATCTTGCTTATAACAACAACTTCTGGTAGTCGTGCTCTTCGCATTGTTATATCATAGCCAGGAAATTGCTGAAATATCTCCAGTCACCATCGTGGGAGCTTCACTATTCCTCGACCAAACCTTACTAATTGGAGTTTACTCCAGCTGCACTTATGTCTGTGAATACGACTCGACCTTACCTTGAGACAACCGTTGAGTTTGGGTTTACTTTCCGAATAGGGTCCTCAGTGTTAAAGAACAAGTTAATAATTTATATACATGCACCGGCTAAGTCTAAGATCAGCCAGTCTTTCTATGATGTTTTACAGTCATAAAACTTTGCTTTGAAGTTATGATCACTAAGGTTCTTATGATATTTTCGGAGATCTTGGGTTCTTATTTCGATCAGGACAGGTGGTTCTTAAAACATTTGCTAAAATCGCCTTGCACAAATAGATTCATCATCTCTATTTTACTATTTTTGCTTTCCATGTCACAATATTCACCGTAGGAAACATAAACGTTCACCGTAGAATACGTTAGCATAACATTCGAAAACCAATGCATAAGGTTTGGATTAGCCGTAGAAAACTATAAAACCTTTTTTCTAAAATTTATATTTTTTCATATTTTCGTGCATGCTGCAGTAAATATCGGTGTACATTTACAATTGAGTGCAATATTCCTCTGCATGGACAAATACAGGAGTAAATTTAGCCAGTAAAAACCTGCTTATGATGACTTGGATTCTCGCCAAGCCTATTTCGATAAACCTGCCGAAAACCGAAAATTTTTACATGCAATGGGATGCCAATATGAGTTGGAATTCTTCAGCACAGAATAAAAGGCTCGATTTGCATCAAAATATGAAAATATATGTTTATTTTGTTAAAATCGTCTGCTAAACGGCCGTTAACATTAGAAATCTTCATCAAAAGCCGTAGAAAATCGTAACGTTAGCACGCGCATGCAGAATCCTGTAATAACACATTGTAGGTAGTGAACACTCTAGGTTTGAAGTGCCTGTGAACTAAGTAAGCATAATTCAATTAGACTTTAGGTTAAAACTTAGAATTTATTCATTGTAAGCTGTGGTAAGCATACATATCATCATTCACTGACCACTTTTATGCAATTTCTAGAACAATTTGGATGTTTAATTTTATTCAATATTTTGGTTACAAAATATGACAATTGTACTCAGAAAAATATCCCTCTTCTTTCAGATTGAATTCCCTATATCCCTGAAAACAATATATCGGAGGTAAAAAATATACTCTCAGACACCTCAGTAGCCCTGGTTAGGTTGCTGTTACTATGGAACAGGAATCTTTTCTACTGCCATGACTGATATGTAGAACAAAGTACAATAGTTATGTGAAGTTGAGAGAAAGGGGATTGTCACAATGCAGAACATGACAAAACTTTCAGTCCTGCCAGTACAAAACATCCACAGTATATCACTATCACTTTACTAACTCTTGGATGTCCCAGTAATCCTGTTTATGATTTTGGATATGGCCAAAAATGTCTATGGAAATCGATTCAGGTACGAAACACAAAAACAGCCGAATCATCCGCCATAGGTGTAAACTCCGATTAAATTTTAGCATTGGAAGGCTTTAAATTAAAGAATAAGTCAAAATTTTGTTCACAACAATATTGGCCCCTGAAGTAAAGCAAATATTAACATATTGCAGCGAAAAACGCTAGGCTATTCGCACTCTAATGGAAGGGAAGTAACTCTAACAGTATTGATAAAACCCGGTACCGGTTTCCAGTAACAAAACATGACGATCGTGATTGAAAATGCAATCTCTTCCTGATTTTTAAAGTTATAAATTATGTTAGCATTTTTAGTTTTAGGTGGTTTATAATACATTTTGCATTGATACAACTGCAGTATTCTTGGACCAAACAGACTTGGTCAGATTGGGAAATTCTCACCTGGAATTGGGAAAAAAGCATACTTTTTGGCATTGGGAATGGGGCCGAATATGGGCCCCAAATTTCGGTGATCGAGAGCCCTGCTAATTATTGACCCCTGGCCTAACCCTGGGACCTGACCCAGGGGCTTAGCTAGTTCACATCAAAGGTAATGCTATAGAGACATCATGAAACAAATATGAAAAGAATCTGATGTGTGGTAACAGAGATATGAGCAACCCAAAAATAGCCATCAGAGGAGATGGCAAATCCCCCCGACCGAAGACCCCCATGGGCCTTGGTAAAAAGGGTGCACTTCAAAACACATATTTGTAATATATTGTCATTCTTTTATGCTTCTGATTATCATGTATCTGCTAACAGATGCATGATTATCGAACACTCAGACTAAAACAGTATGCTTGACTGCTAAAAAGAGGTAATATCTCAAACAGCCACCATATACACATATGTATTGCATCCGATACATTCAACTTTCAAAATGTGTGAATAACTTCTAAAGTACAAGCCCTACAAATCTAATTTTGAGCTCTCTAGTAAGTGAATTTGGACAAAGAATCAAAATCTGAAAAAAATAAAAAAAATTGGGGGGGGGGGGGGGGGGGGGGGGAATATGTGGACGGGTCGATAAGATATCACAGCATGATCATCAATATTCTAAAAGGTACGTGGTTATTCAAATTCTGGAGCAGGCCAGGGTTATACATATATGGAGCAAAGACTCAAACAGCAACTCAAACTACCAAAGGGAAATAACTCACAAAGTATGAAAGCAAGAGTTATCATTTATGTATGAGACAAATTGTCATGACCTGTTCTGCATATCTGTGAAGTATCATGAAAATATTTCAAAAGATATTCAAGCTATGGAGCGGACACATAAAATCATCAAAGGAAAATAACTCCAAAAGTAAGAAGGCAAGAGTTGTCATTCTTGTTTATGACACATTATCATGACCTGTTCTACATATCTGTGAAGTTTCATGAAAATATTCCAAAAGGTATTCAAGTTATATAGCTGACACGAAATCACACATAAAATGATCAAGGGGAAATAACTCAAAAAGTAAGAAAGCAAGAGTTGTCATTCTTGCTCCCAACACACCGTCATGACCTGTTCTATATATCTGTGAAGTATCATGAGAATATTCCAAAAGGTATTCAAGTTATAGAGCGGACACGAAAAAAAATCACACCTAAAACTATCAACGGGAAATAACTCAAAAAGTAAGAAAGCAAGAGCTGTCATTCTTGTTCGCAACACTTCGTCATGACCTGTTCTACATTTCTGTGAAGTATCATGAAAATATTCGAAAGGGTATTCAAGTTACAGAGCGGACACGAATCTGCCAAAACAATCACCAAAGGGGAGATAACTAACAAGAGCTGTCGCCTGACAGCATAGCTCGCCTGAATAGGTGCTTGCCCATCACACAGTCCCTTTGGAGGTGTGGATTCTATGCATAAAACTTCAGGCAAGCATGTTCATAATGACAACACATTTATAAACAAAAGTTATCGAAGAAATAAGTCTTAAAATAAATTTAAAATAAAAAAATCCACATGAAATTTCAAAGTCCATGAGCTTGAGGTCAAAGAACTAAGGGGGGGGGGGGGGGGGGGGAGGCATGTAGGCATGTAACAAAACCTTGAACCATTATCTAACATCAGTCCAAGTATTAGTATCAACTGAGTCCATCGTGGCACTGTGAAATTATGTCTTCATAAATATAAAACTTTAACCAAAATCGTTAAGACAAAATTCTAAGTCGATGACCTTGACTTCAAGGTCATCCAGTGGGGTAAGTATATAGTGTTTTGTAAAAACTCAAAAAAGTGTCTAACATCAGTTCAAGTGTAAACTAAATCTCTGCCAAGCATTATGAATCAGTATGCAATTAGAAAACTTTCATAAAGAACAAATTTCCAAAGTCCATGACCTTGACATCAAGTTCACTGAGTGGCGTTGGGGTAGTACTCGGCAAAACTTTGGACTAATATCTAACTAAAGTGCAAAGATAAAAAGAATTCATCACTGGGTTCAGGAAATATGTGTCTTTAAAAGACTTTAACCAAAACATCCAATCAATAAAAAGACAATTTTCTAAGTCCATGACCTTGACATCAAGGTCACTGAGGGGGGTGGGGGTAGTACCTTGAAAAACTTTGGACCAATATCTAACTACAGTGCAAGTATCAAAGGAATCCATCCATGGGTTAAGGAGATATTGGGCTTTATAAAACTTTAACCAAAACATCCAGTCCAAAAAAGCTCCCAATTTTCTAAGTCCATGACCTTGACATCAAGGTCATGGAGTGGGGTGGGGGTGGTACCCTGTTAAACTTTGGACCAATATCTACCTACAGTGCAAGTATCAAAAGAATCCATCCATGGGTTAAGGAGATATAGGTCTTTAAAAAACTTTAACCAAAACATCCAATCCGGACGCCGACGCTGACGCGGACGCTGACGCGGACGTGGAAGCGGACGCTGACGCCGACGCCGGGGTGACAACAATAGCTCTTCCTGAACTTTCGTTCAGGCGAGCTAAAAAAAGACAATAGCAAGAGTTACAATTCTTGTACGCGACACAGCGCCATGACCTGTTCTACATAACTGTGAAGTATCATGAAAATATTCCAAAGGATATTCAAGATATAGAGCGGACAAGAAAATGTTTACGGACGGACAGATTG
This sequence comes from Ctena decussata, assembly GCA_963989385.1. Taxonomy (NCBI): domain Eukaryota; kingdom Metazoa; phylum Mollusca; class Bivalvia; order Lucinida; family Lucinidae; genus Ctena; species Ctena decussata. The sequence goes on from OZ022499.1 coordinate 94,050,724, forward strand.
ACGGACGCCAGGCTCATTGCTATATCCACCGAATTTTCGGTCGGGGGATAAAAAGGTTTAATGCAAAACTTTGACGTAAAGTTGATGAATGGACGGACAAAACAACAAATGAACTAACGAATGGACAAACGAACGAACACACGGATGAACGGACGGAATGAAAAAAACTATGTACCCCTGACATACTTTGTAACCCCTGACATACTTCGTATGAATTCTCAGGGCATTACAGAATGATGACAAGAACTTTGCAAGTGGTGCTTAATATGCCTGTTTCAGTTCCATGAAGGAATTACAGAATGAACAAGGTTGTTTACAGAAGGACCTGTGCAAGCTAAGGTGTTACTTTTGTGGCCACATGAGTGAAAACAAGAGGGCCATGGTGGCCCTGAATCCCTCCCCTGAGTATCATGTGCACCAAGAATGTTAAGAGTTATCTTACTGACCTTGGCATGAAATAGGTCATGGTCAACTGAGTGTCAGAATTTGAAAGGAGCCATGGTAGTGTAGTGGATAACACGCTGGATGACCAATCCAGAGGTAGAATGATGGATCGCCCATATCTGCGGTCTTTTGGATTAAACTTTAAACTGCAGTCCCGTCTCCGTATGACCTAGTTGTTGGTTGGACGTAAAACCTGAGTGAACTCACTCATAATATGAAGAAACTATGATGGGACCGAGTCCCCAATGCCATATACTAAGTTTTAATGCAGTTGGCCAATCAACCTAGTGACCTAGTATTTGAACCAAAATAATCCATATTCAAATACCGTAATTGTCCCATTTACCGCACATGCCCCTATAACCGCACACCAAGGCCAGTTCTGGAAAAAAAATTCACAAGCGCACACTGCTTTTTCCTTTTGAAACTCACAAAACGCATCAAGTTCAACTTACCATTACTGTTTCAACAGCGAAAGTGTTTTCAGTTTTGTTTTCCCCGACGCAATGTGCGAAGAGAGCAACTCTATCAGTCTAAATGTCAATCAGGCATCCTCGCCGATATTTACGGAGTTGGCTGAAGTGTTATGATGTGAGCGAGTGCGAACAGCGGACTTGGATCAGCTTACACATCTGTGCCGTCTGATCAGCGTATTCTCTATCTGCACCAACAATGGGAATGTACATGATGATCCAAGAAGGATCGAGCTTACGAAGTTACGAGGTTGCGGGGGTGCCCAGGCTGAACTGAGTCTTTGCCCATCGTACATGCGAAAAGGCGCCATTTCTCAGAGCAATTCTTGTCGTATAATAGTGATAATGTGCACGTGCGCCAAATGGTGTTTGGTAAAGATACATGAACGACAGATGAGAAACACGGGTTGCAAAAGAAATAAATTGTCATAACGACAAACTCTTGTTTCCTGACAAAATCAGTCTGAATACAGGCGCAAACTGAACGAAGCAACCAGCCTGCGCATATGCATGGTCTGTGCATTTAAACAAAGTTCGGGGTAGCCATAGGATAGGTTTATCATTGGCATAGCTGGCCCGTGGGCCTCAGGACACATCCCATCAGCAAACATCTGCATCATACACACACTGAGGAATCGATGGTCGCCCAGAATTCAGTGAACGCGCAGCCAATCAGTGAACGCGCAGTAAAAATGTTTTAATTTTACGTGTGTGGTCAGCTTCTGCGCGCATTTTCCTGTTTATATAAGATGTTCTGAAAATACATCTACACATACATTACTCGGCTGTAATAGTATTTTTCATATTATGATAATAAACCTTTGCGAATATCTCATGGAGTGGGGTAAACTCCGTTTTATTATGTTCACTATCTTAAATACGTAGAAAATAACAATGTTTTCTTCATTTTACCATAATACGCTATATTCTGTTTGATGTTTTCTGCAAGCAGAAGTTGAAGCAAATGAATAGCTGCAAATACAATAAATTTCGTCATTGTCTGTCGTTTAGTTTATGAGATATTCTGTATTATATGATTGTACGCTGAAAATCAATGAACGATTAATTTGTATCAGTGAACGCGACACTGTGAACGAAGTAAACGTGTAAGCCAACAATTGTAGTGTACCCAGTGAACGCTAATATTGCACCCAGTGAATGCGTGATATGTACCCAGTGAATGCGCAAGTTTTGTATTATCTGCCTGGAAGTCCACAAAATTTGTCAGTGGGTTGACCACTAGGTGTTAGTTATGCATGTCTTTAGTTTTAAGCAGTCTTCTGTCTTTTTCAGAGGTACAAATGGCGAATACCCCTGAGTACAGGTGCTATAGCTGCTCGTTTTATGGAGACTTCCAGAATGTCATGGAACACTCTGTTTACTCTCACCTTGAAAATGAACTAAAATGCCGAAGACGCTTGATCCATCCTGACAAACCCACATTTCTATATCAAACAAAAGATTTTCGGATAATACCCAAAGAAGTTTTTATGCCCCCCGCCACTAAAAATGGGGGGGGAGCATATAGTATCACCGCTGTCCGTACGTACGTCCTGTACGTACGTGTATCCGTCCGTAAGTACGGTTCTGTACGTACGTCCCTTATGAAATGGTTTCCGTTTGATATCTTTTGAAAACACTGGTGTATTGAATTCATGTTCCATACACAGGTATATAATTATAAAATATAGGTCAAGTTCGACGTTGGGTAAAATCCGTACATAATTGTTGGAGTAATGGCCCTATTTCGACTTCATTTTGTGTCAAAAAATGGTTTCCATTCGATATCTTTTGAAAACGTTGGTGTATTGAATTCATATTTTATACATAGGTACATGTATATAATCGTAAAATACAGGTCAAATTCGATGTTTGATAAAATCCGTCTACTATTGTGGGAGTCATGGCTCTTTTTCGACTTCATTTTGAATGATAAAATGGTTTCCGTTCATTATCTTTTGAAAACATTGGTGTATTGAATTCATGCTTTATACACAGGTATATGATCATAAAATATAGGCCAAATTCGATTTTGGGTAAAATCCGTCTATTATTGTGGGACTTATGGCCCTTTTTCGACTTCATTTTGTATAATAAAACTGGTTTCCGTTCATTATCTTTTGAAAACATTGGTGTATTGAATTAGTATTTTATACACAGGTATATAATCATAAAATACAGGTCAAGTTTGATGTTGGCTAAAATCCGTCAATTATTATGGGAGTTATGGCCCTTTTTTGACTTCATTTCATACAATAATGGTTGTTTCCGGGCTATTTCTTTGGAAAGTTACATGGCATCCATTTCTTTGATAAGATACAGAATGTTATCACATATCACAGTCATGACACCCCCTCCAAGCCCCCCCCCCCCCCCAGCTATGTTTGATCGAATTAAACAAATTCACAAATCCATTACAGTTTTACAGTTTGTAGTGGACACTTCTCCGATCCCGCGAAACACACGAAATATTTTACGAACTTCGATGTCTGTCTATGTCTGTCTAGTGTCGTTCCCGCAGAATTACAATTACCTCTAAAATATCCCAGGACCTTTTTCATTTCTTACATAGGTCTAGATTTGAATTTTTTGAACCCGTAGGACAAATGATTACTTAGGAAACCTTACGTCAGATGTTGCTTCGGAATTCAAGAGTAATTAGCCTTTACAAAACCTTTCCATTGCAATCACCGAGAAAAATGTCGGCAGAGTTTAATCGTCATCTGCTTTCGACAGAAAACAATGGCTATGCATACATTACCTATGTCCATATAATTTCTTTGACACATGCCCACAGATAATGTTTGGTATGATATCATGAGATTTGAAACTAGCGTGGCAAGATGCATCTGTCACCATGAAGCTATTTAAACGAAATTTGGCTATTTACAGACGTCTGTCATTAGCAAATTCAACGAATATTGGCTAGTGACAGACGTATGTCACTAGAAAATTTTACGAATATTGGCTGGTGACAGACGTCTTTCAATAGCCACTCCGAAAGATTAATGTATTGGATTCATATTTTATACACATATATATAATTATGAAATACAGGTCAGGTTCAATTTAGGGTAAAATCTGCTAACAATTACTTTTGGAGTTATGGCCCTTTTTCAACTTCATTTCATACAATAATGGTTTCCGTTTAGTTTTTGAAAAGTTACTTGTTATCACATATCACAGTCATGACACCCCCAAACCCCGCCCCCCCCCCCCCCCCCCCCCCCCCCACCCCCACCCACCTCAACACACACAAACACTCTTCTCTTGATCCGAGAAGCACAATACATCTGCCTAAGGAAAACATGTACCACAGAAGTCTGCCTTTGTGAACCTAGTTATCCTACAAGTGCCAGTACCTTAAACAAGGCACTATCTTACTTAGGGCACTAGGCGGGGTCATCCGTGTCCTATAGACACATTCTAGTTGAATCTAGAAAAAAATGTTCGATTTAGAATAAGAAATCAACTGATTGGAATGTGCACAACCCGTGGTGAATGTAGAATAATCAGTTTCTGGTGCCAGAAGGAATGTATGGAAATGAAATGGTCATTTCTTGTAGAATGATGCATATTTTTATCAAACTACACCATGTGGTTAAGAGTTATGAACAAAAAATCACTCACTGACTACAGCGGAAGGGCAAACAGACTGATGGACTTGCAAAGTGATTAAAGTGCACACCTGTGGGTCGTGCAATACTGTTTAGACTTTCGTCACCGTTTTGCATGCCGGTGGCAGGACAATGTTAAAATACATAAGTATACAAAATTTGAACCATATATACCACGGGGTTCAAGAGTTATGAGCATTTTCACTACTTGACCGTAGATTTTCAACTTGTGCTCAGCAAAGCCTCGTCCATCAAAAAAGACGGTTATGCATGCGAGTCGTTAGATAATGTTGACATGTATAAGTATGTCAAAATATAGAATGCGGTTCAAGAGTTATAAGCGTTTTCGCTAACTGATAATGGATGGACGGACGGACTCACACAGTGATTATAGTGCAAACCTCCGGGTTGTGCAATAAAAAGTTTTGCATACCAGTGGCCGGCCAATGTTAAATTACATAAGTATACAAAATTTGAAGCAAATATACCAAGCGGTCCAAGAGTTATGAGCATTTTTAATAAAAGAGCTTGACCGGCCAAATTGATCTCGGTGAAGCCTCGTCACTGTTTTGCATACCATTGGCTGGGCAATGTTAAATTACATAAGTATACAAAATTTGAAGCAAATATAACAAGCTGTCCAACAGTTATGAGCATTTTCAATAGGAGATAAAAGCATGACGTCATTGATAAGACACCTGGGGGATTCCCCGAGTATGGTTGGCAGAAAGATTGATACAGTATTTTACTAACAACTAATGTGCGTGATTGTTTGTGTAAAATATGAGTTTAAAACAGCAAAATATTAATGTTTTAAACAGATAATATGTAGGGCTTACGTTTTCTTTAATGCAATTGAATTTCATGGTTCATTCGCGTGCTAAGATGCTTAAAAAATATTCATTTTTCCTTTCTACCACACATGTTCATAGCGCAAATTTATAAACGTCTAGGATGATGTAGCGTGTAAAAAGGGAAACGGAAAATGCAAGTAAATGAACGAAAGGACAAACAAACCATTAAATGAATGAATGACTGAATAAATGGCAGTGAATCGTTGATGAATAACTCAGATGCATATCTTTTTCTTTTATGTTTCTTAATTCAAGTTTTTGAACTTCATGTATTTTTTCAAAAAGAACTTTTGGTTTAGCTCTAATATAGAATTTTATAAACTGTTTTAAATCAATATTTTAGGTGGCATTTACTTGTTTTAGTAATATCCCGAACAAAAAGCTTACACTGAAACGAGATGAAATTCGAAATTTAATTTTATCATTGAATTATTGTTAGCATTAAACTGTTCTAACTTGTTACTCTCGCATTCACAAGATACTCTAATTTAAAGTATCTGAGTCTGTATCCCATGTTAATTTCTGAATTAAAAAAGTTTGTTTCCTGTTGTATAATAGTTTCTTCGCTGTCTTCAGTGGATCAAGGACGTCTTATCATAGTTCCTTTGATCAAGGACGTCTTATCATAGTTAAAAAAAGCCGCTGGTGTCAATTTGAAATAAACATGTTCCAAAAATAAACTGTTTGTGCGCCGAGTGCTAATTATCCGTTAGCACAAACGTATGGCTTCCTCTATTTTTTTTATTATTTTTTTATTTATTGTTTATAAAAGTTTAAGAAATCGCAACCATCGATAGATATCATTATTTCTATTATTTCTGTTTTTAATTTTCTTGTCCCTAGATCCGATCACCATTTTACAGTAATTCCGCCTAAGTTCGCTTAGATATAATATTCTACATGCAATTTTTATTTATTTTTTCATCTTATCCTAATTTTACCAGTATATATACTTTATAGTAGGAAAGATTAAAATTCTGATCTACAGTATTTTCATTTTAATCTGTTAATATTTTTCCAGTCGTAGTTATTAAGAAAAACAGTCCGGTTAGGTTGATGGGTATACCCAAATGCTCGTTTTACTAGATGAATTCAATTAATTAAATGATTTCTTGTTCGTATGACAGGTGACTAAGAACTTAATTCCAATCGTTTTAAATCGGTAGCTATTTATTTGCACTTATTTTAATTATCTTTTACGCGTTTTAGCGCTTACACTTCGGACTATCCTATAGAAAAACACTGCCCGCTGCTAATCTTTTGCCAACCAAGCTACCCACGTGATCTTCCGATGACGTCATTGCGGGGATTCCCGTTATCTCCTATAAAAAAGCTCGACCGGCCAAATTGATGCTCGGTGAAGCCTCGTCACTGTTTTGCATACCAGTGGCTGGGCAATGTTAAATTACATAAGTATACAAAATTTGAAGCAAATATACTAAGCAGTCCAAGAGTTATGAGCATTTTCAATAAAAGAGCTCAACCGGCCAAATTGATGCTCGGTGAAGCCTCGTCACTGTTTTGCATACCAGTGGCTGGGCAATGTTAAATTACATAAGTACAGGGCGTCAACTCAAAATTTTGAAAAATATATAGAAATATAGGACATTTTAGGGCAAAAATATAGGACAAATATAGGACATTACAGATGGCCTCTATAGCCATCCTCTTACCACCTTTTCATTGTTTATTCTCAATACAGCTATTGTATTCAACATTAAATGAAAGTAACATGTACATAAGTAACAATAGGCAGAATTAAAACAGTATTTTAGGAAGATGATTTGACAATAGGTAGTCTAAATGAAGCTTGAACACATGCCTGTGGCAGATATAATATTCTTATGGACTTAAAATAAAAAGGTGCATGTACAAGGTACCTGCCTGAATATGGAAAAACTCAGCACCTAGCTGCTGGTGCATTGTTTCAAAAGGCATTTATACTAATCTTTTATAAATATCAGTTAAAATAACTTGCTCTCACAGTTTGTAGCAAATTTTCTAACATGTCACATGATTTAAAGAAGTTTTTGCTGAATATTAAGTGAAAGGAGCATCAACTCTAAAGAATCATCTAAGTATATGTTATCATTTTTCAATTCTAATCAACCTAATATCAAATAGTAAAACATTCCCTTTCTTCAATGGAAATATGGCAAAAATCAGATGATATTTGATCATAATTCAGGTTTATGTCTACTTGTTGGTGATTTGTCACTAGGCTTTCCAGTCTGTTTGGAGGATACAGAGGTGCTGTATTGACTAGATTTGTGACCTGAAGTTCCAGACACTTTGCTGTTTTCTAAAATTTGGGAGATGATTCAGCCTCGCTTGATTTGGATGAGCTTGACAGCTCACTGTTTTAAGTTTCTTGGCACTTTTAGTTTCTATACTTTTGTTTAGTTACTTTCTCTATCTCTCTTCCACTGTATTCATTTTTTTTCTAAGTTCTAAGAAGTAACTTGAAATCTTGTCATCATTTTCTCATTACCTTTTTTCAGCAAGTCATATGCCAAATTCAAAGACTTGTTTATTTATTTTTTTTCTTTGGCTTCAAGACAAATTTCTTCCTCAAGTACTGAACTTTTCTGGGACATTAGTTCATCTCTTTTTCTCCTTTCCTTTCTTAAGCTTTTTCCTTTCTCTTTTCTCAACTCCTCTCTTTTTGCTTTTTTAACTCCAATTGTTTCATGTATTCTGAATTTCAATTTTTTGGCAGCTGACAGACCTTTCTTTTTCAGAAAAAGATTTTCAAAAAGTTTTTGATCAGAGAATTTCACTTATCTTTCAACAACTTTCAAACTTTTTATGGCTGTCTTAGACAGGGATGCTCTTTCTGTAGGAACAACAGATGTATTCTCTGATAATGCTCTTTCTACATTTGCATTGCCACATGGCAAAACCAGAGCATTCTTGACCACTTTATTCAAGAGTCGATACTTAGGCTTACCACTACTGTGTTTGATGTTGAACATATCTCTCCAATAATGGTCTACGTGTCTCTCAGATGGACATTCAAATTCATCAGCCATACAGAAGACTTTCCATTCATCAGTTACCCTTGCAACTTCTATATCTTAGGAGAAGAACTAAACAAGCAATGTGCTTTCATTCTAATCCTAAAATATCATGTTGAATTGTATATGCATGTTGTGAAAAAAAAACTGAAATAAATATGCTTAAACCAACCTCTATATCTGGCAGATATTTCTTTTAATGTAGGAAAGAACTTTTCACTTCCTGAGGATTCTGGCAGCCAAGACTTTTCAGCAGTTTGTTTTTCAGTGGCAACTTCCAAAGGTATGTCACAATTGAACTAAAGAATGTTCTCATTCTCAGTAAGTACTTCTTCATTACATCTCTATCCAGCTTCTTGAGCTCTTTCCTTGTAGTATCTCCAATAGTTATCTCATCATCTGATAGCTTATTTGACCAAGAGACATCCACATGCACCAGCTCAACACAAAGGTTTTCCTTTTCCATTTCCTTTTTCAAGAATCTCAGGCACAATAGTCTCATACTACTACACATCTCATCATACAGTTGAGGAATTTAAGGTTCCTTACTCTGGAATGATGTCAGGAAGTCTCCAAGATCCTTACAGAACAATAATTCTCTGATTGTCCATCTTCCAACAGTCTGTTATTACAATTTCACTGTAATTATCATTTTCTTTTTTATGATCTCATGAATATATAGGACATTTTATCACTATATAGGACACCTAGTCATATATAGGACAAAATAGGACAGCCATCAAAATATAGGACAAATATAGGATATAGGACAAAAGTTGACGCCCTGTAAGTATACAAAATTTGAAGCAAATATACCAAGCGGTCCAAGAGTTATAAGCATTTTCAATAAAAAAGCTAGACCGGCCAAATTGATGCTCGATGATATGGTGTACCAAATGGGTCAAAAGCGATGGTACCGTTCGAACGCTATTTTTTTACCGTTCGAACGCTAAATTTTACCGTTTGAACGCTTTTTTTTATCGTTCGAAGGTAAAATTTAGCGTTCGAACGGTAAATTTAGCGTTCGAACGCTAAATTTAGCGTTCGAACGCTATATTTTACCGTCGCGACGCTATTTTTTTACCGTTGCAACGATATATTTAGCGTTGCAACGGTAAAAAATAGCGTCGCAACGGTATATTTGTTGGAATTGTATTTTACCGTTGCACCGCTAATGTAAGCTTTGTGATTTGCCAATCAACGACCGGCTTACAAAAGCAAGTGCAAAATAAAATGAAAAACAATACAATGTTTAAAAGCATAAAGGATTATTATTTATCAATATAAATTTATTATCATAATAGAAAATTGCCTATTTTATCTTCGAATTTTTTTTATCCTAAAATGATTTTTTTTTTGCTTTTTCTTTTTAAATCGAAAGACGATTTACTCCGTGACTGCTGCCGCCATATATATTCAAAGAATCAAGAATCTCGATTCCATCTCGCAAAAAATTCGTCAAAATCTGTATTGTTAGCTAATTTAAAGGTAATCATCTGGTTAATTTGAAGGTAATCATCTGGTTAATTTTGAATTACTCCCATAATATGAGATATTGATATGAGAAACTGATTCTGAGTCGTTTTCTGTTTCTGACAAGGGCATGTGCGGAATGTCCTTATGAACGAGAAGCATCACTCCGCCACCATGAAGGTTTCTGTCCTTCCTGAATACATTATAGGGGAATGTTTCAGGGAACAATTCCGAAGTTGCAACTGAACTGTCAATTTTTGTTTCTTGAATAGCCACAACCTGAGGTTGGTGGACATCAAGGAAAGCTAATAAATCCAATTTCTTACCCCTAATACTGTTTATGTCAAACTAACAAGTTTCAAACCGCCAAGAGTCTTGCCATTTAAATTTGACTCATTTGAACTGCTTGATGAAAGCCTAACATTCTTATCCTTTGACAGTGGATTAAATCGATTCTCAGTCACTAGATTCAACTGATCATCGAAAAAGGAGTCCGAGAAGTTGAAAAATTCACATTTTGGACAAATCCATGTGCACCCAGAAGTCAATACATTTTCATAATCAGTGTCCGAAATAAAAGAGCATTCATTGTGAAGCCACAGTTCACAACCATCGCATTGAACTGCCTTATGACCATTGAGAACCGCACGACTGCACAGGCCGCAATCCGCCTTGCAGCTTGTGCAATACCAATCACTTCTGCCAGTCTCAATCGCTAACAGCTCATCATCTCCCAGATTTGAACATTTTGCATGAAAGCGTTTTTCGCAATCAGTGCATTCAATCATTTTGTCCGATAATTTGCACATTTTTTTGCACAAACCACACTTAGACCTGGGACCTGGGTTTGTTTCGATGTCCCCAGCCAGGATAATCAAAAGAGCTAGGTTAGTGCCTTTGGATGAGGAAAAGCATCTTAACCTCATCAAAACTTCCCATTATGTAGCAAGTTGGTATCGTCAGCCTGGTGGCTCAAGTGAGGAATTTCAATTGTTTCGTGACCAGTTAGATCATATTAGGACAAAGCACAAGGGAAATAAGCTCCCCTCAGTTCACGTACTAGGGGATTTCAACTTCAAAGATATTGCTTGGCCAGACAGACTTAATAAGTCAGGATCAGTGTTAAGTCAGTCAGAGGGACAAATGTTGATTGATGTCATGAATGACCATGGTTTAGAACAACTGGTGAATTTCCCGACTCGGGAGAAAAACACATTGGATTTAATTCTCACTTCGCTTCCTGGTCAGTTTCAAGAACTACATTCCCCGGACAAACTTAGTGATCATGATGTGATATCAGGAACATTGAAAATTTATGTCCCCCCAAAAAAGAAACCTCGGAGGAAAGTGTTTTTGTACCAAAAGGGAGATTTTGAATCAATGAGGAAAGAAGCGTCAGACTTCGCAAAACATAGATACTTCAATGGTTACTCGGACAATCGCTCAGTTCAGGAAAACTTTTACTTGATAACCTCCTTTATTCAGGAGTCTGCTGAAAAGCATATCCCCTCAAAAACCAGTAGGTCAACCTCTTCTGTTCCTTGGATAACCCCTGAGATAAGCCAGTTGCCATGCCCCATAACAGGGCGCCGCCATTTTGGTAAGTCCGCAGTAAATAATGGACATGTTACGCTGAAATTGATTGGCTAATACAAATTACGCGATACCGGTGCAACGGTACTTTGAAAGGGTCTTTACAAAATACCGTTCGAACGCTATTTTTTACCGTTCGAATGCTATTTTTACCGTTTGAACGCTATTTTTTACCGTTCGAACGCTAATTTTTACCGTTCGACCGCTAAATTTAGCGTTCGACCGCTAATTTTACCGTTCGAACGCTATTTTTTACCGTTCGAACGGTAAAATTTAGCGTTCGAACGGTAAAAAAATAGCGTTCGAACGGCACCGTCGCTTATGACCCATTTGGTACACCATACGATGAAGCCTCGTCACTGTTTTGCATACCAGTGGCTGGGCCAAGACCGTCGTCGGCGGTCAGGCCATGGCCGGACAACTTTTTCGGCCAAATATGGTATTGGCCGTACCGCTAATTTTTACCGTTCGACCGCTAAATTTAGCGTTCGACCGCTAATTTTACCGTTCGACCGCTAAATTTTACCGTTCGAACGCTATTTTTTACCGTTCGAACGGTAAAATTTAGCGTTCGAACAGTAATAAAATAGCTTTCCAACGGCACCGTCGCTTATGACCCATTTGGTACACCATACGATGAAGCCTCGTCACTGTTTTGCATACCAGTGGCTGGGCCAAGACCGTCGTCGGCGGTCCGGCCATGGCCGGACAACTTTTTCGGCCAAATATGGTATTGGCCGTACCAATTTTTTCATTCGGCCGAATATGGTATTGGCCGGACCACTTTTTCTGTTATTCCTTCTTTGCCATGGTCTCAAAATGTATTAAAATGGCTTCTAGAGACGTCCTGAATTCAAACATTTTCTCGGGGGAGGTCCCCCGAACCCCCATAGCCGTACCACTTTTCAATACCCGACGATGGACCTGTGGGCAATGTTAAATTACATAAGTATACAAAATTTGAAGCAAATATACCAAGCAGTCCAAGAGTTATGAGCATTTTCAATAAAAGAGCTCGACCAGCCAAACTGATGTTCGGTGAAGCCTCGTCATTGTTTTGTATGCCGATGGCTGGACTATGTTAAAATACATAAGCATACAAAATTTGATCCATATTTACCACGGTGTTCAAGAGTTATGAGCATTTTCAGTAGTTGGCCGTAAATTTTCAAATTGTGCTCAGCAAAGCCTCGTCCATCAAATAAGTTTGTTATGCAAGCTAGTCGTTAGACAATGTTGACATGTATAAGTATGCAAAAATTTTGTCAAAATATCCCATGCCGTTCAAGAGCTATAAGTGTTTTCGCTAACTGATAACGGTTTTCGCTAACTGATAACGGACGGACGGATGGACTCACACAGCGATTATAGTGCAAACCTGCGGGTTGTGCAAATGTTGTTTTGAAAGCGGATCCGGACTGTAGTCCACTACATAAGCATTTCAAAGAAAAGGCTGAAACTTTGTCAAGAATCAAAAAAAATATTTTTGGATCCTGTCTTAATAGCATAGACAGTTACTTTGTTCTTGACCTGAAGGTTAAACAATTGTAATCTCCAGCAACTGAAAACTAACCAAATATTGAGCATTAATTTACTGCTGAATTTATTTTACTTGGTACAAATGATAATTTCAAACAAACTGTTTACAGCTGACAAAATAGTGCAGTCTAAATCTGCTCATTTAGCTGCCTAATCTGGATCTGTACTGTTTGCCATTAAATATTTGGGGTCTTTATGGTAAAATTTGCTGCAATAAGAGCAGGACGAGTCTTTTATCATATATGAAAACACAACACACCTGATAATAAATGACTCGTCCCTAATCTGAGACGGTCTTATTCTTTCATCGAATGAAACAGAGCTTCGACCAACACAATGGATCGTCAGTCAAGTGCAAACTATGAAAGCTTGGATCAATCTGCAGTCTGATAAGAGTCTTTGATGCTCGCACTACTGATACCTCAGGTTCCATACATTGTTTATGTGACACTACTCAGACTGAGCGAGTGCGCAAGCTGATATGAATGTATGTTGTTTGCATGTATACGCACTAAAACTGTTTTCGTCAATCATTGTGCAGTATGCAACTAAGATGTTCGCACAGATATTTCGGCACACTTTATTTGTTAAATGAAAGTAGGGTTTAGCTCCGACTAGAGCTCTACCTCAGTATTTTCTAACAGTGCAAATTAAAAAAAAGTTGCTGAACGGTCTACTTCAAAGGAAAATAAAGTAGGCCATGATACAAAGTGGGTTTATGGGTACGCAATTTAGATGAGTTTAGGTTGTAATTTTAAGCTAAATGTAGCTCTGGCTTTAATGGTGACCTTTCCGACGCGTTCAATGCGTACACTTTTTCCCTTTCACTTCGTACAACGCAGCGCGTTTGCTTCGTACACACAGATTATTGTGCTACTCCTTCACTGATACAGTTTGGGCGTTCACTGATTTAGAGCGTACATTGCTAAAATGGGTTGTATCTCCTAAATGCCTGCATCTTATGGCACGAAACTTTTATAGTTTCAGGATTATCTTCCGTCGTAAACACTTACAACAGCTTTACATCATGAGCTTTGTTTTATGGAAAAAAGCCGCCGTTCAGAAAATTTATGTCAAGAAATCACCTTGCAAGCCAATCGGTTCCTTATAATTTTTCTAATAACTTGTTTTGACAAAATTTATTTCAAAATAGCAGCAGATTATTATTATAAGCTTTGGATAAAGGGCAATTGAAGTGGTTATAACACAAATAATAACACCACCTACCACTTTAAGTAGCAGTACCCCGCTCCAAAAAACTAAAATAAACTGCGCGTTCACTGATTGGCTGCGCGTTCACTGAATTCTGGGCGAACATCGATTCTTCAGTGTGATACAGTGCATTTGCGAACATTGACCAGTCTAACAAATCTCCAGGATTCGCCGATAGTTTGCAAAATAATTGTTTTAAGATGCGCAGACTGGTCTAAGACTTTGCTGTTTGCACATGTAATACGGTACCTTTCTCATGACACGTTGCCAATATTTCTGCACCCTTGGACGTAATATAGGACAGACAGAAATAGGGAAGATCAAAAGGACCGCATCTTCCAGAATTAGAATGTGTGTGTTATTAATAGAAGCCCGTGAATTTAAAGCAGACCCCTTGCAGTGAATGAATAGCCAGGGCACTGACAAACTTACCAGACGTGTTTAAACATCACATATTAGGTCATCGTAAATGTGTTGAAATACTTTCCTTTCTTTCGGAATAATTATTTGGAATATTGAAGAAGGATGAAAAGAATGAAATACATGCATAATGAGGACATATTTAATACTGAGAGGTATGAGATATAATATGCGACTTGACATGAGATTGTTTTTCTCCCGGAAATTGGCAATTCAAATAGTTCGAACACTTAATATTTTCAAGACACTTCGAACATCCCGATCAGTATTTATTTTTAACTGTTCGAACTAAATGAGAATTTACCATACAATTTTCCTTAACATCTTTAAAGTAGACAATGGCCATTTGTTGTTTTTTTCGTTCTGAGTGTGCGGTTATTAGAAACGTTTTTAACCACACCTTTTTATTGCAATTTTGAACAAGGGCTTCGCAAGGGGCGCATAATACGCCCATTTAAATGTCCTAAAGGAGTTACAGAGTGAACAAGACACTTTACAAAAGGATAGACAGGCAGACAAATAGAGGCAACCACTCTATAATAAATGAATGCAACATTATTTAAATATTCAACATATCAAATACTGTTTGTATATCAAGTCAAGGGAGATAAACTAAATATACTAGATATACCATTCTTGGTTCTACTTCTTTCCCCTGACATCACTACAATATTTTAAATAATTGAAATGTTACAAACAGGATATTTATGCAAGGGCAGGTAATTCAGTAAGTAAGCCAGAGTTGTGGTTCTTGCTCAGGATACATTGCCTCATTATTATACACATTCCTACAAAGTTTCATTTTAATATTTCAAAAGGTTCAGGAGATATGGAGTGAATGAGAAATGCCTAAAATTAACTAATCAAAGGGAGGTTACTCCAAAATTTAGAAAGGGGGAGCAACCATTCTTATATGTGACACACTGTCTTATGATCATGCACATTGTTATAAAGTTTCATCATGATATTCCAAAGGGTTACCAAGTTAAGGTATGCACAAGGTAAGTATACACAACAAGAGGGCCACGGTGGCCCTGAATCGCTCACCTGAGCATTAATCAGTTCACTGGCTCTGGTGAAGATTTATAAGAGTTTTTACCATACATGGGAATGGCGGCCACCTTGGTCATGTGACCAAGATTATTTGAAGAACTTTCAATCCTTTGACCCATGTGCACGCTTCATATGAAATTTGAGTTTAGTCTGACCAGTGGTTTCAGAGATGTTTGAAAATGTTTATGGATGGATGACAGAGGCAGCTAACACCAATACTGTAAGGCTCAGTTGAGCTGAAAATGGCAGAGTCGCTTCCCCGAAAAGTTTCCGTTCATGTTGAGTTCCTTTGATGGATTTGAACTAGACTGAACTAGGCAAACACAGATGATAGAATTGTAGCATCATTATCTCACTGTGGTGAAATTAATGTTTTCCCAAGGAGTTTGTGCCTGGCATCATTGCAATGTTAGTTCTTCTTGCAGCATAACTTTATTGAATTTGACCTAGTGACCTAGTTTTTGACGGACATGACCCAGTTTCAAACTTGACCTAGATTTTATGGAGATAAACATTATGACAAAGTTTCATGAAGATTAGATCAAAACTGTGCCCTCTAGGGTGTGCACAAAGTTTTTCTAAGATTTGACCTAGTGACCTAGTTTTTGACCTGACATGACCCAGTTTCAAACTTGGCCTCGATATTGTGAGGATAAACGTTCTGAAAAAGGTTCATGAAGATTGGATCAAAACTGTGCCCTCTAGAGCATACACAAGGTCATTCTTATATCTGACCTAGTGACGTGGTCTTTGATCCAACATGACCTACTTTCAAACTTGGCCTAGATATTGTGACGATATACTTTTTCACAAAGTTTAAAAAAGATTGGATCAAAACTGTGTCCTCTAGAGGGTACACAAGGTTTTTCTAAGATTTGACCTAGTTTTTTACCCGACATGACCCATTTCAAACTTGGCCTAGATATTGTGAGGATAAACATTCTGACAAAGTTTCATTAGGTTTGGATCAAAACTGTGACCTATAGAGCGTATACAAGGTTTTCATAATATTTGACCTAGTTTTTGACCTGACATGACCCAGTTTCAAACTTGCCTGGATATTGTAAGAATAAACATTCTGACAAAGTTTCATTGAGATTGGATCAATACTGTGCCCTCTAGAGCGTACACAAGGTCGTTCTGATATTTGACCCTGAGATCTTATTATTGACCTGACATGACCCAGTTTCAAACTTGACCTAGATTTCATAAAGATAAAAATTCTGACAGAATTTCATAAAGATTAGATCAAAACTGTGCCCTCTAGGGTGTACACAAAGTTTTTCTAAGATTTGACCTAGTGACCCAGTTTTTGACCCGACGTGACTCAGTTTCATAGGGGGCTTTGATATATGGACAATAAACATTTTCACATAGTTTCATGAAGATTGGATCAAAACTATGTTTTTCTAAGATTTAACCTAGTGACCTAGTTTTTGCTCACTTTGAGCACTTCGTGCCCAGGTGAGCTAAAAATGGCAGAGTCGCTTCTCCGAAAAGTTCCAGTTCATGTTGAGTTCCTTTGATGGATTTGAACTAGACTGAACTAGACAAACACAGATGATAGAATGGTAGCATCATTATCTCACTGTGGTGAAACTATTCCAAGGAGTTTGTGGCTGGCATCATTGCAATGTTAGTTCTGATTCTTGCAACGTAACTTAGTATAGATTTGACATAGTGACCTAGCTTTTGACCCAACATGAACCAGTTTCAAACTTGACCTAGATTTTATGGAGATAAACATTCTGACATAATTTCATGAAAATTGGATCAAAACTGTGCCCTCTAGGGTGTGCACAAAGTTTTTCTAAGATTTGACCTAGTGACCTAGTTTTTGACCTGACATGACCCAGTTTCAAACTTGGCCTGGATATTGGGAGGATAAACATTCTGACAAAGGTTCATGAAGATTGGATAAAACTGTGCCCTCTATAGAGTGTACACAAGGGCGTTCTTATATCCGACCTAGAGACATAGTTTTTGACCCGACATGATCTACTTTCAAACTTGGCCAAAATATTGTGACGATAAACATTCAGACAAAGTTTCAAAAATGTGTCCTCTAAGGCGTACACAATATTTTTCTAAGATCTGATCTAGGATCTAGCTTTTGACCCCACATGACCCAGTTTCAAACTTGGCCTACATATTGTGAGGATAAACATTCTGACAAAATTTCATTACGTTTGGATCAAAACTGTGACATCTAGAGCACACACAAGGTTTTCCTAATATTTGACCTAGTTTTTGACCCGACATGACCCAGTTTCCAACTTGGCCTGGATATTGTAAGAATAAACATTCTGACAAAGTTTCATTGAGATTGGATCAAAACTGTGCCCTCTGGAGCGTATACAAGGTCGTTCTTATATTTGACCTAGTGACCTAGTTTTTGACCTGACATGACCCAGTTTCAAACCTAACCTAGATTTCACAAAGATAAACATTCTGACAGAGTTTCATGAAGATTGGATCAAAACTGTGCCCTCTAGGGTGTACACAAAGTTTTTCTAAGATTTGACCTAGTGACCTAGTTTCTGACCCGACATGACTCAGTTTCATAGGGGGCTTAGATATATGGACAATAAACATTTTGACATAGTTTCATGAAGTTTGGATCAAAACTGTGACCTCTAGAGCGTACACAAGGTTTTTCTAATATTTGACCTAGTGACCTAGTTCTTGACCTGACATGACCCCGTTTCGAACTTGGCCTAGATTTAATGGAGACAAACATTCTGACAAAGTTTCCTGAAGATAAGATCAAAACTGTGGCCTGGATATTGTCAGGATAAACATTCTGACAAAGTTTCAAGAAGATTGGATCAAAACTGTGACCTCTAGAGCCTACACAAGGTTTTTCTAATATTTGACCTAGTGACCTAGTTCTTGACCTGACATGATCCTGTTTTCGAACTCGGCCTAGATTTAATGGAGATAAACATTCTGACAAAGTTTCATGAAGATAAGATCAAAACTGTGACGTCTAGAGCATACACAAGGTTTTTCTAACATTTGACCTAGTGACCTAGTTTTTGACCAGACATGACCCAGTTTTGACCTTGGCCTGGATATTGTGAGAATAAACATTCTGATAAAGTTTCATAAAGATTGGATCATAACTGTGACCTCTAGAGCGTACACAAGGTTTTTCTAATATTTGACCTAGTGACCTAGTTTTTGACCGGACTTGACCCAGTTTCAAACCTGTCCTGGATATTGTGAGGATAAACATTCTGACAAAGTTTCATGAAAATTGGATCAAAACTGTGACCTCTAGAGCGTACACAAGGTTTTCTAATATTTGACCTAGTGACATACTTTATCACCTGACATGAACCAGTTTCATATTTGTCCTGGATATTGTGAGGATATACATTCTGACAAAGTTTCATGAAGATTGGATCAAAACTGTGCCATCTAGAGCGTACATAAGGTTACCCTAAGATTTGACCTAGTGACCTAGTTTTTGACCGGACATGGCCCAGTTTCAAACTTGGCCTAGATATTGTGAGGATAAACATTCTGACAAAGTTTCATGAAGATTGGATCAAAACTGTGACCTCTAGAGGATACACAAGTTTTTTTTCTAATATTTGACCTAGTGACCTAGTTTTTGACCGGACATGACCCAGTTTCGAAATCGGCCTGGATATTGTGAGGATAAACATTCTGACTAAGTTTCATGAAGATTGGATCAAAACTGTGACCTCTAGAGCGTATGTAAGGTTTTTCTAATATTTGACCTACTGACCTAGTTTTTGACCCGACATGACCCCGTTTCGAACTTGGCCTAGATTTTATGGAGATAAACATTTTGAAAAAGTTTCATGAAGATTGGATAAGAACTGTGCCCTCTAGAGTGTACACATGCAAAAGTTGATGGACGTCCTGACCTACGGACACACGTACGACGGACGACGGACATCAGGGTATCCCAAAAGCTCACCCTGAGCACTTCGTGCTCAGGTGAGCTAAAAATGGCCAACAAGAACTAATGAAAGGGATGTAACTCTAAAAGGAAAAAAGGAGAGCAGCCATTGTTGTATGTGACACATCGTTGGGACTTCACACACATTGCTATGAGGTTTCATGAAGATATCCCAAACGGTTCTCTAGTTATGGCACGCACAAGACTTGCAGGGGAAAATTTAATCAAAGGGGCATAACTTGGAAACTAAGGAAGGGGGAGCAACCATTTTTGTACGCGACACGTTCCCCCAACCTAATATATATTCCTATCAAATATCATGAATATATCCCAAACGATTACTGAGATATGGCCCGCTCACGAAAGTTTACGGACGGACAGACGGACAGCGCCATGACACAATACGTCCGTTTTTCAAAATGGGCGTATAAAAAGTTAAGCGCACCATGCGGTAAATAGGGCGATTACGGTATATGCTGGATATTATTGAAACAAACATTCTGACAAAGTTAAATGAAGATTCAATGTAAAATGAAGCCTCTATTGTGTAAACAAGGGCTTTCTTGGACTTGACCTACTGACCTAGTTTTTAACCCAATATGACCAAATTTCAATTTTTGCCTGCATTTCAGTGAGATATACATTCTGACAAAGTTTCATGAAGATTGAATTAAAACTGTGCCCTATGGAATGTATGGTTTTTCTCAGATATGACCTGGTGACCTTATTTTTGGCCCGACGACCCAGTTTCAAACTTGGCATAGATTTCATGGAGATAAACATTCTGACAAAGTTTCATGAAGATCAGATCAAAGCTGTGCCCTCTAGGGTGTACACAAGGTTTTTCTAAGATTTGACCTAGTTTTTGACCAGACAATACTCAGTTTCAAACTTGGCCTAGATTCTATGGAGATAAACATTCTGATAAAGTTTCATGAAGACTGGATCAAAAATGTGCCCTCTAGAGTGTACATAAGGTTTTTCTAAGATTTGATCCTGTGACCTTATTTTTGACGCGACATGACCTAGTCTCAAACCTTATTAAACTAGATTAAATTGAGATAAACATTCTGACAAAGTTCATTAAGATTGGATCAAAACTGTGCCCTCTAGAGTGTACAAAAGTTTTTTTCCCTAAGATTTGACCTAGTGAGTTTTTGACCCGGCATGACCCAGTTTCAGATATGGACTAGATATTATGGAAATAAATATTCTGGCAAAGTTTCATGAAGACTGAGTAAAAACTGTGCTCTATAGAGTGTACACAATGTTTTTCTAAGATTTGACCTAGTGACCTAGTTTTTGATCAGACAATACCCATTTTCAATCTTAGCCTAGATTTCATGGAGATATACATTCTGACAAAGTTTCATAAAGATTGAATCAAAACTGTGCCCTCTAAAGTGTATACACGGTTCTTCTAAGATTTGAACATGTGACATTATTTTTGACCCGACATGACCTAGTTTCAAACCTGAAATAGATTTTATAGAGATAAACATACTGACAAGTTTCATGTAGATTGGATCAAAACTTTTCTCTCTAGGGTGTGAACAAGGTTTTTCTAAGATTTGACCTAGTGACCTAGTTTTTCACCTTACATGACCCAGATTCAAACTTGGCCTAGATATTGTAAGGATAAACATTCTGACAAAGTTTCATGAGCATTGGATCACATTATTTTTGACCCGACATGACCTAGTTTCAAACTTGACCTAGATTTTATAGAGATAAACATATTGACAAGTTTCATGTAGATTGGATCAAAACTGTGCCCTCTAGAGTGTACAAAATGTCTTTCTAATATTTGACCTAGTGACCTAATTTTGACCCGACATGACCCACTTTCAAACTTGGCCTAGATATTTGACTATAAACATTCTAAGTTTCAAAAGGATTGGATCAAAACTGTGCCCTCTAGAGCTACAAAAGGTTTTTCTAAGATCTAACATAGTGACCTGGTTTTTGACTCTACCTGACCCAGTTTCAAACTTTGCCTAGATATTGTGACGATAAACATTCTGACAAAGTTTCATGAAGATTCTATCAAAACTGTGATCTCTAGAGCGTACACAAGCTTTTTCATATATCTGACCTAGCGACCTAGTTTCTGACCCCACATGACCCAGTTTCGAACTGTAGAACATGCACAAGCACACGCACCCACACAAAGGGTTTCCTTATAAAAATACAGGACCAATAAGAATAACAGAGGTCAATACCTGAATAATCAAGCACAAAAATGATTAAGTGTAGAGATGAAGCAGAAATGTCTGCTGCATAATATTTCTTCATGCACATACCTTTGCAAACAGAAGTGTCTAGACTTGTTTCTGCTTCCATTTCATTTGGGATGCATGTTGATGAGACTTCCATTGCTACAGCACTTTGGTATGAAGATGGTCCTGCCACTTCAGTCACAAAAGATGATACTTTGTCTTTATTCAAGCACGCCTCTGAGATTTCACTCAATCATACTAAATAGGAATACTTGTCTTCTAATCGTGTAATATGAATCATTTATTTTGTTTACTACATACACATGACAGATTTAAGTAGTCCAACGGGTATCTGCCTTTGATCTTATCTCTCAGAAACTTTACAATAGAAAACAAATGTTGCTTATATTCAAAACATTTTTCATACATGACATATTTCTACCAAATACTTTTATGCAAATATTTTGATTTTCACAACTGCCTGTAGTCATTATTCTTAAATCTCAGTTTCAGTTAAATTATACAATGACTGCAAACAATATTCAGTCTGATATAAATGGAGATCCTCATTTCAGAGAAATCAATCTAACACCAATCCTTAAAGAAAATCTGTTGTATTGCAGGTCAGACTACTTATAGGGCAAAACTTATGAATAAAAGAATGTAAATTGACTGGCTTAGAATTATTTGCAGGCCAAAAGCTGACATCTCTGTTAAATTAAACAAGAGATGTCGCCTGACAGCATCAAAACCGTGCCTTCTAGAGCGTACAAAAGGTTTTTCTAAGATCGGATCAAAACTGTGCCCTCTAGGACGACGGACAAAGACTGATCACAATACCTCACCTTCGTGCTCAGGTGAGCTTAAAAGTAAGGAGGAAAATTCTCAGGAACTGACACAATTCAATCCAAAATCCAACCTACGACAAAACGAAAGGCTCTTTACCTGATCTTTTTTTGAGAGTTAAAGCATCATCCATCTCCAAAGGTGGACCATATCCGATTCTGTTGCCAGCTGTCACCGCAAAGAAGTAAGGCATATTTGGTGATAGGTGTTCCACCTTGTATTTCTTCTTGTGCCCTTGACAAGTTGCTATTTCATTCCATTTATCATTCGCTTCCTTCATCAAAATTGAGTAACTTTCAATCTGGTACCCTCCATCACTATCAGGTGTTTCCCAGGAAAGAAAAATATTATCAAAGTCTGATTCTGCTACCAAATCATTGGGTGATGCGGGAATACCTGTAAATGTTGAAAAGCCAATTGTTACAAGGTACCACTAGCAAAGAACACACCAGTAATATCACAATTGTATTGGTTGGAGGTGGAATAATCTAACAAGGAAGCCACTTTGAGGCGGAATTAAAATTTCTGACTTTTCACTGACCAAATTCGATCTTTCCTTGAATAAAATACTGATATTTACTACATTTCTCTCTTCTTGCAGGCCATGAATGCAAATTCTTTTTTCCTAGTGCAATAAGCTGTATCTCCAAACTCTATATTTCAAACAATTTAAATGTTCAAGAGCTCTTTTTGGGTAAATAAACTTTTCTAATATTAATCATTTTTTTATAGTATCCAGCAAGCGAGCTAAATAGAGCTAGCGAAGACCAAATAACAACTTTAATTCAAATATGTTGGACTAAAATTATATAATTATGACTTTTCTGGTATTCAAAGCTATTCCCCCACCACTATTCAAAATTGCCCGATTTTCCCTTTGACCTTCAATAAAACTCATATTGCCCTGACTTTTCCCTAACCAGTAGAGACCATATCTGACCTTGTATAATATATTAATGGAATTCTTTTCACCACAAGTGTTACAACGTTATATATGTTTCAAGACAAGAGTTACTGTGTATTTAGAAGATAGCACTACAGATTTGGCACAATCAATAAGAGTTTAAACAAGAGCTGTCAGCAGACAGCATAGCTTGCCTGGAACTGGGGTGATAGAAGGAGATAAGCAATACTCCAAGTGATAAAGTCTAATTCAAATGGGTGAGAATACACTGGAGCGCCGTTATAACGCGGGTGCCGGGTGAAAAAAAAATCGAACCGCGTTATAACTGATCTCATGGTATAACGATCTTCGCTGAATACCCCCATGTTTACATGTTCGTAGCACTTGTTTAGCCCTAACCAGGTAGACAGACATGTTTACTGCCTACCTGACACATCTAAGCTGTATACTGATACAGGACAAATTTTGTTTACTATCTTGTCAATGCACTTTTAATTTTGGACCAAACCTTGAAATAGGTCGAGCAGCTTGTCATGGAAAAAATTCGGCTCTGTCCATATCAGTCAGAACATCTTTATATATTACCGTTTACAATAGTTCCAATATATTTCAGTGTGGTCTAGCGGTTCAGTTTGCGGAGTCACAATATCAAACTAAATATCACGAATCAGTGGTTTGAATCCCGTATTTTCCTTTTTCTTTTCTTTTGATTTTTTGTTCTTGTTACTTGTTTATTTTTATTTATCTAATTTCTTTCTTATTTTTATTTCATTTCATTTCTGCACTTTTAATAATGAATTTCCCTCTTTCTTTGTGTTGCTATGATTTAATGTGAAACAACACACAATAGCTAAGGTATATACATAATGCAATATAGGGTCTTCTTGTATCAAAACAAGTATCCCTACGATGACTAAATGAAATGCCAGCTTTAAGTCTATTAACGATGATGCAAGGGTCATTATGAAGGACTGTGTGCAATTTTGGTTCAAACAGCCTTGGCTCCAGCTGGACTCGACCCGGCAACCCCATGATTCAAAGTCAGAACGCTAACCATTTGGCTATGTGGACGCTTCAGCATCAATTTCAAACAAAACGCTCAGCTGTGACAAAACTGAATCTCTGTCTAAGCTGGAAAAACATAAAATTTGGCCCAATTGTAAGACTTTGGAGTTGTTTCTGTTCCCATACCTTTTGGAACATCCAAACGCAATACTTCTGTTGCTGAAGTATTGTAGTACGAAGCTGTTCCTGCCACTTCGGCTGTAGATGATTGCACCTCTGTAGTTAAGCCTATCTCTGGGCTCTCACCTACTAAAAATGAAGAAAGACCAGGTGATTATGTAATATGAAAAGAGTTGTCAGAAGACAACAAAGCGCACCTTACAGGAGCCTGACTCTCAAAGCCATAGTGGTATTTTCAAAGCTCATGTCCAAATGTATGTGAATGTCAAATATAATGATTGCCATCCATATAGGGACTGAGAAATATGACTGAGTCAGTAAAGCATAAAAATATCCATCAGAGGAGACGGCAAATCCCCCGACCGAAGACCCCCATGGGCCTTGGTAAAAAGGGTGCACTTAAAAACACATATTAGTAATATATTGTCATTCTTTTATGCTTCTGATTGACATTAACTGTTAACAGATGCATGATTATCTAACACTCAGACTAAAACAGTATGCTTGACTGCTAAAAAGAGGTAATATCTCAAACAGTCACCATATACACAAATGTATACCATACGATACATTCAACTTTCAAAATGTGTGAATAACTTCTAAAGTACAAGTGATTTTTTTTTTTGTTTTTTTTTTTTGGGGGGGGGGGGGGGGGGGGGGGGGGGGGGAACGGGAATGTGGAGGGGTCAGAGAGAGTTAGGAACACTGATATAAGATATCGCAGCATGATCACCAATATTCTAAAAGGTACACGGTTATTCAAATTCTGGAGCTGGCCAGGGTTATACAGATATGAAGCAGACACTCAAACAGCAGCTCAAACTACCAAAGGGAAATAACTCACAAAGTATGAAAGCAAGAGTTATCATTCATGTATGAGACAAATTGTCATGATTGTTCTGCATATCTGTGACGTATCATGAAAATATTTCATAAGGTATTCAAGCTATGTAGGAGACACCTTAAATCATCAAAGGGAAATTACTCCAAAAGTAAGAAAGCAAGAGTTGTCATTCTTGTTCGCGACACAGCATCATGACCTGTTCTACATATCTATGAAGTATCATGAAAATATTCCAAAAGGTATTCAAGTTATAGAGCGGACACGAAATCACACCTAAAACCATCAAGGGGAAATAACTACAAAAGTAAGAAAGCAGGAGTTGTCATTCTTGTTCGCGACATATCGCATTGACCTGTTCTACATATCTGTGAAGTATCATGAAAATATACCAAAAGGTATTCAAGTTACAGAGTGGACACGAAATCATACCTAAAATGATCAAGGGGAAATAACTCAAAAAGTAAGAAAGCAAGAGTTGTCATTCTTGTTCGCGACACACCGTCATGACCTGTTCTACATATCTGTGAAGTATCATGAGAATATTCCAAAGGGTATTCAAGTTATAGAGCGGACACGAATCTGCCAAAAAATCACACCTAAAACTATCAAGGGGAAATAACTCAAAAAGTAAGAAAGCAAGAGTTCTTGTTCACGACACATCGACATGACCTGTTCTACATTTTTGTGAAGTATCATGAAAATATTCCAAAGGGTATTCAAGATATAGAGCGGACAAGAAAATGTTTACCGATGGACGGACGGACGGACGCCAGGCTCATCGCTATATCCCCCGAACCTTTCGGTCGGGGGATAAAAATCAGTACATGGATAGTGATATTATAATGTTTCTGTTCATATATAAGTGTGTGCCAAGCATTATGGCTCTAACCTATATAGGGACTGAGGAATATCATAAAGTCAGTGAAGCATATCATAAAGTCACTGAAGCAAAAATAGCCATCAGAGGAGATGGCAAATCCCCCGACCGACGACCCCCATGGGCCTTGGTAAAAAGGGTGCACTTCAAAACACATATTAGTAATATATTGTCAACTTTTATTCTTCTGATTGACATTAACTGTTAACAGATGCATGATTATCTAACACTCAGACTAAAACAGTTATCGGCTAAAACAAGATCAGATAGGGAAAGTAAAATTAGCTTGTGTTATGTCCCTAAAACATTTTCCTGCTTAGAGGAAATAAAATACAATAAAAACCACTGTTTAGAGCTTGCTCCAAGCTTTCCGAAAATGTATAATATTACTATGTTTCCATTTCATATAGCAAAAATACAATCCTAAATACAGCTAAAAAATAGGCATTTTTCAACGTTATGCTGTTTCATTTTAAATTTCTTAAATTTAGAAAATATGTATTTAAAAGATATGTGTTAGAATGTTAATTTTTAAAAATGAAACATTAAATTACACATATTAGCTAATAAAAAATAAACACTTAACATGCACAGACAGAAGACTTTAATTTTAAGCAGTTTATAAAAAAATGCTCAAATCGTTATGCTGCACCTTGTATATGCTATACTAGAATATTAATTAACATGTTTCTGCTATTTTCTGTTTCAGAGAGTGGCAATGATTAAGAAATGCAGTGCTTCTTCAATTGGCTTTCAGCAGCACTTTTGATACAAGTGACCAAAGTCTGTCCGTAGAACGTAGTGTCCGTAGATCACATTTTTTAATGTCATAAAATTTCAAGAATATGTCATAATGGCCCCTGATTTTACATTATATTTATTACTTTCAACTAAATAAATAGTATCAGAATCAATATTTGTGCCATTTTTGCCTGATGTGTGAATGAAAGAGGTACACGTGGTTCTGTACATATTAAAGCTTTACGAAAATCTTGCAGAATGAGGGAGAAACACATGTTGTCTTTATTAAAATTTTACAAAATTCTACCTTATAACTCCATAAACAGAAATGCCTTTTTATTTTATCTCAGAAGATAAAAAAACATTCTGTGGTAGATGTTTAAAGTAACAGTTTTGTGATCTACGGACACTACAAAAGCACTAGTCAAGTGTAGAATGAGAATTATAGTCTTCGTTTTGCAGTTTACCTATGAATAAGCATTAAACAATAATTAGAACCAAAAGAAACATTAAAACATCTACAGAAACTTTTGAATTTTCAACAGAAAATGACAAAATAAAAAATAGCCATCAGAGGAGATGGCAAATCCCCCGACCGAAGACCCCCATCGGCCTTGGCAAAAAGGGTGCACTTCAAAACACATATTAGTAATATATTGTCGTTCTTTTATGCTTCTGATGGACATTAACTGTTAACAGATGCATGATTATCTAACACTCAGACTAAAACAGTATGCTTGACTGCTAAAACGAGGTAATATCTCAAACAGCTACCATATACACAAATGTATACCATATGATACATTCATTTTTCAAAACGTGTGAATAACTCCTTAAGTACAAGCCCTACAAACCTAATTTTGAGCTCTCTAGTAAGTGAATTTGGACAAAGAATCCAAATCTGGAAAAAAAAATTTTTTTTTTTTTTTGAGGGGGGGGGGGGGGGGGGGGGGGAGGGGGGACGGGAATGTGGAGGGGTCAGAGAGAGTTAGGAACACTGATAAGATATCACAGCATGATCATCAATCTTCTAAAAGGTACACGATTATTCAAATTATGGAGCTGGCCAGGGTTATACAGGTATGGAGCAGAGACTCAGCAGCTCAAACTACCAAAGGGAAATAACTCACAAAGTATAAAAGCAAGAGTTATCATTCATGTATGAGACAAATTGTCATGATCTCTTCTGCATATCTGTGAAGTATCACGAAAATATTTCAAAAGGTATTCAAGCTATGAAGCAGACACCTACAATCATCAAAGGGAAATAACTCCAAAAGTAAGAAAGCAAGAGTTGTCATTCTTGTTCCCGACACATCATCAGGACCTGTTCTACATATCTGTGAAGTATCATGAAAATATTCCAAAAGGTATTCAAGTTATAGAGCGGACACGAAATCACACCTAAAACCATCAAGGGGAAGTAACTCAAAAAGTAAGAAAGCAAGAGTTGTCATTCTTGTTTGCGACACATCACCATGACCTGTTCTACATATCTGTGAAGATTCATGAAAATATTCCAAAGGGTATTAAAGTTATAGAGCGGACAAGGAATCATACCTAAAATGATCAAGGGGAAATAACTCAAAAAGTACGAAAGCAAGAGTTGTCATTCTTGTTCGCGACACACCTTCATGACCTGTTCTACATATCTGTGAAGTATCATGAAAATATTCCAAAGGGTATTCAAGTTATAGAGCGGACACGAATCTGCCAAAAAATCACACCTAAAACTATCAAGGGGAAATAACTCAAAAAGTAAGAAAGCAAGAGTTGTCATTCTTGTTCGCGACACACCTTCATGACCTGTTCTACATATCTGTGAAGTATCATGAAAATATTCCAAAGGGTATTCAAGTTATAGAGCGGACACGAATCTGCCAAAAAATCACCAAAGGGGAGATAATTCAAAAAGTACAATAGCAAGAGTTACCATTCTTGTACTCGACACATCGTCATGACCTGTTCTACATAACTGTGAAGTATCATGAAAATATTCCAAAGGGTATTCAAGATATAGAGCGGACAAGAAAGTGTTTACGGACGGACGGACGGACGGACGGACGGACGGACGGACGCCAGGCTCATCGCTATATCCCCCGAACCTTTCGGTCGGGGGATAAAAAGGAAAAGCACTAGCCATGAAAAAAAATACAGGGCAAAACTGAAGCAACAAAATGTTGAACAATATGACAAACAGAAAAAAAGGCTTCTGAAAACCAATTGAAAGAAAAAGACAAAATGAGAAAGAGGGCTGAACATGAAAAAAAAATAAGAATAAGGAGTCTGTTAATTATATTCTAGTACAGCAATATGCAAGGTACAAAATATGTGATCAACATACACTACCAGACAGTGCATTTCTAAACCGTCTGTACATACATCAGTACGTACCTGATCCTGTTAGACTCAGGTTAAGATTTTTGTAAGAGGTTATTTTCAGGGTTCCTGTTATTGTAGTGTCTTGAAATTTTGTATGAGGATTAATATCTATAAGTACAACAGGAACATACAAGAATCAGGGTATGATGATCCATATGTCACGGTCCACTGACCTCAGTCTAGGCTAATTTTGCAAGGTTCAGATTTTTGTAAGAGGTAATTTTCAGGGTTTCTATTATTGTAGCAACTTGAAATTTTGTATGAGGATTTATATCTATAAGTACAACAGAAATTTACAAGAATTAGGTCATGATGATCGATATGTCACGGTTCACTGACTTCAGACTTATTAGGCTAATTTTGCAAGGTTAAGGTTTTTGTAAGAGGAAGATTTTAGGGTTCCTATTATTGTAGCAACTTGAAATTTTGTATGAGGATAAAATATCTCTAAGTACAACAGGAATATACAAGAATCAGGTCATGATGAGCCATATGTCACTGTCCACTGTGTACAGGCTAATTTTGCAATTAGCCTACTATGGACTTCGGCTAATTTTGCAAGGTTAAGATTTTTGTAAGAAGTAAATTTTAGGATTTCTATTATTGTAGCAACTTGAAAGTTTGTATAAGTACCTATATTTATGAGTACAACAGAAATATACAAGAATCATGTCATGATGAACCATACATCTCAATCCACTGACTTTGTAATCAGGTTCTGAAGTACACAATATGTTCTACTTTGGCCATACAGTGACTCTGAAACTGCATTAATTTGGCTGCAAGTGTATGTCACATTTCAAACGTTGAGAGATGCTTTGCATATGGCCTTTTATATTATACAGGTCTGCCTCTATGAATCTAGTTATCCTACAAGTGCCAGTACCTTAATCAAGCTGCGATCTTTCTCAATGCACTAAGCAGGTCATCCGTGTACTATGGACACATTTCTAGTTCTTATTTTTTTAACCAAATTGATTTAAAACAGTTTAAAATGTATGGGTATACCACCATATTTTTCTGCCATTTTTGCAAAGGGAAACAACTCTTGTGACTTCCTGTTTGCTTCTCTTGTATTGAATGATCATGACAAACAACATTTTTTTCCACAGAATCACAAGCTATTTAGTATATAGTGCTGTTTTGAACTACAAGTCCATTCAGTAGTGTCCGTAGAAAATGTAAATCCTATTCATTTGAATGTTGCTGCTGTTCTGAAATTATTTTGAATATTACAATATATTGTTTGACATAATGTTTTCTTCTAAAGAATCAATTATTTTGCATTAAAACATTTTATGCAGCTTATTGGCCTAGATTAGCATGCATATTGTATATTGATACAAAAAGTTACTCCATCAGTATATTTATCAGGCAAATCTGTAAGATTTAAAGTCATAGTAAGTTTTTTCACATATTTCAAGGCCCCACAGTTTATCCAAAAATAATTAATTAGAGGAATATTACAATTGTCACTTTCAAATTGTCCTTTTTCATTTATCACACATGTTGTAGTGTCCGTAGAAAATATTATACACTTAAGACTTAACTTGATTTCTACAAAACTTGAAGACAGTGGCTCATATAAGCTACTGTATTGTTTAAATTTAAAATCATTTGATACAGTTGAGAGGTTTATTTGTTCCTGAAAGTCCAATTTCTTAAAAAATAAAATTTAGAATAATGAATTAATTTAAGCATTTTCATAGAATTGTTTCTTTTGTGCTAGAATCTAAAAAATCATTTGTTTAAATTAAATATTAAGTGATATCCAAGCGCACCAATTCTTGTGTAATGCTCTGCATGGTATAATCATTGTTCTACACCAACAATTAAAAAGATACACTAATGTTATGCTTTAGCCGGTAGTGTCCGTAGATCTGCCACATAAGAATGATCCAAAGGCTGTAACTTTTTAATGCAAATGAATGCAACGGAAATCTTCTAGAATTAAATGCTCGGTATATGAAACTACATAAGGAAAATGCTTATTCTCTGATTCCTTAGACTTCATTTTTGACCAAAAGTGAAACAAACTTTCCCTATCTGATCTTGTTTTAGCCGTATGCTTGACTGCTTAAAAGAGGTAATATCTCAAACAGCCACCATATACACAAATGTATAGCATACGATACATTCAACTTTCAAAATGTGTGAATAACTTCTAAAGTACAAGCCCTACAAACCTAATTTTGAGCTCTCTATTAAGTGAATTTGGGGAGGGGGGGGGGGGGGTGCAGGAGGGGGCACAGGAATGTGGAGGAGTAAGAGAGAGTTAGGAACAACAATGATAAGATGTCACAGCATGATCATCAATATTCTAAAAGGTACACGGTTATTCAAATTCTGGAGCTGGCCAGGGTTATACAGTTATGGAGCAGAGACTCAAACAGCAGCTCAAACTACCAAAGGGAAATAATTCACTGAGTCTAAAAGCAAGAGTTATCATTCATGTATGAGACAAATTGTCATGACCTGTTCTGCATATCTGTGAAGTATCATGAAAAAATTTCAAAAGGTATTCAAGCTATGGAGCGGA
This sequence comes from Ctena decussata, assembly GCA_963989385.1. NCBI lineage: Eukaryota > Metazoa > Mollusca > Bivalvia > Lucinida > Lucinidae > Ctena > Ctena decussata. The sequence goes on from OZ022499.1 coordinate 94,082,890, forward strand.
CACCGAAAATCATCAAAGGGAAATAACTCCAAAAGTAAGAAAGGAAGAGTTGTCATTCTTGTTCGCAACACATCATCATGACCTGTTCTACATATCTGTGAAGTATCATGAAAATATACCAAAAGGTATTCAAGCTATGGAGTGGACACCTAAAATCATCAAAGGGAAATAACTCCAAAAGTAAGAAAGCAAGAGTTGTCATTCTTGTTCGCAACACATCATCATGACCTGTTCTACATATCTGTGAAGTATCATGGAAATATTCCAAAAGGTATTCAAGTTATAGAGCAGGCACGAAATCATACAGGTCTAAAATGGTCAAGGGGAAATAACTCAAAAAGTAACAAGCCAAGAGTTGTCATTCTTGTTCGGGACACACCATCATGACCTGTTCTACATATCTGTGAAGTATCATGAGAGTATTCCAAAAGGTATTCTAGTTACAGAGCGGACACGAATCTGCCAAAAAATCACACCTAAAACTATCAAGGGGAAATAACTCAAAAAGTAAGAAAGCAAGAGTTGTCATTCTTGTTCGCGACACATCGCCATGACCTGTTCTACATTTCTGTGAAGTGTCATGAAAATATTCCAAAGGGTATTCAAGTTACAGTGTGGACACGAATCTGCCCAAAAATCACCACAGGGGAGAATATTCAAAAAGTACAATAGCAAGAGTTACCATTCTTGTACGCGACACATCGTCATGACCTGTTCTCCATAACTGTGAAGTATCATGAAAATATTCCAAAGGGTATTCAAGATATAGAGCGGACAAGAAAATGTTTACGGACAGACGGACGGACAGACGGACGGACGCCAGGCTCATCGCTATATCCCCTGAACCTTTCGGTCGGGGCATCAAAATATAGGTCCAATCCATATATGGATGATGTTGTTAAAATGGTCCAGTTCATATGTAGGAGTGTGCCAAGCATCATAGCTCTGACACATGCAGGGACTGAGAAATATCACAAAGTCAGTGAAGTGTATCATAAAGTCAATGAAGCAAAAATGTAAGTTGAATTCATGCATGGATGGCCAGTGTTCCCACTCAAATTTTAAACTGAGGGTTTTTATACCCCCTATCTATAAAATTTGCCGCTATGAAGTAAAATTTACGGGTATGACTTTTTATCTCGAAAAAGTTATGGGCCGAAATGGACATGGGCCGAAATGACCCGGAATCCTAGGTCCGCTTCTTTTGCAAACACTAAAGTGCCGATGTGTTTCCAATTGAAGCCTGAAAACCAGAGGGCCAATGGCCCTTTATTGCTCACCTGAGCACTGAGGTTATGTTGGAAAAACTAAGTTGCCACAGCAACAAAACAACATGCACAACAGCAATAAAACACACCATTAATGTAGAGGATAATGGCTTCTGAGAAGAAGATCTTTGGCAAAAAAAAAAAAAAAAAATGAAAAAACTGAAAATTTGGCCCTTCAGTTGCAACGGAAACCAATCAAAATCAGGTCTTTGGGCAAAATTCTTATAGCTGATAGAGGACTACTCTAGGAACATTTCTGTATTTAAAGCTTTTGTAAAATATCTGCCGTAACACAGAAATAAATACCAATTGTCCACTTTCCCCATTGTAAGTCTATGGAAACTTTAAGTTGCCATAGCAACCAGTTCACATGGGCAATGATAATATGAAATATACTTTAGGTAGAGGCTAATGTTATTAATATGTATGCAAAGTATCAGCTTCATCCTCCTCATGGCTTCACTTTCCCCATTATAAGTCAATGGAAACTATAAGTTGACATAGCAACCAAAGTTCTTATTGGGTTGGAAGAAAAAACAAAATTCATGTAGAGGCTTCTGTCATCAACATGTTTGCACGATATCAGCTTCATCCCCCATATGGCTTTTGAGCAGAAGATTTTTTCATTTTTTCTTTTTTTTTCTCAAAAATTTACCCTATATTTTGCCATGGCAACCAATCAAATTCAGCAATTAGGAGAAAATTCATATGAAATATAGAGGACTATTCAAGAAACATTTCTGTAGATAAAAGCCGTGAGACAGCAAAAATTGCCAATTTCCATTTTCCCCATTATAAGTCAATGGAAACTCTTAGTTGCCATAGCAACCAAACTGCTGGAGTAATTGCCATGAAAAATAGTACTTTTATAGAGGCTAGTACTAAGGTTCTTTCTGTAAAGTTTGAGCTTTATTGGCCACACAGTTTATGCAGAGATGATTTTTTAATATTTTTCCATTTTTAACTATTCGGTTGCAATGGCAACCAGAAAAATTGCCCAATTTGTATAAATTTAACAAGGCTGGTTACAGACTACTCCAGGTACATTTCTATAAAAGTTTTGTCAAAATATCTGCAGTGGCATAGCAATAAATGCAAATTTTCTATTTTGCCATTACAAGTCAATGGCAACTTTAAGTTCCCATAGCAACCAAACTGCTAAAGCAATTGCCAAGAAAAACAGTACTTTTATAGAGGGCAGTGCCAAGATCCTTTCTGTGAAGTTTGAGCTTTATTGGTTGCATAATTTCTGAGGAGATGATTTTTGAATATTTTTCTATTTTTAACCATTCGGTTGCCATGGCAACCAGCCAAATTGTGCAATTGACAAAAATTTCATGTGGTTGATGGAGGACTACTCAAGGAACATTTCTGTAAAAGTTTTGTCAAAATATCTGCAGTGACATAGCAATAAATGCAAATTTTCCCATACAAGTCAATGGAAACTTTAAGTTGCCATAGCAACCAAAGTTCCAAAGCAATTTGGATAAAAAACAGTATTATTGGTTCCCCCTGCCTATAGATGCTATATATGAAATTTAGTTACAATGGGCCTTGTAGTTTTAGAGGAGATGTCGTTTGAAAATGTTGACCGACGGACGACGTACGACGTACGACGGATGCCTGCCTATACTATAAGCTCACCTGTAAGCATTCGGCTCAGGTGAGCTTAAAACGAAGAGAACGGCTGTCATGCCTTTTTCCAGTCCTCGTTTTATCCAATATTAATCATTTGATGGATTCCTTTCCAAACGAAAAATAGAAAGTGCGGTTTCCAAACAGAAACAACGAAAATAAACGCAAAAATACGGACAAATTCTGTCGGCCATTATGACAGTTCTAGTGCGCAACATGACCGCACATGTCATTAATATTCATGCAGCCGATTAGTGGTAGTGTTTTCCAATAATGAATTTGATTGGCCGTAGAACGGATGTGACGGACGTGAATGAAAGCATGGTATCTTACTACGGCCCGCATTTCAGATCAAAACAGCGACTTCTGACTCTCTTCTCGGCTACAAAAATCATCTGGCCTGGCAGACTCGCAATAGAATGAAGAAAAATGATGATTTTTTTTTATATTATTGAGAGAAACACATGCGCATGAATGCACGTTCTTGCCCCAAAATTTATGCGTGATTAGAATGATTTCCGCGTGATTCACGCACAATTCTACGTGAATGGGAACACTGATGGCAGTGGTGAAAAGATCTTGTCCATATGTAAGTATGTGCCAAGTATCAAGGCCATCAGTGAAGTGTATCATAAAGTCACTGAAGCAAAAACACTAGACAATCACTAAAGGTGATGAATGCCCCCGCCATATGCCTCACTAGATGAGTAATGTGTTAAAACATATTTGTGTGAAGTTACATCAAAATCTGTCAATAAATAAAGGTGCTAGAGGGATGACTGAGTTTTTCTTAAAAAAAGCAACTGTGACCTTGACCTTGGAACTACAACCCAGAAAGGTGAACTTGTCCAAGATATTGTTATACTTAATATTTGTGTGAAGTTCTATCAAAACCAGTTAATAAATAAAGGCCCTAGAACCATGACAAAGATTTACATGTACCTATAATAGCATCTGTGACGTTGGACCAACAATGCTGAAACGTAAATTTGTCCCAGATATTATCAAGCTAAATATTTGTGTCAAGTTATGCCAAAATCATTCCAGAGGGATGACAGAGTATTTTCTAAAAATAGCAAATGTGACCTTGACCTTTACCCTGAAATTCTGGATCACGAACTTGTCCAAGATATTGTCACACTAAACATTTGAGTGAAGTTACATCAAAATCCCCCCAACTAAACGATACTTACCTTGGTTAAGTTGATGTTTGGTTGGGATTATTTGTAGTCATACAACCACTGGAGGGATCAGATGAGATGCACGCTTCAGTTAATCCGAGAGCCTTCAGTTTTCAACGCCAAACATATAGTTTGACAAAAAATCGAAGTAAAATATTAGAATTGAGCAATACTTTATATAATGTTATTGCTTTGTTTATATGTAGAGGGCGGGACATGTTATCAACATGTATGGGAGGGCATCTGATCCCTCCAGTGGTTGTATGACTACAAATAATCCCAACCAAACATCAACTTAACCAAGGTAAGTATCGTTTAGTTGGGGGGATTATTTTACGTCATACCACTTCCGGTCTCATATGAGACTTCAAAGCCCAGTTTTTTGTCAAACTGATAGAAACATGAGAATAAACAAACATTACTCTTTTTATTGCTAAGTCATGCTATTCAAAACATACTTCATAAATTATGCTTATCAGCATAAATACTGGCAAACTACAATCTGGATTATTCATACATAATCTCTGATAAACTGTGCAATTTATCCTAACTTATACTAACTATCAATTTATTCTGTAAATCAGAATATCTAACCCATAGTCATAGTATAAACTATTTACACCATTAAGCATCACAAGCCACTAAAGTCTATAACTTTAAGACAGCGTCACTAAATGCGCATCTATCATCCTGTACAGGTTTATTATAATATGTTCCAAATGTTTTGGTATTCGACCAACCTGCTACCTTCATTATTTTATCAATGGGAATAAAGTTTAGTTTTGCCTTTGATGTCACCGCACTTCTTATACTGTGTGTCTTAAATTTATTACAGTCTATGCCTGAATTGGCCATAACTGTACGCAACCATCTACTCACTGTATCTCTTGAAACTGCACTGTGTGGCTTTATATAACTGATAAATAAACAAGTTTTACCTTGCCTTAAAGACTCAGTTCTCCTGAGATACTCTTTTAAGGCAAAAATTACACAAAGTCTTCTGTCTATGGGATATGCTTTCAATTCTGCCACTGGATTAGTAGATCCAGGTCTAGACTGCTTTAATAAGCCACTGTAATGAAGAGTATATGTATCATAGCATTTAGACATGTTTTCAATACTTAACAAATGTATACTCTGTGTTCTGCTAGCTAATGTGAGAGCTATCAACATAACTAACTTATATGTAAGCAATTTCAATGACAAGTCTTTAACAGGTGAAAGTTTTTGCAGATATATCAAAACTATGGAGACAGGCCATATTTCTGTATATTTTGGACCAGTAGGTCTTAAATTAAATATTCCTTTCATGTATCTAATAATAACTGGGTGAGCACCTATTGCAAACCCATCTCTTACTAACCCGATGGCAGAGAGAGCACAACGTGCAGTATTCATTGCACTATAACCAATTCCGTTTTCAAATAATTCTGTAAGAAATTCTAAAACATCATTTATATCTGCTTGAATGAAATTAATTTGTTTTTTACCACAGAATGATATCCATTTTTTGATATAAGTAACATATTGTTTCTGAGTACCGACTCTCCAGGATGCAAGAATGATTTCTGTAGCCTTTCCTGAAATATTTCTACTTTTGTAACATTGCCTGATAAGCGACAAGCTATCAGATGAAGTTTGTCTTTCAGTGGATGTGTTTTCCTGGAATTCACCAGGGACAATAAGTTCTCCTGAGGAAGAATCCGTGGATAATCCACCAGAAGTTTCAGTAGTTCTGAATACCATGTCTGCGTCGGCCATAGTGGAACGACCATAATTCCCTCTGCTTTGTCTCTGTGAAATTTCTGCAGGCAGCTCGGTATCAAGCTGAAAGGAGGAAAAGCATAAAGAAATAAGTCTGACCAGGACATGGAAAATGCATTTACATGCGTAGCGTCTGGGTCTGGTTTCCATGAAGCAAACTTTTCAACTTGCTTATTTAATCTGGATGCAAACATATCTATCTCTGGTTGTCGCCAGAGATGGACTATTTGCTGGAAAATTTGCTTATTAAGCATCCATTCAACATTTTCATTGAAATTTCTGGAGCTGAAGTCTGCTTCATTAGAAACTCCCGGAACATGAGTTGCGCTTAGCCAAATGTTTCTGTCTATACACCAAGACCATATCTGACAAGCTAGCTGATTGCACTGCACTGACTTAATACCACCCATTGCATTAATATATGCAACCGTACATGTATTATCAGTTCTGACTTGAATATGTACATTTTGTTGTTTGCTGAAAAAGGATTTTAAGCCTAAACTGACAGCAAGCATTTCAAGGGCATTAATATGGCTTTGGGATTCTTGTTCTGTCCATCGACCACCAGTACTTTGGTTTTGAAAAATTGCACCCCAGCCTTCTAGTGAGGCATCAGTTGTGATTGAAAAATCAGCATTACCATGATCAATAATTCTTTTCTGGCTAGGCAATTCGTTTATCCACCAGTTTAGCTCCTTTTTCATACTTTGTGTTATTGGCATAACTGCATTAAAGTCACCCTTTGATAAATGTAAGGCATGAATCTTTTCTGTTTCTATGTCTCTATAATGCAATGGCCCATACTGAACAGCTGAAAATGTTGATACTATCAACCCAAGAACTCTAGCTACTTTGCGAATAATTTCAACAGATTTATGATACAAACTCAGACATTCTTGAACAATCACATTCACTTTATCAACTGGCAATGTGACGGTCATATCATTTGAATGAATATCATTGCCAAGAAATGTAATATGTTGTGTCGGCTGAAGAACTGATTTCTTTGGATGAATGATAAAACCGACTTCAGTCATAATTTGAACAGTGTCCGATACATTATGTTTACACTCTTGGAAAGTGTCACTTACCAGCAATGAATCATCGATAAAGCCTGAATTTGAATGTCCAAGCTGTCTGAGTGTAGCATAGACTGGCTTCATGAGCTTCGTATACTGACGAGGGGCACAAGAAATACCGTTCGGCAAGGCGACATACTGATATACTTTGCTGCGAAATACAAATCGAAGCTTTACTTGCTGTGCCTCAGCAATTGGCACCATATAATATGCATGCCTGACATCTATTGAAGCCATGTAACTATTTGGCTTTATCAACTTAAGCGCTGTTTCAAATGTGTCCATTTTAAAATGATAAAATTTTATGCTTTCATTCAATTTTTTGAGGTTTAATATCATTCTGTATTCTCCATCTTTCTTTGGTCTTAAAAATATTGGAGAAAGAAACTCGTCTGGATGATGTTGTACTTCTTTTATAACTTTCATATCCAGCAATTTCTGAATTTCTGAAGCAATAATGGCTTCTTCATTTGAATTAAAATGACTGTGTGGAATTGAAGTATTAACAGGATTTTGATTATTCTCAAATTCAATGTGACAATGCTGCACAATGTCAAGTATATTTTCGTCTGATGTAATTTTCTCCCATTTTTCAACAAAGTATTTCAGTCTGCCACCTTCAAATGGTAAACTTACCTCACCTGATTCAGTTACTTCTTGGCCCCTGCCTTGCCGTTTTTTGGCACCATATTAGAGGCTGAATTGTAGCTATGTTGCTGGTAGTCTGTGGAACCACGTCCATACCCACGGCCACGACCTCTGCCACGACCTGGGAATCTGTAACCACGTCGACCTCTAAAGCCGAACCCTCTGTTGCTACTGCCAGACTGAGAACCACGTCCCACATTTTTACTGAGCCTGTTCATATCCTGAATCTCCTTTACATTCTTATTAACATCGTCCCCATATAAACTGTCAGTGAATGGGAAATTATGGGATGTTAAATAATGGTATTTAACATCAAGATCTCTCTTGTGAAACTCTTTCCTTTTGTTGTTAATTAATCTATTTGTTTGGCCTAACAGACCCAAAGCATTGGTACCCAGTTCAATCATTGAGGAACCCATGGTTTCTCCACCTTGATTTAACATTTTTGTGACATTAACTGCAGCTTTAATGACATTATTTTGAATTGTCTGCATTTTGACGTCGTCCGTCTGCGTGTTTGGTTTCAGTAATCGCCAGATACTCTGGTTAACTTTCGTTTTCACTAACGAATCGCAATTACTAGGACGGTGAATGTTTTTAATAATTTCAGTCTGCCTTTCATCGGAAATGCCATCCCTAAAGGTTGAATTAATGAAAGCAGCAAGATCTTCATTCACTTCTGAGTCTACCGTCTCTTTAGGATTAAATTTTTCTGATATATTCTTGAAGACAGAGTCTTCCGAGGTCTTATGTTTCTTGTTAGGTGGTTCTGTGGAAGCAGAAGCCTCTGCTCCCACAAACTGATCTGGGTCTACGTTTTCATAAGACTCAAAATTATCATAATCTTGATCACAGTCATAGTCATTTTCATATGAATAACCTTCATATATATTGTCAACTCTAGACGATAACTTTTCTAGTTGGTCTGTGACCTTATTTTGTTTCGAATTTAGCTCTTGGAGAATGCCAACGATCTCCGAATTGAAGCTTGTAAAGTTCGCAACTTCTGCTTGTGCTGACTTCTTATTGGAGCGAGCATTAGTTGAAGAACCCGAGGGCCAGGTGTTTCTTTCCCTGGCTGCTTCTTGTTGCCAGTTTTCTTTCCTCCGTCCTCTTTTTGTTCTTCGGAAGCGACAAGAGCTTTCTTTAACATGGCGTCCGCCATTTTGTTGTGTACACAAATCACGTGTGTACGAATAATCTCGCACCAAATAATCTATCTATTTTTTATTTTATTATTATTATTTTGTTACAACCTCGTTGTACTGATACTAACTTTCCAAATAATATATATATATATTCTACACTACGTGTAGAAATAACGAATCGCTAATAATATTTCGAAAAACGAAATGCAAAAGAAACACGATTCGCCCCGTACGCTCTCGGCCTACTACAGGTAAACTACCTGTGTATAATACACACTCGATAAGACCACGTCTTATCGGTATGAAATCTACAAGCGTACTGAAGGCTCTCGGATTAACTGAAGCGTGCATCTCATATGAGACCGGAAGTGGTATGACGTAAAATAATTGTCAATGAATAGAGGAGTAGAGGAATGATAAAGTTTTTTCTAAAAATAGCAACTGTGACCTTGACCTTGGACCTGCGGTGCTGAAACGGTAATTTATTCAAGATATTGTTATACTTAACATTTATGTGAAGTTACATCAAAATCGATCTATAAATGAAAGGTCTGGAGCAATGCCCTAGTTTTTCTGAAAATAGCAACTGTGACCTTGACCTTCATCCTACCAACCTGAAACGCAAAGTTGTTCGAGGTACTGTCATACCCAATAAAGCTGTGATGTAATACCAAAATCGGTTAATAAATGAGGCCGCTAGAGCGACGATAAAAGGTGAGATTGTATTTAAGTTATGGAAATATGGTCAAAATATGTATGTTATTCAAGGGGACATAATTCTGCAATAAAGACCTGACTGAAAGTTCTGTTTCCTTTATGCACATGATCAATGCATGTCTGAACTGTGTTGCAAGTTTCAAATCCCTACATCAAATACTATTGGAGGAGTTGCAGAGACAAGAAAAGTACATGTACTACAAAGTGTGAAATATGGTTAAAATATGCATGTCATTCAGGGGGATATAATTCTGCCATAATGACCTGGATCAAAGTTCTGTTTCCTGTATGCACATGTTCAATGCATGTCTGAACTGTGTTACAAGTTTCAAATCCCTACATCAAATACAATTGGAGGAGTTGCAGAGACAAGAACAGTACTACAAATGTGAAATATGGTCAAAATATAAATTATGTTATTCAAGGGGACATAATTCTGCAATAAAAACCTGAATCAAAGTTCTGTTTCCTTTATGCACATGTTCAAGGCATGTCTGAACTGTGTTGCAAGTTTCAACTCCCTACATTAAATACTGTAGGAGGAGTTATGGAGACAAGAACAGTACTCAAATGTGAAATATGGTCATAATATGTATATTATTCAAGGGGACATAATTCTGCAATAAAGATCTTAATCAAAGTTATGTTTCCTTTATGCACATGTTCAATGCATGTCTGAGCTGTGTTGCAAGTTTCAACTCCCTGCATCGAATACTGTAGGAGGAGTTGCGAAGACAAGAACAGTACTACAAAGTGTGACGGACGGACGTATGGACGTATGCACGGACGGACAAGGGCAAAACTATATGCCCCTCCCCACTTCGTGGCGGGGGCATAAAAATAGGTTAAAATCCATAAACAGAGGATGCTGCTGAAATGATTTTACACAAGTGTAAGTGTGTGCAAATTGTCATAACTGTAACCCATACTGAGAAATATCATAAAGTCAGTGAAGCGAAAAAAATATATAGGACAATGTCGTTCATGGTCTGTAACCCATACTGAGAAATATCATAAAGTCAGTGAAGCGTAAAAAATATACAGGACACTGTCATTCATGGTTGGTTACATTCAAAAGCCCTCATCGAGACGGAAGTGGTGACCAAATATCATGACTCTAACCCCTATAGCTACTTTGAAATAGACTTAAACCCAAATGGTTAAAATACATTAACGTAATTGTTTTCAAAGTCAGTAGACTATGACCAGAAGGTTTAGAACATATATGCTGCATACATTCAGATGATCATATGCTGATGCAAGAAAGAAAGGCAATGATCAGGAATTAATACTATCAAATCCCACATCCCGCCGTCAAAACCAATAGGGAAGCACACACACACACACACAGAAAAACTGACCCAAGTTCACGAAAGACATTACAAGCAGTGATTTTTTTAACCCCTGCGTCCTGCGTCCTAGACGCATAATTTTCCCAGAGGATGCAAAATATTTCCTTGGCTGCGTTCCGGGACGCATGAAAATAGCCGATCGGTAGTCCAACTTCCGATTTCGGCTTCGTTTACAAAGCTACTTTCGTTTTAAGAATATAGCAACGGTGCATTAGCAGATTGTTATATTACTGGTAAAAAACAGTACCATAGTCTTTCCTACTCCCGCTAAATACCGAAGACTACCTGTAATACCAATAATCAATAGTAGTTGTCCAGTACCGGAGGAACATAGTATTATCGACCATGGTGATGTCTTTTACCTAAGTGCAAACTTTTATCAATACACCGGGTCAATAAGTAATCATGCCTCCGAAAAACTGAACTGAACTGAAAAAACAAGAAAAAGATCAAACTTGATTCAAAGCAGCAAACATTATTTGGTCTTCTTGGGCAAGACAAACACGCAAGGCCAGATGTTGCAGACCATGATGCGACCGATCAAACTTCCGAATCCGAAATGACAACGGATGTCTCCAAATCCAATACGCTGTCTGACAATGAGACAACAGGTGATTTATTCTATTCCTATACCACAGGAGCTTGACGTTGGTTATTTTTTACTTATAGGGCTTGTCCTTTGAAGCCCTTTAAGTTTGGGATGCAGAGAAAATATTGCTTTTGCATCCCAGTAAAGATGCAAACCCTTGAGCTTGGGATGCAAAGATTTTAGGTCTTGTGAGTCCTGGGACACAAAGAAGGAGATTTGTAAAAAAAATCACTGTACAAGTGGTCATTTAGCTACCCTAATCAACAAGAGCTTTGCAAGCAGCGCATACTACACCCGTTTCATGTGTGTCATGAAGGAGTTACAAATGGACAAGATTGTTTATAGAAGGATGGACAGGCACACAAAGAGGGGAAACAACTCTGTAATTAATGACTGCATTGTTATTAAAACATCTAACACATCAAATACTATTAGTATACCAAAAACAGCCATCAGAGGAGATGGCAAATCCCCCGACCGAAGGCCCCTTGCCCTTTGGTAAACACAGTGCTCTTCAAAACACATATAAATAGTATACTGTCATTCTTTTATGCTCCTTATTGACAATATCTGTTTAACAGATGCATGATTATCTAACACTCAGACCAAAACAGTATGCCAGATTGCTAAAAAGAGGTAAAATCTCAAATAGCAACCATGTAGACAATGTATTGCATATGATACATTCAACATTTCAAAATGTGTGAATAACTTCTAAAGTACAAATCTTATTTTGAGCTCTAAAAAATATATTTTTTTTGTGTGTGTGTGTGTGTGTGTGTGTGTGTGTGTGGGGGGGGGGGGGGGGGGGATTCGGACAAGTATGAAGCAAGAGTTGTCATCCTTGTATTAGACAAACTATCATGATTTGATCTCCATATCTGTGAAGTATCATAAAAATATTTCAAAGCGTATTCATGTTATGGAGCGGACACGAAATCACACCTAACACCATCAAGGGGAACTAGAATTGTTTTTCTACGAAAAAACAGATGTCTCCCCCCTTTCTGATGTCAAAAGGATCAGTCATTAAATACAATTTCAAACGGAAACTTTAAATGCAATTTCTAATGCAAATACTGGTCATTTTTCACGCAAACAATGAGCTCGTATCCAGTAAAGATATTTTGTGATAGACTAATAGACAGATGCCAAGGGAAAAACAATATGTTTCCCTACCCTGAAGCAGGGATTCATAATAAGTAAAAAGTATAAATGCAAGAGTTATAGTTGTTATGCTCTGCATGTCATGTAATGTTGACTGATATTCATATTTAGTTTTTGTCAAAAAATATAAATGTAAGAGTTACAGTGCTCTGCACGTCGTCTATTTATATGTTGACTGATATTTGTATGAAGTTTCATGAATATAACTTAAACGGTTTTCAAGTTATAGAGCTTAGACGATTGAGACACGATTTTGTGAATGACAAAGTTCCAAGGGAAATAACTCAAATAGTATAAATGCTGTGCTCTGCAGGTTGTCTAGTGTTGACTGACATTTGTATGAAGTTTCGTGAATAAAGCTTGTCCGGTTTTCAAGTAATAAAGCGATTGAGACACGATTTTGTGACTGACAAAGGTCCAAGGGAAATAACTCAAGAAGTAAAAATGCAAGAGTTATGGTTCTTGCACTATGCAATTCTTCTAATGTTGATTGATATTTGTATGAAGTTTCGTGAATATAGCTTGAATGGTTTTCAAGTTATAGAGCAGACACGACTGAGACACAATTTTGTGACTGACAAAGTTCTAAGGGAAATAACTCAAATAGTATAAATGCTAAAGTTATGGTTCTTGCATTCTGCACTTTGTCTGATGTTGATTGATATTTGTATAAACTTTCATGAATATAGCTTGAATGGTTTTAAAGTTATAGACGGACTCGACTGAGACGCAATTTTGTGATGGACAAAGTTCCAAGGGAAATAACTCAAAAATTATAAATGCCAGAGTTACCATTTGTGCACTCTGCACATCGCCTCATGTTGATTGATATTTGTATGAAGTTTCGTGAATAAAGCTTGAGCAGTTTTCAAGTTATAGAGCGGACACAATTGAAACACAATTTTGTGATGGACTAAGTTCCAAGAGAAATAACTAAAAAAGTATAAATGCCAGAATTACCATTCTTGCACTCTGCATGTTGTCTCATGTTGATTGATATTTATATGAAGTTTCGCGAATATAGTTTTCAAGTTATAGAACGGACACGATTTGTGACAGACAGACGGACAGACAGACGCCCACGGAAAACAATATGTCTCCCGACCCTTAAGGGGGGAGACATAAATAACTCAAAAACTTAGAAAGCAAGAGTTGTCATTCTTGTTCACGACACATCAGCATCATGAAAATATTCCAAAGTGTATTCAAGTTATGGAGCGGACACGAAATTACACCTAAAACCATCAAGGGGAAATAACTCAAAAAGTAAGAAAGCAAGAGTTGTCATTCCTGATCGCGACACATCGTCATGACCTGTTCTACATATCTGTGAAGTATCATGAAAATATTTCAAAAGATATTCAAGTTATAGAGCGGACAAAATTTAAACCAAAAACCATTGAGGGGAAATAACTCAAAAAGTAAAAAAGCATGAGTTGTCATTCTTGTTCGGGACACATTGTCATGACCTGTTCTACATATCTGTGAAGTATCATGAAAATATTTCAAAAGGTATTCAAGTTATAGAGCGGACACGAATTTACACCAAAAACCATCAAGGGCAAATAACTCAAAAAGTAAAAAAGCAAGAGTTATCATTCTTGTTCGGGACACATCATCATGACCTGTTCTACATATCTGTGAAGTATCATGAAAATATTTCAAAAGGGTATTCAAGTTATAGAGCGGAAAGGAATTTACACCTAAAACCATCAAGGGGAAAGAACTCAAATAGTAAGAAAGCAAGAGTTGTCATTCTTGTTCGCGACACATCGTCATGACCTGCTCTACATATCTGTGAAGTATCATGAAAATATTCCAAAGGGTATTCAAGTTACAGAGCGGACACGAATCTGCCAAAAATTCACCAAAGGAGAGATAACTCAAAAATTACAAAAGCAAGAGTTACCATTCTTGCACGCGACACATCGTCATGACCTGTTCTACATAACTGTGAAGTATTATGAAAATATTCCAAACGGTATTCAAGATATTGAGCGGACAAGAAAATGTTTACGGATGGACAGACGGACGGACGCCAGGCTCATCGCTATATCCCCCGAACCTTTCGGTCGGGGGATAAAAATCAGCTTCTGGGACATGTATGCAAGTCTGGAGCCCATCCACTGGTTTGAAAGATACTGTGTCTAACATACAATTCTATGACCTTGAAATGGGAGCACGGTCATTGAAAACTTCAACACATCTTAAAGGTGCAAGTTCTGCAAGTTTAATGTATTTTTGCCCCTGAACCATTTTTTGAGGAAAGCAGTATTTGAGCATGCTTTCATCGAATAAAAATAGAAAACAAATCAATATTGGCAGAAATTGCCCATTTAGGAGCATTCTTTCCAGATTTTATATTTATTGGCTTCCAGACAATAATTCCCTGCAGTGGTTATAATCTTTTCTGATAAGTTCTGTTATGCACATTAAATCCTTTGTGACCCTTGTTTTAGCCTGTTTGGGTGGTG
Organism: Ctena decussata; assembly: GCA_963989385.1. NCBI lineage: Eukaryota > Metazoa > Mollusca > Bivalvia > Lucinida > Lucinidae > Ctena > Ctena decussata. The sequence continues at coordinate 94,097,912 of OZ022499.1, forward strand.
CTACTGATCTCAGTATCCATTTTTAGGAGCAGAACACTCAGTTGAAATCCTTTCAAGCAAAGTTAGGGGTTCAAAATAGGAATACTTTGCTAATTACAAGTTATAGCTTTTTGAAATATTTTTACAAATAAACCATGTTTGAACATCATTTTTAATACATGGTCGCGAAAAATAGTTACTAGGAGTTGGCTGGCACGCTGAAATTTATGTTCTTGGTAGAATGTGACGTTATTTTAATGGATTGAAGGGGGTCAGATTTGCAGATCTTGCAACTTTAAACCTGTCTAAATGACATAGCCATGCAAATCTGATGGCTATCTATTCATTGGTTCAAGAATATTTTGTTTCTAGGGGAAAATTTAACATTTTCAAGTTGGTTGTGACCTCCATAGTAATGCCAAGGTCACAAAAATATAGTAAACTCTTAGGGTTGTCCCGAAGGTATAAATGCAAGTTTGTTGGGAATCAAGTGGTCAAGATAAATAAGATCTAATCAGCTCTTAAGCTTGTCCCAATGATACATTCATGCAAGTTTGTTGAAATTTCAACTATTCCAATGTTCAAGAGATCTTGTAGGTACTGGAAATTGTCATGCCAGAAAATGTAACAGCCTCAGATCTTAAAATACAGGGTCAAAGTCACCAAAACTTAATCACTCTTTGGCTAATCCCAGGGATGTATCCATGCGGAATTCCACCCACTAATTCAAGAAATATAATGGGTAAAACTGTCACCCACACTGCAACCATCTGCACTGAAAGCAATTTGTCCCTCCCCCATTATTTGGTGGAAGGACAAAGTAACTAAGACATGCAGAAATAGAATGGTTTAATGGTTTTAGAATTTCCCAATATTAGATTAAGTAGTAGTCTTTAATGCTGATTTGATCTGACGTAACCATTCTAGATAAAAAATAATTAATAGTACTTTATCTCATCTGACAGTTTTTGCCTGTAATGAACAAATATCTTCCCAGAGATGCATGAATGAATTATGCTTACGCCAACATTTATACAGTAATATATCTATGCTGTTCACCTTTCCAAGCATATGTATCCCAAATACAACATATATTTAAGCTGTAAATGATAAAAGATACTTCAGATAGTGTTTCCCCTAGCCTGGAAAAGGGGCAGGGTGCTGGCCAGAAAAAGGGCACTTTTAGCGCATGACACACTTCCTGAAGGGAACTTTTCTGAAGCTATTATTTTCAGAGATAGCTTTACTAAAGGTATTAACACTTTCTAACAGGATAAACACCATATTTTTGCATTGAGGTATACATATTTGCATTATAAAAGGCCTCTTTTACACACAGAAAGCTGAAAATTGCAACAAATTGCTTTTAATATGAATGAAATTTCTTTCTGAAATTTTAGGGCAGAAGGGTAAGGTCAAAAGGCAGAAGGGTAAGGCCAAAAGGCAGAAGGGTGCCGCACCCTTCTAAACCTCTATAGGGGAAACACTACAGTTCAAAATCAAGAATTTGAGTTCCAAATGTGCATCTTATCATATAGTTGCTTCATGTTTAAGCACATCTGGTCCAAACAGCATAGCTTGATTGTTTTTAAAAGCATGTTTGGTTCAAACAGCATAGCTTGATTAAACTGACGCAGATATATGCAGTAAGGTGAAATTATCCAGGCTGGCTAATTCTTTATAGCTCCTGTTTGAAGAGAATCACAGAGCATAAAATGTGCATAAAATTTAAAACTACATGTTAGTTTACAACTGTATCATACCTTGACAGCTGGTATTTTTCTGGATAAAATCTTTGGTAAATCAGCTGCTGCTTTCCTACATGACTGTGTGGAGGCTACATTTGGTGTCATTTTTGCACAGGCCACACTCATGGCTTTCTTAATGATCTTCTGTGATGGTGTTAGGGTCTTTACTGCCTTTATATTCTTCTGAAAATTACAGTTGTTAATGACATCCACAACTAAGACTGTCTTTTGAATAGATCTTAAGGATTATTATGGGCTGAGGGTGACCACCTGTTGTGGAGCGCAGCTAGTTTGGCGAAATGATAATAATGATGGAGTTGTTGTTGAAAGGGCATTTATTTGAAATGCCAGGAACCAAATGTAAAAACATACTGATAAAGTAAACCATATCAAATTATCCATTTCGACAAATGGGGGCGAACAAAAGCCGCTAAACGGGGTCTACTTTAATTAGCAAGGGGACCCGAGCGGTAGCGGTCACATGACTGATTAAGAGGCATTGGTCGCCCTTTTGTATGGTGAAAATTATGGAAAATTCGTGAAAAATTAAATATATTTTTCTTAATATTAAACTTTTATTGTACAAAACCACCTAGAAAAATATGATAAATCATGGCCAAATAAAATATGGCAAATTTCAAAAGAACAACCCGCTAGAAAAGATTTTAGATCGAAAATTAGTTTAACGAGGACTCACCTCTGCCAGTTCCTCCAAAAGAATGCCCGGTGGCCGTGTGCAAATAAGCCTTGTTCGAAAAGGGAGCATGTGATTGGTTGGTGGGTCTGGTTCCAAGAAATTGGTTCTATGTTTAGATTTCCAGGAAAAGGGACTGAATTTAGACTAGCATGGTCACTCAGCCATAAAATATTTTACCTGACTTGAAATCATTTCAAGGTACATTCCTGAAGTCATTCTGATGAAACACTTGCAGTACTTAGAATAGCAATAAATGCATTGTTAGAATGGAAAATAAGTTACCATAGCAATCAAATACAAGGAGAGTTCAGAACCAGAGGACCACTGGTCCTGTAGCTCACTTAAGTCCATTCATCCCCAGCACTCAAACCAACTAACCAACTAGTTCCCAACCTCCATGAAATTCAGCCAGAATCTTTTGTTACCTTGCCATGACTCCTCGACGGCCATGTTTTTCACAGTTTATGTACATGTACATCAGACTCAGACTTGGGGTCGAATACTTTCAAAAGTATTCGAATACAAATACAAATACTTTGCAATTTAAGAATACAGAATACAAATAAAAATACTTTTTTTTTATGAATGTATTCAAATAAAAATACAAATACTTCGCAAATACAAATACTTTGCAAATGTATTCGAATACTTTTGAATACTTTTCAATAACAAGCAGCCCAAAGGGCAACAATTGCTCACCTGAGAGACATTGTAAACCTATAGGGATATTTAAGATGCTCAAGGGCAGCTAACTCCACAGTCAGTGGTCCAATCAGGCTGAAAATTAAACTCATCCAAAACATTATGTATGCCCTCATTTAATATATGCAAGTTTAAAAAGTATCCGATGAAGAGCACAATAGACAGAGCTGTCAAGGGCAGCTAACTTCGTAGTGGTTGGCCTGATCTGGCCAAAATTTGAACTTGTTTAAGATATTATGCATTTCCTCATTACCTGCAAGTTTGAAAAGGATCGGATCAGTAGAAACCAAGAAAAAGTGGCGACATTGATTTTTTTGGATGCTCAGGGCAGGTACTCCATAGTCAGTGGTGGGATCTAGCCGAAATGCTAACTAATCCAAGCTTTTATGCATATCCTCATTACCTGCAAGTATGAAGAGGATCCAATGAAAAATGAAAATGTGATGACATTGTTTTCTCCATTATAAGACTATAGGATTTTTTTTCAAACGCTCAAGGGCAGCCAACTCCGTAGTCTGTGCTCAAATCCGGCCAAATTTCAAACTCATCCAAGCTCTTATGTATACAGTGTTAGAAATAAGCAATTGCCCCCTTGCCCGACATGGGTTAAATTTGCTGGGGGCAAGCTGATAGTCTTGGAAGGTTGCCCCCTGGACAACCTATAATTCTGGGAGATAAAATTCTGGAAAATAATTTTGTGTCATGTCTTTTATGAAGTTTTGCTTGAGAAGTTTGAATATAGTGTTTTGAAGGAGAAAAATGAAAAGTATCCCAGTCAAAGTAGCACTGTGAAAATGATTAGGCAGCTGTGATCAAAACAGTTGGTCAATTATCTCTGAAACTCATGAATTCATGCTTAGTGTCTTAGAAAGGGAGAGCATTTTATGAGTCAAATGACTGTGTGTACTTACGTGACTTCGAAGAAAATGACATGTAAATGGTTTAATTGCAATGAAATACTGGGAGGGGGGGTGGGGGTGGGGGGGGGGGGGGGGGGGGGGGGGCAAGTTAAAATCTTGGCGGACAAGTTGAAATTCATTTCAGGTTGCCCCCGGGGCACATTGCTGTTTAGGCTTTATTTCTAACACTGGTATATCATCATTACCTGCAAGTATGATAAGGATCTAATCAAAAACCTTGATTGCAGCACCCTGAAAGTCAAACTTGCTCGAGATATTTTCATGCCCTACATTTGTGTGAATTTATTTTAAAATCCGTTGAGAAATGTAGGTGCTAGAGCGATGACAAAGTTTTTCTAAAAAAAAGCCACAGTGACCTTGACCTTGGGTGCAGCACCCTGAAAGTCAAACTTGCTTGAGATATTATCATACCCTACATTTGTGTCAAGTTACTTCAAAATCCATGGAGAAATGAAGGTGCTAGGGCGATGACAAAGTTTTTCCAAAAATAGCCACAGTGACCTTGACCTTGGGCACAGCACCCTGAACATTTTACTTGCTCGAGATATTGTCATGCCCTACATTTGTGTGAATTTATTTTAAAATCCATTGAGAAATGTAGGTGCTAGAGCGATGACAAAGTTTTTCTAAAACAAGTAGCCCAAAGGGCAACAATTGCTCACCTGAGAGACATTGTAAACATATTGGGATATTTAAGATGCTCAAGGGCAGCTAACTCCACAGTCAGTGGTCCAATCAGGCTGAAAATTAAACTCATCCAAAACATTATGTATGCCCTCATTTAATATATGCAAGTTTAAAAGTATCCAATCAAGAGCACAATAGACAGAGCTGTCAAGGGCAGCTAACTTCGTAGTGGTTGGCCTGATCTGGCTAAAATTTGAACTTGTTTAAGATATTATGCATTTCCTCATTACCTGCAAGTTTGAAAAGGATCGGATCAGTAGAAACCAAGAAAAAGTGGCAACACTGATTTTTTGGATGCTCAGGGCAGGTATTCCATAGTCAGTGGTGGGATCTTCTAGCCGAAATGCTTACTAATCCCAGCTTTTATGCATATCCTCTTTACCTGCAAGTATGAAGAGGATCCGATGAAAAATGAAAATGTGATGACGTTGTTTTCTCCATTATAAGACTATGGGATTTTTTTCAAACGCTCAAGGGCAGCTAACTCCGTAGTCTGTGCTCAAATCCACCCAAATTTCGAACTCATCCAAGCTCTTATGTATGTCATCATTACCTGCAAGTATGATAAGGATCTAATCAAAAACCTTGATTGCAGAACCCTGAAAGTCAAACTTGATCGAGATATTGTCATGCCCTACATTTGTGTGAATTTACTTTAAAATCCATTGAGAAATGTAGGTGCTAGAGCGATGACAAAGTTTTTCTAAAAATAGCCACAGTGACCTTGACCTTGGGCACAGCATCCTGAAAGTCTAACTTGCTTGAGATATTGTCATACCCTACATTTGTGTCCAGTTATTTCAAAATCCATGGAGAAATGAAGGTGTTAGGGCAATGACAAAGTTTTTCTAAAAATAGCCACAGTGACCTTGACCTTGGGCGCAGCACCCTGAAAGTCGAACTTGCTTGAGATATTGTCATGCCCTACATTTGTGTATATTTATTTTAAAATCCATTGAGCAATGTAGGTGCTAGAGCGCTGACAAAGTTTTTCTAAAAATAGCCACAGTGACCTTGACCTTGGGCGCAGCACCCTGGAAGTCAAACTTATTTGAGATATTGTCATGCCCTACATTTGTGTGAAGTTGACTTAAAATCCGTTGAGAAATGTAGGGGCTAAAGCGATGACCAAGTTTTTCTAAAAATAGCCACAGTGACCTTGACCTTGGGCGCAGCACCCTGAAAGTCAAACTTGCTCGAGATATTGTCATGCCCTACATTTGTGTGAAGTTATTTTAAAATCTGCTGAGAAATGTAGGTGCTAGAGCGCTGACAAAGTTTTTCTAAAAATAGCCACAGTGACCTTGACCTTGGGCGCAGCATCCTGAAAGTCGAACTTGCTCGAGATATTGTCATGCCCTACATTTGTGTGAAGTTATTTTAAAATCTGCTGAGAAATGTAGGTGCTAGAGTGCTGACAAAGTTTTTTCTAAAAATAGCCACAGTGACCTTGACCTTGGGCGCAGCATCCTGAAAGTCGAACTTGCTCGAGATATTGTCATGCCCTACATTTAAGTGAAGTTATTTCAAAATCCGTTGAGAAATGTTGGCAATAGAGCGATGACAAAGTTTTTCTCAAAATATGTGATGACGTTGTTTTCTCCATTATAACCCTATGGGATTTTTTTCAAACGCTCAAGGGCAGCTAACTCCGTAGTCTGTGCTCAAATCCACCCAAATTTCGAACTCATCCAAGCTCTTATGTATGTCATCATTACCTGCAAGTATGATAAGGATCTAAGCAAAAACAGTTGAGAAAACGTGATGACGCCATTTTCCCCATTATAACCCTATGGGATTTTTTCAAACGCTCAAGGGCAGCTAACTCCGTAGTCTGTGCTCGAATCCGGCCAAATTTCGAACTCATCCAAGCTCTTGTGTATGTCACCATTACCTGCAAGTATGATAAGGATCTAATCAAAAACAGTCGAGAAAACGTGATGACGCCGTTTTCCCCATTATAACCCTATGGGGGCTATCTGTTGCCATGGAAACCAGAGTTCTGAGCTGATCGGCACCAAAACCTAATGCAGCCTTTCCCCCACCCCAATGATGCTTCAGATAAAATTTGATTGCAATCAGCCCACTGGTTTCTGAGATATTTATGTTTGAAAGTGTTGACGCACGCACGCACGCACGCACCAACGCACCCACCCACCCACGCACGGACGGACGACGGCTCGACTCCCATCCTATAAGCTCACCTCTGAGCCTTCGGCTCAGGTGAGCTAAAAAAGCCACAGTGACCTTGACCTTGGGCGCAGCACCCTGAAAGTCAAACTTGCTCGAGATATTGTCATACCCTACATTTGTGTGAAGTTATAGCCACAGTGACCTTGACCTTGGGCACAGCACCCTGAACGTTAAACTTGCTCGAGATATTGTCATGCCCTACATTTGTGTGAATTTATTTTAAAATCCATTGAGAAATGTAGGTGCTAGAGCGATGACAAAGTTTTTCTAAAAAAAAGCCACAGTGACCTTGACCTTGGGCGCAGCACCCTGAAAGTCAAACTTGCTCGAGATATTGTCATACCCTACATTTGTGTGAAGTTATTTCAAAATCCATGGAGAAATGTAGGTGCTAGAGCCATGACAAAGTTTTTCTAAAATTAGCCACAGTGACCTTGACCTTGGGTGCAGCACCCTGAAAGTCGAACTTTCTCGAGATATTGTCATGCCCTACATTTGTGTGAAGTTATTTTAAAATCTATTGAGAAATGTAGGCGCTAGAGCAATGACAAAGTTTTTCTAAAAAAAGCCACAGTGACCTTGACCTTGGACGCAGCACCCTGAAAGTCGAACTTGATCCAGATATTGTCATGCCCTACATTTGTGTGAAGTTATTTTAAAATCCATGGAGAAATGTAGGTGCTAGAGCGATGACAAAGATTTTCTAAAAATAGCCAAAGTGACCTTGACCTTGGGCACAGCACCCTGAAAGTCAAACTTGCTCGAGATATTGTCATGCCCTACATTTGTGTGAAGTTATTTTAAAATCCATTGAGAAATGTAGGTGCTAGAGGGCTGACAAAGTTTTTCTAAAAATAGCCACAGTGACCTTGACCTTGGGCGCAGCATCCTGAAAGTCGAACTTGCATGAGATATTGCCATGCCCTACATTTGTGTGAAGTTATTTCAAAATCCGTTGAGAAATGTAGGCAATAGAGCGATGACAAAGTCTTTCTAAAAATATGTGATGACGTTGTTTTCTCCATTATAACACTATGGGATTTTTTTCAAACGTTCAAGGGCAGCTAACTCAGTAGTCTGTGCTTGAATCCAGCCAAATTTCGAACTCATCCAAGGTCTTATGTATGTCATCATTACCTGCAAGTATGATAAGGATCTAAGCGAAAACAGTTGAGAAAACGTGATGACGCCATTTTCCCCATTATAACCCTATGGGATTTTTTTCAAACGCTCAAGGGCAGCTAACTCCGTAGTCTGTGCTCGAATCCAACCAAATTTCAAACTCATCCAAGCTCTTGTGTATGTCATCATTACCTGCAAGTATGATAAGGATCTAATCAAAAACAGTCGAGAAAACGTGATGACGCCGTTTTCCCCATTATAACCCTATGGGGGCTATCTGTTGCCATGGAAACCAGAGTTCTGAGCTGATCGGCACCAAAACCTAATGCAGCCTTTCCCCCACCCAAATGATGCTTCAGATAAAATTTGATTGCGATCGGCCAACTGGTCTCTGAGATATTTATGTTTGAAAGTGTTGACGCACCCACCCACCCACGGAAGACGGCTCGACTCCCATCCTATAAGCTCACCTCTGAGCCTTTGGCTCAGGTGAGCTAAACATGGAAATTTCATTAACCAATAGTTTATGCTGAACTTTCATATCTCGAGTAGTCCAGAGATTTTACTACATAAAGATAATTTTCATTACAAGATTCTTTCTTTTGACCTGTCCTAGATATCTTCATATCTATTTTAGGAACATTATATTTCTATGGTACAACTTGATATCTTGCAACAGAAAACACAACAAATTAAACCTTTACCTGCTGAATATATCCCACCTTGTAAGTGTAGATCCTGATCAGATGGCTTCTTCAGAAGCCAGTTGATCTGGATCTACACTATTAGTCATTTTGATTCTAAATATATAGCAATAAATTGCATCAAATTCAAAGTAATCATGGCATTTTAATTTATTCAGCAGGTTAATTTTTAAAGGCAGTGTCAGGACAGGGTTTTCTTAAATTGTATGAGATTGGGCATTTGTTGTGATTTTAATCTCTTCTTCAAATTATGTTTGGCTGAAACTAAGATGGGATCATAATTGTGTATTGTAATTTTTGTGAAACAAGTGTCAACTAGAAATGTTTTTCAGAGAAAAACTGATGTCCCCCCACCAGCCCATTTCCCATCCCCTCTAATGAATAAAAAGCCTGAACAAGTAAAATATCTTGACAAGTTTGGAGAAGACAGGCGAACTCATGATGGCTACTCCAGATCTGCTAGGGACAAGGAAACGAATGACAGGAACCCATTGGGTAATCACAATAGGAACCCAATAGTCAATAATAGGCGCTTTGGGTATCAAGAAACTGAGCGATGTCTAAAATGTGGACTCACAAATCATATTACTGAAAACTGTAAACATCAAAATCAGGTTCAGTGTTTTACCTGTAAAATGTATGGCCATAAAGACTCATCTGGTTTATGCTGGTTAAAATAGGACACTGGCAAATATGCCATATCACAAAATGAGAATGACCAACTTTTTCTAACACTAAACAATTTTCAACTGTTACAAGATATATGTGAAAAAAGTAAAAAGTATGCAAAGACCAGGAACTGAAACAATCCAAATCCAAATCCAGCCCTCAAACCATAGTTGGAAACAACTAAGATTACAAATAATCAAGATACAGAGAACATATGGCCAACCGAGTGAGCAGCTTGTTCCCAAAAGGTGGCCACTCAGCAACCCAAACCGAACCAAAAATAATAATGACATACATAAGGTAAAACATCACAGAAACTCTGACACCAAAAACAGGCAACAAAGAACCACAACAGAACTACCGCCTTGGAACGGTCAGTAATGAATTACTGGGGGGCTTAAATCGATTTTACAGGCCCAACCTCACCCTCAGTTTCTGAAGTGAATACTGTAATAAACTAAACTGCTCTTGCGTAATACATGACTCTGAAAAAACAGAATCTTATTATACAAGCTATCTTCATGGACAGTCAAATGAAGACTTTAATTCTACAATTGTAACTAATGAACACTCATTTGAAGGTACCTGCAGTCAGACAGGAACAGACTCTGTTTCCAATATTTCTGACTTTACTTTGAATTCTCATATTGTTATAAATAATGATACCTGTAGTGAATATTTGCATGCTCATAGTGATTCTTCCATGAGTGCCCCTCAACCTCTTAATTTGGATTTAGCATCAAAAGGCTTGAAAATTGGTCATTTAAATGTTCAGGGAATTCAAAATAAGCTTGATCAATTAAATTTAATGTTAAATAATTCTCATAATGACATTCACATTCTTGGATTAAGTGAAACCAAATTAAAAGACTTTCATCCTGATGATTACTTCCATCTAGATAATTATCAACTATTTAGAAAGGACAGAGTAATTACAAGAGACAGAACTGAGCAAGGAGGTGGTATTATAGTTTATGTTAAGAATGGAATGAAAGTAGAAAGGAGAAAAGATTTAGAAACAAGTGAAATAGAGTGTGTGTGGCTGGAAGTGTTTCCAAAGAATTCACATAGTTTCCTAGTTGGTACAATATATAGGCATCCAAAATGATGGTGTTCATTGGAATGAATGCTTTGAAACTTTTATAGAAAATGTCCTTGAAAAGCAAAAATAAATGTATTTACTAGGTGATTTTAATCGTGATCTTTTAAATGAAAATATTAAAAAAGCATGGTTGGAATATATTGAACCATTTGGCCTTCAACAAAAAGTGAGCTCTGCAACTAGGAAAACAGCATATTCCCAAACACTGATTGACCATATATACTGCAATATAGAGGAACATATTACCTCAGTTAAAGTCCCTGAAATAGGCATAAGCGACCACTTTCCAGTCTTCCTCACAAGAAAAACTAACAGTACAATTCCAAAATCTTCACACAACACAATTACATATAGGTCATATAAAAATTTTGATGAGCAAGAATTTTTAAATGAACTTCAATCTGCCCGATGGGATGTCATAAAAGTTTTTGATGATGTTAATGACATATTAGATGCATGGTCATCTATGTTTATGGAAATAGTTAATAGGCACCTTCCCCTCAAAAAGCATAGAGTCAGATATAACCAACAGCCAAAATGGCTTACATCTGATATAATTGAAGCTATTCGGACAAGGGACCGATACAAATCTCTAAATGATGAAGCCCAATACAAAATCTGGAGAAACAAAGTAGTGAATCTAATTAAAAAAATCAAAAAAGACTCAATACAGAGCCATTATAGATGAAAACAATAATAATCCAGGTAGTATATGGAAACTGTTCAAAGAAATTGGCATAAACAAGAAGTGTAATGCATCTATTTCATCCTTAAAAATTGATGGAAAAGAAATTAACGACTGTACCAAAATTGTTAATGAGTTCAATAATTTTTTCATCTCAGTTGCTTCCAACTTAAAAGAACCTATCGAAACTTCCAATTTTGACAGACTCAAAACATTTTGTGACAGCAAAGTTCCAGATGGTTATCTTTTTACAATTCCTGAAATTCTGCAAGAAAAAGTAGAAAATTTCTTGAAAAGTATAGACACTTCTAAAGCTACTGGATGTGACAACATTGGACCTCGTCTACTAAAAACAGCTGCACCTTTTATAGCTGAGTCTGTTACATACATATGCAATCAAAGTATTAAAAATTCTCAATTTCCTGACAAATGGAAAGAAGCGAAAGTGACACCACTGCATAAAAATGGTCCAAAAGATGATTTAAATAATTATAGGCCTATTTCAATTCTTCCTGTAATTTCAAAAGTACTTGAAAAGCACACTCATGATTCTTTGATGACTTTCCTTTCTGATTATCAGTTACTTCATAAAACCCAGTCTGGCTTTAGGCCTAGTCATTCATGTGAGACAGCCTTAACAGGCATGGTTTGTCGCTGGCTTGAATCTGTTAATCAGGGATCCTTAATTGGAGCCGTTATGATTGATTTCAAAAAGGCTTTCGATCTTGTAGACCATGCAATATTATTGGAAAAATTAAAACATTACAAATTAACAAATAATACCATATCATGGTTCCACTCATACTTGAATAAAAGAAAGCAAAAAGTATCCTTAAATAACAATACCTCAGATGATGAAGTCATTATCAGTGGAGTACCACAAGGCTCCATATTGGGGCCGCTGCTCTTTCTAATGTTTATTAATGATCTGCCATTATATACCGACTCATCAAATACTGACATGTATGCAGATGATACTACACTGTATGTATGTGGCAAAACCCTTGACGATATTAACACAACTTTACAAATGGCCTTAGACAGCTTAGCAAAATGGTGCAAATATAATGGCATGATCATTAATACAACTAAAACAAAGGTAATGCTGATTACTACCCATCAAAAGCGTGCCAGCTTATCAACTGAACAACTGTCTTTGACTCTTAACAACGTTGACTTAAATATGATTTCAGATGACAAAATTCTCGGGGTAGTAATTGATAACAATCTGACATGGTCTCAACACATTGATAAAATATGCAAAAAAATAACATCCAACTTGTGGCTGCTATCTAGAATAAAGGATTATTTGTCCAGAGGTCACAGAGTTCAATTTTATAAAACATACATGTATATACAGCCCCATATAGATTATTGTAATGTTGTATGGGGTGGTACTTCTCAAATGAATCTTAACAGAATTTTTCGTCTACAAAAAAGGGCTTGTAAAATAATTTTAGACTATAATGTTAATGATGTAATGGAAAGCATGCAGGACCTGAAAATATTAAATGTATTTGATAGATTATACCTAAGAAAAGCAAAATTTATGTACAGAGTCTCAAGGGGCGAAACTCCACAATATGTCAATGAACTGTTTCAGCAAAGACCACAGAATGAAAACCAACCACAATTAAGATCAACTTCTGGATTGACATTTATCCCTCCAAAACCTAATAGAGAAATCTTTAAACAAAGTATTACATATTCAGGACCCATCATTTGGAACAGCCTGCCAACTACTTTAAGGTCAGTTGATAATATAAATAAGTTTCATTCAAGTTTTATCAAATGGACTCAAGTACCCAGATTTTAATACATGTATCCTTTTGTGCTGTTACTTTCCATGTGTTAAATGAATTGCCTCAAATTTAGACAGTCAGTGTGAGATTAATATTTGTGAGTATGTGTGTGAATGTTGCATTTATGACTGATACTATTACTATGTTGTCAGTTTATACTTACATAACTATAATGATGTAGTGGAACATAGAAAGAATAGTTATCTCCAGTGGAATGATAATTTCTCCCTTGGATGTGCCTGTGTCATTCTGATAGAGGCTTGCAGAGCCAGGATAAAAAAGACAGCTGATTAGTTAAAGTGTAAACTGAATCTCCCCAGGGTTTTATAATTAAGAAGCCTCAATCAGAGTGACTCTGGTATAACTTGGTTATCTATCTATGTTTGACTATTTCTTATATACTTGTAGATATGTATATAATAGAGGGCCTCATGGAAGATTAGTTTTGTAACTAAATGTGTTACCCTCTCAAAATAAAGTCGATTATTATTATTATTATTATTTGAAAATCCATCCACTGGTTCTTAAGATATCCTTCATAGATGACTATAACCTTGAAAATGAGGTCAAGGTCACCAAAATCAAATCAGCTCTTAAACTTGTCCAAATGATGTATCCATGCAAGTTTGGTGAAATTCCATCCATTGGTTCAGGAGATTTTAGTGGGTACAAGAAATTGTCATCTAAGTCCTCCAGTCCTTGCAAATGAGGTCAAGGTCACCAAAATCTGACCAGCTCTTAAATTTGTCACAATTATGTATCCCTGAAATTTTGGAAAATTCCATTCATTGGTTCAGGAGATATAGTGGTTACAAGAAATTAACATCTAGGTCCTCCAATGACCTTGAAAATATGGTCCAGGTCACCAAAATCTAAAAACCTCTTAAACTTGTCCCAATGATGTATCCATGCCAATTTGGTGAAATTCCATCCATTGGTTCAAGAGATATCACTGGTACAAGAAATTTTCATCGAAGTCCTTCAGTGACCTTGAAAATGAGGTCAAGGTCACCAAAATCTTTTTACCTCTTAAACTTGTCCCAATGATGTATCCATGCCAGTTTGGTGAAATTCCATCCATTGGTTCAGAAGATATAGTGGGTACAAGAAATTGTCATCTATGTCCTCCCGTGACCTTAAAAATGAGGTCAAGGTCACCAAAATCTAATCAGCTCTTAAACTTGTCCCAATAATGTATCCTTGCAAGTTTGGTGAAATTCCATCCATTGGTTCAAGAGATATCGTGCATACAAGAAATTAACATCTATGTCCTCCAGTGACCTTGAAAATGAGATCAAGGTCACCAAAATCTAATCAGCTCTTAAACTTGTCCCAATAATGTATCCATGCCAGTTTGGTGAAATTCCATCCATTGGTTCAAGGGATATCGCACATACAAGAAATTGTCATCTATGTCCTCCAGTGACCTTGAAAATGAGGTCAAGGTCACTAAAATCTAATCAGCTCTTAAACTTGTCCCAATAATGTATCCATGCAAGTTTGGTGAAATTCCATCCATTGGTTCAAGAGATATTGCGCATACAAGAAATCTGTCACAGGGACGCCGACGCTGACGCCCGGGATCCGCACTGAAAACAATATGTCCCCCCTCACCTTTGGTGGGGGGACATAAAAAATTGTACAGGTATGGCATGGCTTAGTTGTCAGTTCTGTGCCTTGTCCCTATTTAATACTGTCCTGGGGCAATCTACTGAAAGATGACATATAGGTATTACAGGCCTGTGGAAATAGAAAAAATTCTTACTTGTCCAGGGACAAGTAAAAAGTGAAACTCCACTTGTCCGCCAAAAAAATGACTTGTCCAAGACCATAAATATGTTAAACGCATTATTTTAAGATTTATTCAGCCACAAACATAAAGCTCATTTATATCTAACAAATCTCATTTTTCATTTCAAATAGCCTCAAAGCCTTAAAATGTGAATAAAGGCATCTTTTCTGTACTAAATGTCTGAAAAAAAATCAAAACATCTTTCTCCTGGCCTCTAAACATATAAAACTTTTTCAAGGTAACTGTATAAATTGGAATGGCAAACAATGTGGACCCTGATCAGACTGCTCCTGCAGGAGCAGTCTGATCTGGGTCCACACTGTTTGCTAAGTATTTTTCTAAAACAAAAAAATCAGTTGTTGTAATTGAAACGAAAACCATATACTTTCTTCATAGTTGTCCCAGGGCAAGTACAATGAAATTTTTCACTTGTCCTGGGTGAAATGGGACAAGTAGGACAAGTCGGGCATGGTATTTCCACAGCCCTGGGTATTATATTTGCTAACAATGATGCCTAGTGCCATAAAGAGATCTTGACTAACAGTGTTAACCAAGATCTGACACTGTAGGGTGCAGCATATGATCAGGGTTTTCAATTATGGTTCAAAAACTTAATTTTTTAACAGAAAGTTATGAAAATAAAATCAGAGTCGGATGTAGTCTGTACTGGTCCTGATACCACTGATCCTAAATTCCTACACTTAACTTCCACAGTTCCTGTAGCGTTTGGTGGCATCTCAAAATGTTCAAACACTTTAGCAGGCATTTAAAAGCACTTTTCATGAAATTTCCTAATATCAGAATTTTAGATACCACAAATATCTCTGAACAAAGAACTAATGAAGAACAACTGAAGTATACTGTATATATGTGACAGTGTCTGGCATTTTGAGCCTTATGGAGCGAAAATCGGAAATTTTGTTTTTAACATTTTTATATTCATTAGTTCTTCCAGAATAGATTTTGAGAAGCACGAAACAACAGCGCCAAGGTTTACTGCAAAAGAAAACGAAATTCACTCCAACCCGAATTTTTGTTTTTGTTTCGCTGACTGGATACACTCTACATACTAGCTGAATAAACTTTTATAACTCAGGTTCATGACATCCCTTTTCAAAGATCTATAATGCAAACATTCTTAAAAGAGTGTAGATGAAGAAAACTACAGACGCCTATAGAAACGTTGAATCACTCTTTTCTGGTGACGCTTTGAAATGTATTAGTAAATGCGCGGAAATCCAATTAACTTAACGTGCAAATTTTATGACGTCACTTTCATTTCACGTTTCGTGACGTCAACGTCGCACCTCCACAAGGCTCAAAATCCCAGGCACTGTCACATATGTTCTTCTGCTTTTCACACCTCTTATACAACTAATTATAATATAAACACTTTAAAAAGTGGTAAGGCCAAAAATAAAATATCTAATGTTTCCCCTTACGCGACCGACCGTAAAAAATCGTACCGACAGAAAATATTTTTTTCCGATTTCAAAAAAAAATTTTTTTTTCTACCTTTGTGCCGAGTACCAAAAATCTGGGTCTTCAGAGCTCTAGATAAAGGTGTTTCTAACGAAAAACGCTAGCAGTCCAAGGTTGGCAAAATGCCGGCAAATATGAGTATTTTCCATGCCAGAGGTATTTACCGGTAAATACTGGCAAATACTAGAAAATACCGGCAAATACTGGTTGAATGAATTGACCAGCCTGGAATTTATACAATAACCTACACTCAAAATCATATGGGTATTTCAAGTATACTGGTCAACTGACTTAATATTTATTCTGAAGTTTAACAACTATATCATTTTATTTAATAATTATCTAGTCAGTGAAATTTTGAACTTTGTTTTAGGGAAAATAATAATCAATAATTTCATAGCTCTGTTTCATAGCTGGACATTTCTATCTGTAGGCAGGGAGTCGTGGAGCTTTGGCACTAACTACTGTTTTGCATTTAGCAAGTACATCTGGCACTGGTCTTGTTGTCTTGGTCAACAACAGCATAGGATCTTTTGGCTTCATCATGTTCATGGTGAATAGTAGTTTGGGAATGATGTGTGATGGTTCAGCTTTAGGACTGATTTTAAAAAATTATTATCTGACTGCTATATTTTTATCTGACTGTATTCAAGAGTTGAAGCCATACCACAACGGGTAGGCAGCAATCAAAAACGCTCGTTCAATCGACGAACGCGGATCAAAAACAGTTAGAAACAGGGTTTTCGACTGCAAATTGGTGACAAATTGCAATCGAGTACACTGCTTTGCAATCGAAAATGCTGTTTTTGATCCGCATTAATCAATTGCTAAGAGCGTTTTCGAATGCCGCCTACTCGGTGTGCATACTATAGCTCAAGCCATACCTATAAAACCTATGTACTTCATCTAGAATTATTGTCTAACTTTTGTATAAAACAAATAACCATTCTGACATCTTATTGTTTCCATCCTTGCCCCAAGCAATACTTTGCCCCCTTAAATAAACATTGCTTTGAAACTTGTTTTTTTAACAGTTTAGACAATGTCTTGCTAATTGGGTGTCACAGGTGACTGGCCAGGCGCACAGGTGAATTTACCAGTAATTTCTTACCTGTATTTTTATGCTGTTGAATTTAAGGACAAACAATAAAGTTGAATCAAGATTCTGTTCATACTTTTGAAATTGTCAAAAATTTTGTCTTAAATCTACTTTTTGGCTGTCTCAACCTGCTTAATTTGTGAAACATTTTATTCTTGATGATGATAAACTTATATATTTAATATGAAAATTAACTAAAACATCATTAAGTCATTTAGTTTGAGTGTATATTATTTTAAGCTAACTTGGCTTTGGTTTTAACAAGATTTAAAGGTGAAAGGTTCAATCGACCAGTATTTGCCAGTATTTTCCACTTTGAGAGTATTTTCCAGACCGGTAAATACCGGTAAATTCCACCGGTAAATACCAGGGGTCGAATTTACCGCCCAACCTCAGTGCTGGAAATTCAAGGAAAATTGCTAGTGGCCCAAATTAAAAAATTTGGGCCACTAAAGTTTTAAAGTTAGTGGCCCAAATTTTTTTTTAGTGGCCCAAGTGACCGAGCGAAGCGAGGGCCCGACCGAGCGAAGCGAGGGAGTCTGCTAGGGGGGTCCGGGGGCATGCCCCCCCGGAAAATTTTGAAACCTTAGATGCCTTGTAGCAGTCTCAAAATAGGCTACTCCCACTAAAACAGGATTATCCATCATAAAAACGAACGGCATCAACGAACGACAAAAGAAGCAGTCCGGAATAGCCAAACAAAAATGCGCCCAATCACCTTAGATAAGACTGGCAAAAGATCAAAGGATTTCAGTCATCTTTTGAAGTCACTGGCTGCCGCTCAACGCACGTGCCGATAGGTTTTATGTAGAGTACCATGGAGCTGAAAATTTCGGTGTCGGGCAAAAACAAAGGGTCATTCTTTGATACAGAGCGGCATGCGAAAATTGTTGAGCAACGAAAATGCATTCCGGGTATTGTTATTTTCAATTTGTCTTTTTCTGAAATACACGGAGACTGTTAAAAATGGATTTGAAGTTATTAGACTAGCGAAAATCGCATAAAAATGCTACATTTTTAGGGTACTTTACGACGTGTGCATATAGGGAAAACGCAGATAAGCATGTGTATTGGCTAAGTCTGGAGTCTGATCAGTCATCTCTGTCTGGACAAACAATTCATCTAGTATTAGGTTGAAAACTATTTCGATTATTAGGAAACCCACATGGCTGAAATCTCATTTTGCCGACGCTAATCAAAACAGACAGATAATGTGCCAAATGTGTCCAGCGAAACGCGAACGCGCAAGAAATATTCGCTTTTCTAATTTATGGTAAAAGTTTACACTCATAATCCAAAGATCAAAGTTGTGAATAGGAAACACCAGTCGCATTGCATTACTGCGCAGGCTGATCGGGGCATATGGAATAAGGTACCTTTCCCTGTCTCACAGTTTTATATGACACTTGTCCAGTTCAATGCGGCGTTCTTTGATGTCTGATCAACATAACCACGTGCAGGTGGTTACCGTATTCAAAAAAAACTACTACCGTCTTTACACTACGTTATAGCGTATTCCCTGGTGAGAATGCGTAACTCGCATTGACCATAATCAATGTTTGCATGTTGTTTTGATACAGATTGACCTGTTCACCCTAATAAACTCATCTTACGGAGATAGATCTTCATATTTGGGTTGTTCCAATATCTAAAACAGGGTATGTGACAAAAGTGTATAGACGACGATGCAACGAGAATGTGTTTATCTCCGGTGCATCCAATCCCATATTTGCTAACAATGCAGCCCCGTCGGGGTCACACTGTTCTTATCGTAAAACTTGAATGAACGTGTCATATACTGTTCTTGGCAATATGGCTAACATTAAAGAAGGAATGCGACGGACTTTATAAAAAATCTGTGTACCAGTTTGGACTGTCACCTCATATCTACACTGCTTGATAAAACAAATACGTAAGTAACCAGAATAGACCATGATCAGAATGCGCATTACACGTCCCCGATATGGCACGTTCACACTTACATTTAATTATGAGTGTGTGCGTGTTTTGTACTTGTGTGGCTTATACTTCCATCCCCCACGCACCTCAGCGGAACCTATCAGTAGTCGCAGTAACGGGGCGCCATACGCCCATCCCTATTTAATTATAAAAAACTGCGTCGTCTATTTTTATAGGACTTAAATGCAAGTACTTTTGAAAACACTCCTATGTCTTAATTTGGGATGGAAAAACTATCAGATGAAGCGGCTTGAGTGAGGCGTCAGCTTATACCCACTTATAAAGATTATCTGGAGCTCTGACTTTTCCGGGAAAAAAAATTAAATTCCGACCGACCTACCCATCAGTGGGAAAAAGGGTCGGGTAAGGGGAAACAAGAATATTTCTAAGGATGGCCTAAACATATAATAATTAAATGTTTGTCATTTTGATCGAATACTTTTCTCTAGAGTAGGGGGACATGGCTTCGCACACTTTTATGACTTTTGCAGCATTGGCTGACAAAGCGTGTAACATAACGCCTGTTTCTTCATATTATTATATACCTTGACTCTTTCTGGAAATTAAGTATGAAAATATTTGGTCTCAGACCCTGGCATCATAAGTAGCACGTGCGGTAATATATAGTGCAGTTCTACGTGATGTTTTGGGTATATGGGGACATGGCTTCGCACACCTCTTCTAGCAGGAAATAGAAGCATTCTAGATGTCTTTGAATATTGTGTCATATACTTTAGAACCAGTAAATGAAAACCATAAAACAACAGCTAATATGCTATTTTTATTTATAGTTTGCAGGGTAATAGTATGATGCCGATGTTCCTTCCATAAATGGAAAGACAAAAAGCAGCGATTTTCAGAATTTCGTTTGATTTTAAAACACTGGTTAATAAGTGACTGACAATATGTTGTTGAAGCCATCACATCTCGACTGTGTAATCTCACAGTGGACTTACGACAAAATAGGATGACAGCTAAAAATAATATGCCGACTTTTCTTATAAAAGTGAGGGACAAAATTCACACCCCGTAGCATGGAAAATCTTTGGTGTCTGTACAACCGGCATAGGTTTTGATGATTGTGCACTTGGTATTGTGAAGAGAGCAAATGACAATTTCATTAACACTTCAGGAGCCAAATTTCGACAGTGTGCTATCAATAATATTGCCTGTTTAAAAAATGTTAAACTTCCACGTCTTTGATCTGAACGTTTTATATATTTTGGCGCCAAAATGCACGTGATGCACTGCACGCGAAAGTGATGTCAAAAGCCTTCATTTAAACAACCTTGAAATATTTGCAAAACAAAATGATGTTCAGACAACTGATGACTGGCACAAACTAAGAAATCCCGTAGGTGTGCGAAGCCATGCCCTGTGCGAAGCCATGTCCCCTTACTCTAGCATCAAAGCAATCAATTAATAAAATTAATATTCTTTGATCTCTTTTATGTACTGTATAAATAATTTACCTTTGAGGTGTAGTCATCAAAGCTCCTACACTAGCATTCTTGGACTTTAGTCTCATCAATCCCATAATTTATGTAATTTTATGCATCAATGTTTCCTTAAAATGGCAAAAGTATTCATAATGTATTCATAAAAGTATTCATGAATACATGAAATTTGCAATGTATTCGAATACAAATACTTTTATTCTAAGGAATCCACGAATACAGGAGCATTGTGGATCCCGGCTAAGGGTCAGTAGTACAGGACTACTCTCTTGTTGAGGCACTCCAGCAAGTGGTTTTTCGAAGTTTATACTTAAAGGATAAAGAAACAGCAAATATCACTCACATGGCTCAATTTACTACCATTTCTCGTAGTCAGATTTGTCCAGTAGAGTTTTTGAAATTGATTGGCATGCTCTCAAGCTTGGAAAGTAATCTCTTGGAATGTATTTTTTTCAGTTTCATAATGGCGGCCTCAAGATAACCATTATTGCTGTAGGGGTGGCATGTTTCAAGCACATTCTTGAAATTTACCATTTCATATAAAATTAACATGAAATCAGTTCAGAAGAAATTGTTCTTATATATTATAGCAGTTATTTTCGTAAGTAATATCTTTTTAGAAAACAAAAAGATGCATAAGTGTAGCTGACACTGCAAGCAACCCTTTGCTGAAATGATCATATTCCAAAACAGATCAGGTGATTAGTGATGACATCATTTATGTTGTGATGTCATAATGGATGGTTCCCAGCTTAATTAAAATGAACCTCATCAAAGGCTGGAAACCAGAAGGAATATTTTTACTATTGGAAAACCCACCTCCAAACAAAAAATGATAAAAATAGACAAAAGAGGTCATGCAATATGCTGCAAGTCCAGACCTGTTTACTCTCGGACTTCGCCATGTGTAGTCAGGAAGGCAGCTAAGCATATTTTACAGTACTCATGTGTAGTCCAAACATCATGTGTGTTTGTGTGTGAGTGGGTGGGTGGGTGGGTTAGGGAGTATTTCGACTTTTTCTAAAACATTGACATAGTAGTTTCAAGCCTAGGCTGTTTCTCTCTTTTTAAAATCAGAAATCAGGTCTTTTATAGGTATGGGTAAGGCAGAAATGAGGAAAAGAGCACAGACGTCTGGGATTTGGACTTTGGCCTGTAGAGCCACAATGAAGTCTCAATTTATACAAGATATTAATCTTCGGCGAGCAAAACTGTGCATGGGCCTGGGAAACTATCCCGGTTTCTCTCCATAATCAGTAACCTGTTAGTATTTGGTGTTCGTAGATTCACTAGTCATTTATCTTTACAATGAGATGCATGTCATTGCATGAACTTGTCCAGTCTTTGCAAATTTATTCAAAACAATTCACTAACATGTGAAAAAATGCCTTTACACATAATCCACCAGTCAATCTACATAAATGGTTCCCGGTTTCAATCTTTACGCATGGAGACCTCTTACACACTAGAAACCATAACAGGGATTCCAGTCAGCTCTAAAATGAAAATAGCTCACCTATGTACATAATCTACCTTGGTACCTGGATACTTATTCTACAGGTTTAAAAGCTGGGAGCCATTTATGTAATTATTAGGGAGATTATGTGTAAAGGTGTTTTTTTTCACATGATAGTGAATTGTTTTGAATAAATTTGTAAAGACTAGACAAGTTCTTGCAATGACATGTATCTCATTGTAAAGATAAATGACTGGTGAATCTATGGACACCAAATACTAGCAGGTTTGTACTGATTGTGGAGAGAAACCGGGATGTTTTCCCAGGCTCATGCACAGTTTTGCTCGCCGAAGATAAATATCTAGTATAAATGGAGACTTCAATGTGGCTCTGCTGGCCAAAGTCCAAATCCCAAGCGTCTGTGGAAAAGAGCTGGGGATGGCAACTATGTTTCATCCTTGGCAAGAGCCAGCATTCATAGTACCAAGTTATTTTCAATCCTAATAGAAGTAGTGAACCCCAATAATTTCTGTCAATTGAAGTATTTATTTTCTCAGGAAAAATTGTACATAGATCTGTAATGATGATAAATAATAAAATTCTGACTTCTTCATTGCAGACTTTAACTCAGTTAATCTGTTGACTGTTTAATCAACTTTTGATCGCGAAAACATATGACAATACAGTGTAGCTGACAAAAACCTTTTGACACCATGAGTTGATATAAAATCAATAGACCATGACTAATACTGCCACTGTTGAACTTCTCTTGAAGGTTGCTGAGTGGCAATTACAAATGCAGCCTGACATAATTTTATTGTTTGTTCCCGGTAATCATGTAATTGCACTGTTGACAGTTATCTGTGCTGAATAGATGCTTCATTTAGGTGCCAATATGTCCAAAAATGACCCAAAATCACAGGAAAAGCAGGGGGTTTTTTAAGCGCGGGTCCGTTGGCCCGGGCCCGTTGATTTTGGCCTCGGGCCAGTTAAATCCCACTGTAGCAGGTCCGTCAGGCCAGTTGAATTTCGGGGAGTCATTTCAGTTGTCAGTTACTGGCGAAAGTATGTGCACTTAGTACTGGTTAACCGCTTAGAAGGTCTAAGCCTGCCCAGGAATAGTGTGGTTAGGTTAACTGACCGTCCCGACATGACCTTAGTTGTTTACCGTGGACGTTAAGCATCAAATCAACCAACCAAATCGGGACATTCAGTTTGTTTCAAACTTGAAGCGAAAACAATCTGAAAACCAGTCTACTTTCGTTTTGCTACAGATGATTTCATTGGACGATCAGAAATGTTTAATCCAATGAAATTTCTCCTCGCATTGCAAATAGACAATATGGCCGACCGATGAAGTTTGGGGATGAATCGCAGAAGTCACATGTAAAAAAATGGACCCCAAAGGACTTCTGCGCTTATTTCAACCCCCGCCATCTAAAAAACAAAAACAGCTGCTTAAGTCCGATGAAGAAAAAAAGCCACCTGAGACAAATACGAACAGTCTGGCCGCCATCGGTACTTTCAACCTGGGTGGTAGACCTGTACACAGGGCCCTCCGTAGCTTCTTACATCGCTACCTCTGAAACATCAGAGGATCGGGACTACCTGGGTGGCTGACTGAATTCAAGTGCCTAAAGTGGCTCGAGTTTGATGATGCCCTAGGAATGAAATGTTCAATTTGTAAAACTAGGGACACAGTTGGCTCTTATGTTACTGGATGCACCAATTACAAGAAAACCTCACTGCTATATCATGAGGTATCAGACTTGGCTTAATGGGTTAATTATCTTAAACATTCGGATACTAAACAACTACAGATAAGACTGGATATTTGGTGATAAAGGATCATACATTTTAAATTGAATATAATTAGTCCTGTATATTCCGCATTGGAAAAATAGTCGGGCCAGTTGAAATTTGGATGGCCAGTAGATTTTCCGGCCAGGTGGCCCTGCAGGCCAATGGCATTTTGGTCCCTAGGAAAACCCCTGGAAAAGGACTGAAAACTGGATTTGCGTAGTTTTAGATGGTTAAAACATACAGCGTATTTTTAATCCAAAAAGCGTAGAAACTACGCCAAAATCGTAGTTGTAAACAGGTCTGCAAGTCAGTATTTAGCTATGAGAAACGGTTTTGGGTATGTTAAACCTAAAATTTTGATATTTAAGCATCTTTAAAGAAAAAAGTTCCACTATAAACCACTTGCTGGAGTGCCTCAACAAGAGAGTAGTTAGGGCTCTGAAACACATACCGCGCGGAAACACATACCGATACCGGGACGATATAATCTGTGCACGCAAGCACATTTGCGTAATACCGCAGTACACAGCTGAAGGTAATCGCAAGGGCGAGTTGACAACTTTTTCTTATTACCTCTTTGGAACACTGAATCGCAATTCACCTCTGACGCAAGAAGGAAGACATATTTTCGTGTCGCATTTTCGACATCAAAATCAAACCTTGGCGCAAAATATGTAAGAGACGCAACTCTTGAAAATTCGGGTCCATAGAAATACCGGAACGCACCAAAACACCGGAACGCATCTGATTATTTTTCAGTGACTACACTATTCCACTGCTATATCTATAGCCTTTTGTGACGTGGCAATGTGGATAAAATTGAACCAATGAGTTGTTGGAGGGAGGTGGAGACTTGAAGAGCTCTGACGGTTAGGTACAGTCCTTAAACTTTATATTGTAAGGCTGTGAAAGAGTCTATGTCAGTGTCATGTTCATCTCCGGTGTGGAAAGCCACGGTCCGTGGAAACACCCAAAACCACCCCCAAAACATCCCAAACCACCCAAAACCACTTTCATACCACCCCAAATTAGCCTCCCTGGATACAAACTAGAACCTGCCACCCCTCCCCCACCAAGACACCAACATCTCAGGTCAATTTGTGAGTATTATTTAACCTATAGTTTTTTCCTTCACTCCATCCCACTTCATTTTTTAATTTTATGGTGACTTAGTATACAAATTCAAAAAGATTAAGGGTAGGACTGATTTTTCTGATCAATTCCGAAAAATAATAATACGTCACAAACGTATTGGCTATAATTTAAATGTTATGCGACAGTCTGCATGCTTAGTGATTAACCCAATCACGGTTGATAACTTTGCTGCACTCTTTAATTGCACACCGGTGGATCGGGCGTCAGACTCTATGATGGCCCCGACCTAAAGCTATATATTTTTAGTTGGTTGGGACCGGAGCCTTTTTGTCTGTTGCTTGGTCCACCGGGGCTCAACTGGTGACCTTCTTTTGCTTCAGATTTCCAGTGGGGTTGTTTAGCAGGCCAAGGATCTCCACCTGTCAGACGGCCCGTTGTATGTGTTGAGTCCTCGTCTTTGCTTCTTCATGGTGTTGAAATTTGATTTATATGTCTACCGTGATGATTCATTGACGAGTTAGAGGGTTATCATGCGAACCGAACAACCAACTAAATATTTTGTACCACTTCAGAAACTGAGGGTGAGGTTGGGCCCGTAAAATCGATTTAAGCCCCCCAGTAATTCATTACTGACCGTTCCAAGGCGGTAGTTCTGTTGTGGTTCTCTGTTGCCTGTTTTTGGTGTCAGAGTTTCTGTGATGTTTTACCTTATGTATGTTCTTATTATTTTTGGTTCGGTTTGGGTTGCTGAGTGGCCACCTTTTGGGAACAAGCTGCTCACTCGGTTGGCCATATGTTCTCTGTATCTTGATTATTTGTAATCTTAGTTGTTTCCAACTATGGTTTGAGGGCTGGATTTGGATTTTGATTGTTTCAGTTCCTGGTCTTTGCATACTTTTTATTTTTAGATTAATGTGCCGTTGCGCGAGGGATGGGGTTCTAGTTTGTATCCAGGGTGGCTGGTTTGGGGTGGTATAAATGGTCGTTCCCTCCTCGCCACACCCTGTGTGACATACACAAACGTACAAAATACTTTATTATACTATGATTATCAATTTTTCGTTAATATTTAAACCTGAAGTTATTGAAAATGATACATACATACATATCATGGGGCAACCACTTATAGAAGTGTCCTTGTCATTCTTCTTTCTATTTTGAAATAATATAGATACTGTTTGGGATGGGTGGGAGCGGTGTTGGTGTATGTGTGAAGGGGACAGGGGGTGATTTGAATCCGGGGAGGCTGGTTTGGGGTGGTTTGGTAGCGGTTTGGGGTGGTTTTGGATGTTTTGGGATGGTTTGGAGTGTTTCCACGGACCCTGGAAGCCATATTTGTTTGTTTACATGAATAGTGCTAATTTGCACAACATGAATACATTACCATCTCCAAATCAGTGAAATAAGAATGTAATTTTTAAGATACTGCCACAATCGTACTCATATTTTTTAACAAATTATTAAACGAGAGGGCCATGAGGCCCTGAATCGCTCACGTGACTGGCCCACTTCGACTCGAACTGTAGTAGCTACTATATTAACTAAAGTTCCAGTCAAAGTGCGATGGTAGCTACTAAAATTACGTCATGAACTTCCTAAAGATCAACCGAGGTCTGGACCGCCGTTACTCTAGTTGCAAGATGGCGGCCGCTGAAGACTCTCGCGTTAACAAGAATTTGTTTTACCGAGTTGTTTCTTTTCCATTATTTTAGGGCACATTTTATCATTTAATCTATAAAGTTATCGTTTTTAAAGACGACATGCATGGAAAAGGCAATGAAATGCACAGTATTTATTTCCGTTTCCATGACAATCTACTATTGTAGCAACTTTGGCGTTCGACTGGTAATGCGAGTGCGCATGCCCTAAAATACTACTATGGTAGGAACTTTAGTTCGAGTCGAAAAGAGCCACTGGTGGCCATATCGGTCATGTGACCTAGACCGCTTGAATAAATTTTCGTTCCCTCAGCCCCTGGAGGTTGTGTATGAAATTGGGTTACAATTAGCCCAGTGGTTTTTAGGAGAAGTCTGAAATTGCCATTATATGAGGGACAGGAGTCAGCTGTTAAAGAATGACCTTGACCTCTTGTCGGTAAAAGAATGACCTTGACCTCAGATACAGACACTAATATAGAAGACTGTATTCAAAGTGATCGGCTGAAAAAGTTTTGGTCCTTTATGAAGAACTTTAGAAAGGATTCCACGAATGTGGCCTGTTTAAGGGGGAAATGGGATTTTGAAAACTGCTAATAAGGATAAAGTAGACATATTTAACAGACAGTTTGAGTCTGTATACACCCGGGAACAAGTTATTGACGCCCATCGAAAGGACAAGCCCCTATCCAGATATCGGATACCCGGTATTTACTCATTGACGCTTATGGGGTCAAAAAACTATTTGACCGTCTTAACCCCCATAAATCCTGGAAACGTTAAATGTCCCCGGACCCCACCTGATTATAAATTACTCGTCCCTTACGACATCTGTTATGCGAATATTTAAAAATTAGCATGCACAAGGCGATCAGTCTGCACTTTTACTTTATTACACTCGACAGGATTAAAATATGTGATGTAATATATGAAAAGGAAAATTCTAACCAGACTAGGCAGAATGCGGGTTGACCTATTCTTCCCTGCTTGTATTTACCAGTAAAAAGTTTTCTGTTCACGCGACAAGACAGCCTCACACCAAGCCTCTTATTAGGGACGAGTCATTTATTATCAGGTGGGGGGGGGGTACATTTTCATATGGTTCACCAAAATTTTTCCGACCCCCCAAGTCTCACCAGAATTATTTTTCCGACCCTCCCCCCCCCCCCCCCCCCCCCCAGATAGGTGACAAAAAAATTTATGACCCCCCCTATCCCCAGTGCCAGCTACCCTTCACACAAATACCATATTACCTATTTTATGTCAGACTGACCTCAATCAAAACCTAGCTGTATGAAACACAAAGAACATTTCTTATTCAACAGGTTAATAACATGTAATCATGGTCTATTTAAACTTTGTCTGCATTTCTTGCATTTTTACTTCTGCTAATGGCCGTCCGGAAATCTTTTTGTTGAATGCTTAATAATTATAACTGTAAATAATATTAATTGGGCCTCTGGGTGGTGGGGGTCTGGGGGCTGTGTTTTTGCTGATGAAAAGGCACATGGAGAGCTGATATCACAAATGCAGGCATTAAATTTAATTGAGCACAAAATCATCTACTTGACATGATTTTATAGACACTTTCATACTGTTCTATCAAAACAATGAAAATTTTTTATTTTTTCTGAGTCATTTCCATAAAGAGTTTAAAGTTTTAAGTTGTGAGTTTGAAAGAAAAGAGTATGAAATTTTATGAGAAATGGGGGGTCTGGGGGGCAAAGCCCCCCAGAAGCTGAGACATTTTTAAAAATAAGGACTGATGGAAGAATTCTGACCCCCCAATATGCCTAATAAAATATATGACCCCCCCTGCTCCAAGGCTTTTTTATTTCCGGCCCCCCAGTACATCACCAAAAAAAATCCGACCCCCCCCCCTAAATGTACCCGCCCCCCCCCCCAGCTGACAATAAATGACTCGTCCCTTATATTGAAAGATAATTATCAGGGCTTTCCCTGTTTACTGAACTTCAAAGTTTCCATTTTTTTTGTTATCACTGCTGGTGAAAATGTATGGTATATAAACACTGGATATATATTTTTCAGGGAGTTGTTTTATTGTTTAGCATTTAAACTCTATTTTTGGGTCAACGTTTTGTTTACACCCCTTGGCCAGCTGGCCATGGCAAAAGGAGACAACTCCTCCGCCCTTACCTGTCTGATATCGATAGTCTACTACACAATGGCGCGAGATAGAAAATCGTTAATTAATACTTCGTCAAACTGTTCCTGATAAAGACACATAAGATTCCCTGATATATTCTGAAAACCTGTTTTTTCTCCAACTTTTTCATATTTTTGTCTTATATTTATTACTTTAAAAGATAGATTTTACGACGACATGTCGCAAAAGTCATTTTCCCTTTGGTGCTGTGTTGAAATGTCGTATTTTTAATATCTGTATACATGGGCTGAACTTGACGTCGCTATCAACAGCCTTTCAGACATATCACGGCCATGTCTGGTTGTGAAAGGGGGCTCAGTGCTCACTCATAGAAAGTACCACTATGATAGAGTGGTTTGATGATAATCACATGCAAGCCAATCCTGGTAAGTTCCAGGCAATAGCTGTTGGCCAGAGGTCAGCATCAGTTATAAAAGATTTCAAAATTGCTGGAGCAGAGATTAAATGCGAAGAGCAAGTTAAACTTCTTGGAATAGAAATTGATTTTCTGTTAAATTTTGATGCTCAAATTTCAACCATATGTAAAAAAGTTGCTCGGCAACTGAATGTATTACAAAGACTTAGCAAATTCTTAAACGAAAATACAAGATTGACAGTTTTTAAATCTTTTATAAGAAGCAATTTTGATTTTTGTCCAATTATTTAGCATTTTTGTAGTCAAACTAATACTGAAAAACTAGAAAAGTTGCAATTCAGGGCCCTTAGAATTGTATACAATGACTATCAATCTTCTTATGAAGATTTACTTTGTCGTGTAAATACAACCACTTTGCATCTAGGTAGAATGCAATCCATTGCTATAGAAACTTTTAAGTGTTTAAATGGTATTGCACCAGAATACATACGTGATCTTGTTAAACCAAAAGATAATAAATATAATTTCAGGTATGAAAACATGCTGCAGCTTCCTACAGTGAGAACTAGCAGGTACGGGAAGAACAGTTTTCGTTTTGAGGCTGCCCGGGTGTGGAACAGCCAGATGTGCAAAGAATTTCAAAGAATTCAGGAGGCTGATCCACACTTGGACAGGCCCAAAATGTAAGTGTTCAATGTGCCAGTTGTAGTTGTTTCTTTCAATTTTATATGTTACTTCAGTTCAATCTCCTTGTTTTATGCTTTTTATGCTTTTATGCTTTTTTGTGCTTTTTGTGCTTGTTGTGCTTGTTGTGCTTAGTGTTTAATTAATCAAGTTGTACTTTTCTATAAATGCTTGATTAGTGTGAAAATATTTTCTCATAAATAAGTCAAATATGCATGATCCCTCTCCATGATCCTTATTTAATAATTATGTACTGTCTTACCTGAGTTTTACCTTTTTAAAGATCATTTTTGTCAGAATTGTTTTCTTAATGAAAATGTTTTACATAAATGATAAATAGGATGATAAATTTAGCATGTCTGTAATTATGCTTAGTAAATTTTTATAAAATGCCTTTTTATATGTATGTTACGTTCTTAAATGTAAAAATTTAACTTTAACCTTTAAATGTTTTCTTTTCTTGCAGCTTTTTTACTCTTGTTATTCTTATACTTTTGTCATGTCGGAAAATAGCTTAATCTGTGTAGCTAATGTTAACTGTTATGCTAAAACCGACTTAAAATAAAGTTTCTTGTATCTTGTTGTATCTTGTATCTTGTATCTTGTATCTTTTATAAGAATTGTATAATCCGGCCAGCCGTTTTCAATTGCGAAAAAGAAACCAATTTTGAAAGAAAGAAACTTTTCCCTGATTTTTTCTAAAAGTATAGAAAACGAGCTTTCCAGTGATATTAAAATTATATCTTTAGCTCACCGGGATTTTGCTTCACTTTTCAATTTTTCATCAAAATTTCAACTTACTTCTGCAAATTATCGTTGACAGCAATTTCTACCTATGGCACGACTGCCTTCCATACATAGTAACCGTACGTATACGAGCCACGACATGACAAAACAAACAAGGTGGCATGTGCGAATAGCGCAGACTCAGATCAGCCTGGGCATCCACATTAGCTAAAGGGAAACTAAGGGTCTATGCTACTTCCACGCCGACAGCGAAGACTGATCAGACTGGATGAATGCCCAGGGTGATCTGAATATTCGCTTGGCGCATATGCAAGTGCCGATGGTTTTGTCGTGTCGTGGCTCATACGTCTACCTATTTAGATATTTAATTATACTCCGGCATCAGGGGGTATATAGTTTTTGGTGTGCTGTCGGTTCGTCGGTTCGTTCGTTCGTTCCTTCGTCCGTCCGTCCGTTAGTTAACTTCTACGTCAAAGTTTTGCGTTAAACCTTTATCTCTATAGCCGTTGGTCAGAATATTTTCATTATTGTTTCATGATATTTTTATAGCACTGCCTGTGATGTGAAGTATCTAAATGTCTGGGTCAGGCCCCTGGGTGGGACCAGGGGTCAATAATTAGGTCTTAGGTTACAACAACTGTTTGTGTTAAACCCTTTTTGATTGCTATATTAACCACATGTTAGATTCTTTTCATATCTGGATAATGTAGCATTACTTTTGATATGATACGAAATGCCTAAGTATTGGAATCAGGCCCCCGAGTAGGGCCAGGGATCAATAATTATGACTTAAATTACGTCAAAGCTTCGCTTAAACCTTTGTTTGGCTCATAACTCTGTAATCATTTGTCAGATTCTTTTATATTTAGTTCCTGATATTTCTATAGCATTGCCTTTGATGTGCAATATCTCACAGCCCCGCGACCAGGCCCCTAGGTGGGGCCAGGGGGTCAATGATAAGGGCTAGTTTAAATCATTGTTTTGCCTTAAACCTTTTGGACTGCTCATATTCTTCAACTGCATATCAGATTCGTTTCATTTTGGTTAATGATATCTCAGTAGCACAACCCTTTGGTATGAAATGCCTTAGCATTGGAGTCATGCCTCTGGGTAAGGCCATTGATCAATAATTAGGGCTTAAATTAAGCCAAAGTTTTGTTATATATACCTTTTGGTTTGCTCATTTCTCTGTAACCATATGTCAGATTGTTTTCATAACTGTTCATGATATCTCTGTAGTATTATATTTGATATGGAATGTGTTTAGAAATATTTGGGTTTCCTCCTGGGGCCGGGTTGTCAATTATTAGGACCTGCTTTGTCCAAGTTTTGCATTAAACCTTTTTGATTGCTCATAAGTGTATCTCTATTTGATGCCTCATATTCGCATAACATTACATTTGATATAAGATATCTAAGTATTGGGGTCATGCCCTGGATAGGGCACCTTTCAGGGGTATACGTGAGCCCTGCTCACTTTCTCTAGTTTCACTAATCCACGTGGTAGTGGGCGTGGCGTGATGAATGTGGATTTGGCCTACCATGCAGGCGATCCAGGTTCGATACCATGAAGTGATAAACTTCTGTTCCGTTTTTTTTCTTTTCTTTTCTTAATTTGTATTTTGTAATGTTTAAAGAATCCCATATTTGTTTGATGATCACACACAAAAAGAACCATCGTATAATAGTATAAAATAGATATAGATGAGATTTCATAATTTCGCTGCTCATAAATTTATGGCCTGATAAATCCAGGCAAGACTATGCATTGTGATACATGTAATGCTAGAATTCCACCTATTTCTCATCAGCGTGGAGCCCTGGGAACTCAATAGGTAAAGCGCTGGTCCGCTGACCTAGCGGCCCCATGTTCGATTCCTGCCGAGGCGGCTGCAAACGGGGTTGCATTGCACACAGCCTTTCATTATCACCCTCCGATCGTCCTGTTATGACTGAAATACTGTTGAAAAAAGACGTAAAACCGCAACTCGTTCATATATATTTGTCTACAAATGACAAATAAAAAATGCGCTCTTATACGCGATTTCGTTCAGAAATTAACATTCTTATATGGGCCGTTCTCTGTGAAAACCGGGCTTAATGACATTACGTAATAATTACGTTGTTTAGGTTTGAAAAACGCCAAAATAATTGATTTTTCGGACCTCTCTTTATTTTCATGATAATACCTTAATCGTTGAAATATATCATAACACTTTTGAATTCAGACAAAAATCAGTTATAAATAAGACATATGTTGTCATGGCAACGCTTTATCTATGGTAACCCCGAAGCCTTGAAAACAGATAGTATACCATGACAAAGACGTGTTATATGTGAAAGAACGTTGAATCATACAAATTATCATGTGTGTGCTATCACATACACATTGAACAGGAGCAAACACACATTTTGTCCGAGTTATTTTGCCTAGCACGCACCAAAAGCGCGTAAGATCGAACGTTATGACGTTGACGTCAAAACATACTTGCACGACGTTAATAACGTCATGTTAAGACACTGCTCTACCTGTATGATTCTAAAGCACATATCTTCGTAATAAATAATGGTAACCCTCTCAAATTTTCAGGAAACGTTTAGGAAAGCTATTACTTTCCAGTGATGCAGTTATCTGAAATTTAACTTCTGTGTCATTAAGTCATTATCTATTTTTCGACAGTTTTCAATTAATTTTATATTTGTGAAACTAACTGTCTAGGGCTGGATGTATGCGTATCTGTTTTGTCGGTTATATTTGTGCCATAAGGCAGAATTTTGGGGTCTGTGATACCGGACTTCTAAATTCTTGAGTCTCGGGCTCCGGTAAAAGATAAAAGTAAAGGTTTCCTATACAGTAATAGGAACTTCCCGAGATTTTCTCAAATTTGAGAATGTAAACAAATGCTGTGGTGACTGGTTTTATCCATGGTTTACAGCAGACACACAACTGTGTTGATATGTAGCTCAACCATGTAGACAGTATTTACATTACATGGTACAGACTCTATGTTGCAATCTGTTTCATATCAAATGCTTATGCAGATGCTATGACAAAAGCGTCGATCCAGATAAATGTGACAGAAGGTAGTATCTGATCAGGGCCTACACTATTTACATTAAATACCACAGTTTCACAGATCAGAATCATAGAAATTGGACTTGCCCAAACTCAGAAAAAGATTCCACTTGGCTTTAAGGGTTAATTCTGTAATTTTGTAAGAAGAAAAAAACCTTGTTCATGGAAATTTACAGTATATAAATTTTAGCAATACATTTGCTCAACTGTACTTATGCATGAGAAAGGTGCATGGTCAAGTGATTAGAGATGCAGGAGGTCGCGGGTTCGAATTCTATAATTTTTATTTCTCAAAAACAAGCAGGCATTTTATTGAAACTATTATAAATGGTTTAGATATTATTTTGAATTACCGATGATTTAGAAAATATTTCTTATTACCGCAATTAACATCGTTATATCAGCTACTCTAGGAAAATCATGATTTGGCAGCTCTGATGAAAATATGGCCCCGGCGTGTGCATAAAACGAAACCTTACAATGAAGACTCAGAACAGCCTGCACATCTGTGCAGCCTCATCAGTCTTTCCTGTATATATGTACAGTCAATGTATCCTAAAATGAGACAAGTGACAATTTTGATCAGTCTGAGTAAATGCACAGAGCAGTGGTAGAAGTAAAGTATGCAAATAGCGTAAGGTCTTTTCCCATGAGACATCACTTTTATTTAACAAACTTTGACATGACAAATTTTATCAACATTTCAAATTCATGGAACAGGACCGCAAGGTAAATGGATACACATTCAGGGGCAAGCAACTTAGCCATTTTATTTATTGCCTCCCTGCTTAGTAGGGAACAACACTTTAAGGAGAGAATTTGCTCCTCTAACAGCCATACTGTCTATTACTTATTCTGGATGGGGCTTCTTCATTCAGGGAATCAAACAGGAAGTCACCATTGTTCCCCTTTGTAAAAGTGGTGGGAATATATGGAACTGTAGCCATACACCTTAAGAATATGTTATTTGAATCTTAAATCAGCCCAAACAAAGTGGTCAGTCTTCACTTTTTAAGATATGCCAGGATTAATAGATGGTTTATGTCAAAAGGGAAACCTCTGATCAGACTGTGCAGGCTGATCCGAGACTTCCCTGTTGGTATACATGTATATACTAACCGTTCACGCGACAACACAATCAAATATTTTAATTTAGAAAGGTGCAGTATTATCAGTGCTTTTTCTGTCTACTGAACTTTAAAGTGTTTGTTATCACTGCTGTTGAAAATAAATGTTATATAAACACTGGCTGCAGAGCTGTCAGATATTATCAGGGAGATGTAATGGGGGCTGGGGAATGGTGTAAAACTTCTAATATTGTGAAGAATTCGAACCCTATTCTGAGTTCAATTTTTTGTTTACATCTGTGGAAGTTCGTATGACTGTATAGCCTTATAGCCATAGGGGCAGTACTGTAGGAGTTAGCGACCCACTGTATCTTGGGCACAGCTGATGAAAGGCGGAACCCATCTCCTCCTTTCGCTGCCTTATCCTTCCCTGATCCGAAAAAGATATCCATTTACTGCTGGGTTGACAGAGAGAATTTTCTAGTAGTCGGATGGCGACGGTGAGCCGCCAACTCACGACCTTCCGGTGACTTTCAGCAGAATAACCGAGCCACTCTAACCACTCGACTACGGCGCCTCTGCGTAGTCGGGATCCGGTACAAAATTGCAAAACAAAAAATGAAACTTGCGCCCAGAAAAGCTGTGGGATCAATGTGAAGGATGCAGCCCAACCTAATCCGAGATTTTATGTGACACACAAGCCGTTTTAATTATATATTTACAGGCTGGCTCTATTGCCTTTGCTTTTTATATACTTTCTTTGTCTGGCTTTTCCCGTAAACCGCTAAAGAAACCCTTTGGAGACACGAATTGAGCATTGGTTTTAATAATTATAATAAAAACCAAATTTGATGAAGTGCACAATTAAAAATAGAAATGTATGGATGTTAAGTCCTTTTAACAGCATTTCAGCCATTTAAGGACAATGATGGGTGACAATGAAAGGCTGTGTGCAATTTTAAAAGTATTTTCGGTATTACTGGTAGATGATATTATAAATTGTATCATACGTGCATTTGGTTTGGGATTAATTTCGTATACGGGGCTGGTTGCGATCGGGTGATGGTGCTGGGTAACTTTCAATGCCTCCTAATTTGGATAATAGTAGGACAAGGGCCTACTGTGCTAGACACATATGCCCGTTGGGATTATTTAGATATTTTTTCTCTCTCGCCTATCATGTGTCTTTTCCTGTTGCCTTTTTTCGGAGACAGCTCGATATAGACTGAAATACTGTCTGAAAAAACTGTTTAACCCCAAACAACCAACCAACCAATTTCGTGTACGAATGCTTTTTTCTTATATATATTATGATTATAAATGTGCAGATAATATTAAAAATACTTACGATTTAGCATAATCCAACTTTTTCCTTTCTAGGCACGGACACTCTTACGTACTTACTATGGCATATTTGCGGGCAATCAACACTTTATAGTGTGCGGCATGAGGGCGGGAAATATACTCCTCGCCAAAAAGTAAGCATAAATTTTAAAGTAAATGTAACTGGATGATTAAGGTGGTGCTTTGTGGTAAATACAAAAATCTGCATAAAACCATAAAAAATTAACGTACCCCCCTGAAAGTTTGCCGACTTCTTATTTTTGTTGTTCTCCACAGTTTAAAATACAGAACAGAGGGACATGCTGTTAAAAAAAGTGTTTTATATGGAAAAATCAAAGGGTAATTTTGTGCGCAGAAATCTAGAAAATAACTTCATTCTTGAAAATATACTTAGCTCTTAAGTTTCTTTAATGCATTAAAAAGAGCTTCCTAGCAATTATTTGTTCCAACTATTTCTCAAATTAGTAAGGTAGACAAGACGAACACAGTCACTTTTGACCATGTATGGTGCATGTCCACTGCATGCATTAATTAAATACAGGTAGAGCAGTTATACCTTTATCATACTCACAGTATACCATAAAAGTCTATACATTGGGACAGTTAGGTCTGAGCAAATAGTGCAAACCCATATCAGACAGGAGCAGTCTGATCAGGGTCTACACTATTTGCCATCCCGTTTGCAATGTTGGGCACATTACTTCACTGTAAAACCAAACTGTTCTAATTTTAGGACAGTTATGGTAATTATTTTTAGTGTCCTAATATTCAGAATTTTTACAACCATAACACGTGAGTATATGAAATTGTTCAACCTTGAAAGTGGACTCTACTGTGTATTTTGGCAAATATTTGATCTCAGAGGAGACCATTTTTTATCTGCCCAGCCTGAAATTGTTTGAAACAATGGAAAAAATAATTGCTAGGACGCTTTCCAAAATGTATTAAAGAACCTTCAGACCCAGTTACGATTTTAATAACGATGATTATTTTTCAGATTTTTGCGCACAAAATTACCCTTATATTTTCTTATATAAACCCTTTTTATCTTAACAAGTCCTGCATTTTCATATTCTGAATCGTGAGAAACAACATAAAGAAGGCATCTGCTAATTTTGGTGAAGATCTGTTATATTTTCAGCATTTTATGCAGATTATTATACTTCGCCCCAAATCAGTGATTATCACCACCTTTAAATCATAATAATTAAGTGCTAACCTTCAGTATGAAGATTATAACAGTCCACCATGAGTGTTCATGTAGAAAAGGAGAATCTCACCCGAAGGGTCGGAATTTCTACAAGGGACAAGCTTGCCGAGATCCTGGTTGAAATCCTGACCCCGAGGTTAGACTGACCTATCCTACATGGGCTGGCTCATGATTGATTATTTTCCTCCCGCTTTTAGCGAACTTTAAACCTTAAATCGGATTAGGCTTCAAAACTGGAATATTTTAACTTTTTGACCAGTGATCTGAATCAAGAACTTCTTGAAATGTACTGATTTAGCGTTTTAGTGGCTTCTATTTAATTTCGAAAGAAGCCGGGGCTTTCAACGATTGACGTTCGGTTCTTTAGTTTTTCGTCCAAAGAAGCATACGGTGACGTCAGTTTGAAATTTTCATGATGTTATCGTCTTGAAAAAAAACCAACGTCACTTGACGACGTATGTACGGGAGCTTGTATACAACCAATGCATTGAAAACACACAATTTCTATCCGGTCCCGGATGAGATAACATGAGGTAGGTAAGTTATATGGGTACAGGGGAAACACGTGGATATCCTTAAAAAGTAGCTTTTCATATTGGATGAAATCGTGTATAATTGAAAATGGTAGCATATTAGAATCCATCATTAGTGCCCATGTAGAATAGGGAAATCTCACCCGAGGGGTCGAAATTTCTGCAAAGGACGAGGCTTGCCGGGTGAGATTTACCGATCCTACATGGACTGGCTGATGAAGGATTATTTTTTCTCGATTGATTGATTGATTGATTGATTGATTTGATGCTTAACGTCCACGGTAAACAGCTATGGTCATGTCGGGACGGTCAGTTAACTTAACCACACTATTCATGGGCAGGCTTAGACCTCCTAAGCGGTTAACCAGTACTAATGCACACAAACTTTCGCCAGTAACTAACAACTGCCCTTCTTGTATAAGCGGAAGGAGAAACGAAAGTATGTGATCAGACCGGGTTTCGAACCCAGGACCTCTGACTTATGAGTCCTAGGTTCAATATTCAATAGGCCACATATTTTTTTCTCGAATTTTTAGAGTCCTTTAAATCGCGAATCGGATTAAGGTTCAAAACAGGAAAATCTTGGCTTTTTAGGGACGAGTCATTTATAGTCAGGTGGGCGAGGGGGGTACATTTAGGGGGGGGGTCGGAATATTTTTTGGTGATGTACTGGGGGGGGGGTCGGAAATCAAAAAGCCATGGAGCAGGGAGGGGGGTCATATATTTTATTCGGCATATTGTGGGGGGGGGGGGGGTCAGAATTCTTCCATCAGTCTTCTTTTTTTAAAAATGTCTCAGCTTCTTGGGGGAACAGTCCCCCAGACCCCCATTACTTTTAGTCTTGTAAGCTAAAACTCAAGCTTAAAGACATTTCTAGAATTGACACACAAAACTTGGGTGCTTCAAATCAAGATATTTTTCATAAATTTGCTAGTAGGACACTCCGACAGTATACAATCGTCCATAAAATCATGCCGAGCAGATGATTTTGTTCTTGATTAAATTTAATGCCTGCATATGTGATATCAGCTCTCCAGTTGTCTTGTCATCAGCAAACCTATTGTGGCTTCTGGGGACTGGGCCCCCAGACCCCCCTCTATTACTATTATTAACATTTTTATTGAACATTCAACGACAGACTTCTGGATGGCCAAAAGCAGGAAGCAAGTACAAAATATGCTGACAAAAAGTTAAAGACCATTAATCTGCACGATTTACAAACCTGTCATAGTAAGAAAATGTTCTTTGTTTCATACAGGTTGGACTGAGGTCAGTCTGACATAAAAAAGTAATACAGTGTGTGTGTGAAGGTTAGCTTGGGAGTTGGGATGGTGGGGGGGGGGTCATTAACTTTTTCGTCACCTATCTGGGGGGGGGGGGGGTCGGAAAAAAATTCTAGTGACACTGGGGGTGTCGGAAAAATTTTGGTGACTCATATGAAAATGTACCCGGCCCCCACCTGATAATAAATGACTCGTCCCTTAATCAGTGATCTGAAGTAAATTTTCAGTAGTCCAGTGTGTTTATGGGGTCTTAAAACGGATGTTAACAGAGTTTGTACCTTGGAAATAGACGGGAAGCACGATTTGTTTACTAGTTTATGTTCCTGAGGTAAAAAAAATGCAGCTAGACCTCTCACGTCGAGCATGTCAAGTTGCTAACGAGGTTTCAGAACCAGTTTTATTGACGTTATTTAAATTCAGTGATGTCACAAACCTGTGATCCAACATCAAACATCGTCCTAGCTGCTGCTTGCACATCTATTATGTTCATTTAATATTGTAATAATACTAATGATAGTCAAAACTCGAAAAAGTCTTGTTGCTAATATAAGAAAGATGTTGGTAATGTAAGAAAGCAGTTCTTGTAAGAGCTGAAAGCCTATCTTGTATATGTGCAAGTGGGAGAATTTTAGTATAATTAATGGGTGTGAGGTGCGGATAGAAAAATAAGTCACTAGGTCCAGGCGGCGCCTTCTTTCAAAGTCAAATAGAAATCTCGTAAGTGCTAAAATAACGCATTTTAACACATTCTGACGTTCTAACGTGGTATGCAAGAGAAAAGTATCTATTCTGGGTATAAGGTGCAGTTAGAAAATCCGTCCCTCGGGATCACTGTTCGGCATCACGAGACAAGCCTCGTGGTACCCGGTCCTGGGAGAGAATACATTAACTACCACAGATGTCATTCTCTCTAATAATCTCATAATATTTTCCTGGTTATACTATGCTTAACTTTTGGTGAGAAGTATACTACACAGAATGACAAAACCAAGCCGCATCACTTTTTCTCCAATGAGCTTTGACAGTCAGAGATGATCATATTACAATCCAGGACTTAATCTTTAATGATTGAACCTGTATTAAGGGCTCGCCTGTCTTAAGCAGTCATTTTTTGTCCTTCTCATGGATGACCATGTACAATGCAATGAAAGACTTTCCATGCCAATGGCTGGCAAAAGGATCAGCTGTAAGCCAACCTAAAAGCTAAAAGACCCTACTATTTGAGCATTAGAAAACTGTAAACTGTGGCTTAGCTCAGAGAGCTCAGCAAAAAGTTAACAACGATGCCATGAAAAGTTCTTAAACCTTTAAAAAGGGTATATTAAAAGCAGTCCCGACTAGGTTGTACGCACTCACTTATTTAACGATATTCGCATAGACAACTCATTAATGAATAACACAGTATTGCAAGTTACTCAGGATATACGGCGTCTAAAAATGATAAAGTTCAAACAGGTTATAATCATAAGCTAAAGTCAGCATTTTTGCGAAATACCCTTTTTTTGTTTTCGTTAATCGCATTGTTGTGCCCTTACTCACTGCTCACGCCTGAACGGGCTTTACGGTCCGAACTTATGTCAGATACAAAAACGTAATACATGTATATCCTATAGTATGTGATATACACAGAATTAGAGTGTTTTGTGTTTAGCCTTGAAGTATTGAAAATAGTCATCTAGGAAGGTAAATCGTTGTTTATTTGGTTGCAGATTGCGTTTTACGCTCCGCTGACGCGTCGCCGTCAAACAAAATTTCCGACCATAAAACAGACGATACCGACAATTTACCCTCCCCCCACCCCAAATGACATTTTAGAATACAGTTACCCCCTTATTCAACCGAATCTCAAGTATTTTATATTTTAATGAGGCTTTCATCGTGCGGTGTAAATAGCAGGATGAAATATATATGGCCTTAATTTGGTTTGAACAATACTTATTTCAGAATACGTTGCATGCATATAATAAATACATTCTAACTTGCTTAATAAGGACTGGAAAATAAGCTTTATAAAGCTTAGAGGCATGTTTTCCTAATTTATCCGTTTGTCGCCGCGTTATCGCATTGTATATATTTCATTGCGGTATTCAATAGCTAGATGGATGACTTGCGATTTACGTCCTTTTTAATAGTATTTCAGTCATATCAGGACGATGGATTAGTGATAATGAAAGGTAGTGTGCAATGGAGCCCCTTTTATGATTGAAAAATCCTCATCTACCGCGGGGCTCGAACCTAAGGCCGTTAGATCAGCAGGCCAGCGCCTAATCTACTGAGCTACCGAGGTCTCTTGTGTATTCACACTGCATACCTGACAAAAGCAGAAATTAAAAGGGAGAGGGTGGTGATATATGTGACATTATAACTGATAAGCGTTTCAGCTTTTCATTTAGTTTATATTATAAAATCAGTTCGATTGCACTGGGAATAGTCTAATCTGAGACACTGCTGATCATTGGTGGTTATTTTAAACAAAACAAACTAGCTTTCCAGAGCTACGCAGCAGAGAACCTGTCTTCAGCATTTCCGGCCATGTGAGATTCAAACCAGCTTGCACAGCTACAAAGGCTGGCTAGTTTTTTGAAAATTCGCATAGCAAAAGCATGTATTAGGCTAAACTATGGCAGAAATAATTAGGTGCTGATCAGACGGCGCGGATGCGAAATCTGATATGCATCTTTGTTTCTCGGATATGACATAAAACAGGTTTCTAAACGACATGCATAATTATATTTTCTTTTGGTATGTCACAAAATTTTTTCCTATAGCATATTCTATTTAACATGTTGTGAATATATCATGACACATTTCGAACATTTGCAGTTAAAACAATAAACAAATAAATAGAGCCGTTGCATATAACGCGCGCCTATGACTAAGATTAAAGCATCGACATTAACTATGCTATTCACAATGTGATGCACAGTGCGTTCAGAAGAACTCAATGCCTATACAGCGAAGACGGGTCAGACAGGCTGATCTTAGTCTATGCTAGGCATTCGTGTCGGTTTGTTGATTCTTCCTTTCCTGTTGTGGTCCAATAATTAAGTCAAGAAAGAGGAGTGTTGGGAATAATATGCATACAAGTTCTAGCTTACGCCACGCCAAGCAAACGAAAAAAAAATACTCGAAACGAAAATACCGGTTTTAAGTGGTGAAAACTTTGTTGTTCCTTCTGTTAGTGGTTTGGCTTCAACAACTTTTTTTAGATTGGAATGTCCTACCCTCGGATATCAAAATGAAGAGAAACTTTAACAATTATAAGAATTCAGTAAAATCATATTTACGTTCCCAGATGCAACTTACGGAGGATGACTTCTACTCCTACTATTAGATGTTAGGTTATATCGAATATTGAACTTAGGAACTTTTTTTCTCATGAGTACTAGAATCAACTTCAAACAAAGGTTCGTTTTGTTTCCAAAGTCTTGAATCTGATCAAATAGGACCCCATTGGAAATAAGCCTTAGGGCTTTCATGGGCCATCCTAGGTTATATCAACACGTTATACATCTGTTTTCGATTTCGATTTACTTTACTAGTCAAAATTCAAAAGTCTGCATACAACATGTTGTTGCTTTTGATCTCAGCAAAAACTTGTGATAGTAGGATAAAATTCTGTGATATACATTTTTTAATGAGTACCTAATGCAGTCCGATTGCACCTTGGAAGGGGTAGAGTTTTTTCACATCGACTGTGCGGTAGTGTGGAGCTTGATGTTTAGGAATTGAGCTGCCACTTGCGAAGCACTACCGTGCAGTTCGGTGTTTGATATTCTTATTTTGCAAACTCTCTTCTTGCCAAGTATATTAGCTTGGGCTGTTAAGGAATCAGTAAATAAGTAAGCAAGTAGTAGACTGTGATATAATTATTATTAATGAATGTATAAATTTAATTATACTCTAATATAATCTTATTTTAGATGCTCAGGGATCTTAGTATCAGTGCTTTTTATTCATTACATTCTTAGGATTATGTGCTAATATCTTTAATTGTTTGTATATGTTGTGTTGATTTTACCAAATAAACATCAATCAATCAATCAATCAATCAATCAATCAATTTCTGGGGTAACCGATGTTTTTGTTCGGGGTTAATCGTCGTTGTTTCCTGGATAAGCGCTATTCGAGGATAACACTATCACATATATTGTCCCCTTCAGCCATATATAAAAAGTGTACACACACAAATTAAAAGTGTTCTGTTCAGCATCTCCCTATGTGACAGTGATACAAGTTCAGACTACTCCAAGGGTAACCGAAGCACAACCACGCACTACTGCACGATATCCAAGAACTGGAGGTACAAGCTCCACCACTGACAAAACTTCTAAGAACACTTATGCAGGCTGACTCTTCCAACATCAGCTTATAAATTAAAATCTTTAAAGGTTCCTTCAAGAGCAGATTAGCCTGTTTCACATCAGCCGTGCGATTTTTTGTTCGAAAGACTTTGGAGGCCATGGTTGCCGTAGACAGATCGCAGACAAATTCGCAGTGTATCTGGGCGGGTCCACCGTGGTCTTAGAGATCGTAAGGCAGCCGCACGATGTTCGTACGTCTGTCTCACAGGTCGCACGATTTTGCAGCTTAAAAGTAGGAAAAAATAAACAATATTTCGTACGGCGGCCGCAAGACGGCCGTGCAGCAGCCGTAAGACTGCCGCAAAACTGCCGTGAGACGGTCGTAAGAATTTGTCAAAAATCTTGCGGG
This sequence comes from Ctena decussata, assembly GCA_963989385.1. Lineage (NCBI taxonomy): Eukaryota > Metazoa > Mollusca > Bivalvia > Lucinida > Lucinidae > Ctena > Ctena decussata. The sequence goes on from OZ022499.1 coordinate 94,141,920, forward strand.
CACCGTACGACGCACAAGAATTCGCAAGGCTGTCTCACGAATGTCTTACGATGACCGTATGTTCATCGTACGAATTCGCCTCGAATGAAGAATAAAGTGCAAGAGCACCACCGCAACCCTCATAGTTTCACCATCGCTTGTCGAAACCACATAGGATCCTGATGGCTGTCCCACAGCAGCGTATTGCCCTTCTAAGAAGAAGGCTTCGTGATGAAGAAGAGCGTCACGCCCCATCCTGGCGCTGCTCATCCAAGCACGGCAAGGTAGGCAAGAGGACGAGCGAAGCGTTGGTGGATCAAAACCTGGATCTGTTTCGCTTGGGGCATGCTGCTTCTATGCGTACCGATCTACTTTTATAGGGGACGCAAATGACGCAACAATCGTAGGACTATCGTGCGGCTGCCGAGCGATTTGCGCCATTGTCAAAGTACGATTCGCATCATTCTTGCGATAGCATTCTGTCAGGACGCACGACTGTCGTAAGATGCTCGCGCGGCTGTCCTGCGACCGTCGCAAGACAAACGCAAGAAATGATTGACAGCAGTCCCGCCTGCAAACTTGCGAACTCTTTACAAAAGCGTGAGTCGATCGTGCGGTTGTCTCAAGACTGTCGTGCGGCATCCACAGATTGCCAAAAAATCGCAGAAATAATGTGCATGTTGAGAATTCAGTTTGCGATGCTGCGACGACCTTGCGACGTCTAAAATTCGTACGACGATCTTACGGCTGCCGCACGAAACCCAGTGATTTTTGGCAGAAATGTGATCGCAGAGGGCCGTACGGCTGCCGTAAGGCTGATGTGAAACAGGCTTTGGCTTTAAGCTACTAAACCCTACGACAAAGGTTATAATAACATAAGGCACTACAATGATTTACACTGACATATAATATCTGATAACAATGGACAAAATTATGATGGATGGATGGATGAATGCATGGATGGATGATCTGCCGGGTAATGGACAGACCATCTGGATCTATCCACGGACCTTTCGACTGATTGATACACCTATTCTTCGACTAGCTTACTATCCGATACATTGGTGTCTTCATTTTTCCTCCCAAATGTCACAGAACGAGGTGTAATAAATTGTGCTGATAGAGCAATTTATAATAGTGCAATTGTTTAATTTTTAAGTATTTTAAAAGTTTTATTAGCAGGAAATATCTGTCACCGAATGGTAATTTAAAAATGTCAAAGCTATTTACTTTTGAAATAGTCAATAGAACAATCTCTAACCGCAGCCAACATAAAACCAACCCAATACATCCGAGTCAAGTAAAAATGGGCTTAGATTGTGCCTTGAGCTTTTTGCACCACCAGATTTAGATTTGCAATACAAAAGCACTCATTCGTCCCCGACAGTTTGCAGAGCTGCTATTTTTGTTAAGTGCCAGACTGTTTGCAAAAATGCCTTCACTGTTCACCGTTTAGATTCGCCAGGATTGGTAGATGGTACATACGACAAGAAAAACTTTGAAGGCTGATCTGAGTCTTCCCTGTTCTCACTTGCCGCAAAGTACCGTCTCACGAGACGCTAATCAAATACAGTCAAGCTGCGTACATGTGTCATATTACTGATAAAACTGACAACAGATATCAGCCTATGCATCAAAGCAGTCTGATCTTTATTTGTTGTCCCTGCAACTCTGGCTGCGGAGCTGTCAGATATTATCCGGGAGATCAGGTAGCTAATAAATTTTGCTACCTGGGAGGATAATGTAGGTCTGCAATACGGTAATACTAAGGATTTGAACCATATCTTAGGATCAACTGCTTTGGTCATCTCCGTGGATGAATAGATGACTTTCAATTTTACATCCTTTTCAACAGTCTTTCAGTCATATCTGGACGACGGAAGGGTGATAATGAACGTCTATGTGCATTTACTGTTGGAAAGATTTCCGTGAGCGGGAATCGGGATCAGCATGCCAGCGCCTAGCCCGCTGAGCCACTGGTGTTCTTCACCTCCGTGGAAGTTCTGGTTACTGATTATCACTCTGGGCATCCGTAAGGGCTCGGACCTCGCTCGGGTCAAATTTGAAACAAGTCAAGTTCCGCTTCTGGGTGCTCGGGGATCTCCCATTTAAACACCGCCATTTGACTGACTCAGCTAAGAATTCTACGATTCTTCAAGAATTCTTTGCTTTAGAAATAAGATACTCTATATGTATCAAGGTTGAAGAGGCTTAATTAGCCGAAACTACGTAGTCTGGCCCATGTTCCTTCTTGTGAATGTATTCTCTGCTCTTGAAGGAACTCTTTCAGATTTTAATTTTACCTCACTGCAGCTGGTGTTGTGCCGTGTGGCGGCCGTAAAAAGTCTCCCCGTACATCATCCATAGTGCAGATTATATTTTATTTTCGTCTTTTGAGATTAGAGAATATATTCTGAGAAATCTGAAAATTTAGATTGGTTTATACTCATATTCTAAACCGTCGTTTTATATATTTTTGGACCCTTTTTGGTACTAATCAGTCTTTGAATGGACTGTCCAATAAAGATTAAGAAATTTGCTTTTCTCTGGTTTCGTCACCAGATATTGTCAGGGTCACTGAAGAGGCTTAATTAGCCGAAACTACGTAGTCTGGCCCATGTTCCTTCTTGTGAATGTATTATCTGCTCTTGAATAAACTCTTTCAGATTTTAATTTGTGCATTAGCACATTTAACTTTTGAATTCTGGATGTATCTGTCAATACCATTTTCTAACACGGCTCCAATTTGGATTAAGTAAATATAGCAAAATATGACGCGCTATTTAGATATGAGTAGGGGCGAGAAAAGATAAAGCCAAGAGCTACATGTTCTTCGCGATCGTCGATCCTCATGTGCAGGAGGGAGGGGAGGGGGGGGGGCATTTTACTTGTTTTTTTTTTGTTTGTTTACAAATGATTTGTACACTGAAATTTATGTGCGTAGTTTGCTTGTGGAAAGGGCTAGAGCAATGACAAAGAATTTATAAAAATAGCCACTGTGACCTTGACATTAGACCCCCAGTGCTGAAACGCCCATTTATGCCATATATTGTCATACTTAATATTTGTGTAAAGTTATATAAAAATCGGTCAAAAAATAAAAGCGCTAGAGTGATGCTAAAGTTTTTTTAAAAAATAACAACTGTGACATTGAGGTTAGATCTACAGTGCTAAAATTCCAACTTATTCCAGATATTGTCGTACTTGTCATTTGTTTGAAGTTATATCAAAATCGGTGTATGAATAAAAAGAGTAATGATAAAGTTTTTCTAAAAAAGACAACTGTGACATGACCTTGAAACTACCAACCTAAAAAGCAAGCTAGTGCGAGGTATTGTCATTACCAATATAGCTGTGATGTTATATCAAATTCTGCTGATGAAAGTAAAAAGTATGCAAAGACCAGGAACTGAAACAATCAAAATCCAAATCCAGCCCTCAAACCATAGTTGGAAACAACTAAGATTACAAATAATCAAGATACAGAGAACATATGGCCAACCGAGTGAGCAGCTTGTTCCCAAAAGGTGGCCACTCAGCAACCCAAACCGAACCAAAAATAATAAGAACATACATAAGGTAAAACATCACAGAAACTCTGAGGTCGCTAGAGCGATGACAATATATGAGCTTACACATTTGAAATATGGTCAAACTATGTGTCATTTAAGGGGACATAATTCTGCAATAATGAGCTGAATCAAAGTTCTGTTTCATTTACGCACATGTTAAATGCATGTCTGAATTGTACTGCAAGTTTCAAATTCCTGCATTAAATACCGTAGGAGGAATTGCGGAGACAAGAACAGTGCTACAAAGTGTGAAATATGGTCAAAATATGTATGCCATTAAAGGAGACATAATTCTGCAATAATGACCTGGATCAAAGTTCCTTTTCCTTTACGCACATGTTCAATGCATGTTTGAAAAGTGTTGAGAGTTTCAAATCCCTGCATCAAATACTTAGGGAGGCGTTGCGGAGACAGAACAGTACTACAAATAGTGACGGACGGACGGACGCACATACGTACGGACATGGGCAAAACTATATTCCGCTCCCCACTTCGGGGGAATACGTCTGTTTTAGAGTGCCAAATGCTTGTACGTTTCTGATTACGCTCTTACAGGAGCACAAGGACCAAAATCATAGAATTTTTAAATAATTGCTGCATGTTTTACGATAGAATTTATCACTTATTTATGTTAATAAAAGTATACGCCCTAATACAGTTCTAATAGCGAGCACTCGCTTGCAGGCGTATAGCACCTGCAATTCAAAGCCCCGAAGAAGCTTTGAAAGAGCGGGAGCTCTATTTTTTTTGCCTACAAAATACATTACCTTCAATGAAATTTCTTTCGCTACGACACCAACTTCCGTTTCCGTATTATCCAAATTTGACTGGTTTGAATAGAAATCCACAATGAAGAAATAGAGGTCGTAGAGTTTTCCTGTCGCTACGTTACCTACTGATGTCAAACGTTCCGTTTGAGAACTAGAAAATGTGTTTATGAAACACTATGCCCCCAACCATATGCTTGCCTCTAAAGAAGGCTTATCCCATAAAGTTTGTACCTTTGTACCATAGGCTACAATGCACTAAGTCGAAAAAGGGGCTTAAATCGGTTATAAATTTACGATTTTTTTTTCAAAAGTTAATTAGGTCATCTACACCTTGGGCAATATCTTCCTGCAAAAAATCATTATCCTAGTGTCAGGGGTTCTCGAGATATTTTGTTTTGCACTAAGTTGAAAAAGGGGCATGACTGTCAAACTTCACGATTTTTTTCAAAAGTTAATCAGGTCATCTACACCTTGGGCAGTGTCATCCCGAAAAAAAAGCCATGGTCCTTATATCAGGGGTTCTTCAATGCACAAAGTTCAAAAAGGGGCATAACTTGGTCAAACTTCACGATTTTTTTTCAAAAGTTAATCAGGCCCAGAGGTTATAAAAATTGAGTACATTCTCAAACTCTCAGGAGATGACTACTATAAGCTTAAAGCTTACTGTCAGATCCTGATACTTGAGATTGTAAATTATATAATGTGAATTGATTAATAAAATATTGTTTAAACCAAACTTAAAATAAAGCACACTGATTGGCTGCTTCCGAGCATGCTCGGAAGCAGCCAATCAGTGTGCATTATTATGAGTTTGAGATTATTCTCAAGTTTTATAACCTTCTATCCAGGTCATCTACCTTGGGCAGTGTCATCCTGCAAAAATCTATGATCCTAGCATCAGGAGTTCTGGAGATATTTTGTTCACAAGGTTCCACATGCTAAGTCGAAAAAGGGGAATAACTCTGGAAAAACATGACAGGCGGAAAAAATAAAAAATAAACACGTGTTTGCTTATTTTCCATACTGATCTTGTGTATAAAATTTCAAGTTCTTAGCTCTTACCGTTCTTGACCGCATGCTAGGGTACCTTTGTACCATAGGCTTCAATGCACAAAGTTCAAAAAGGGGCATAACTTGGTCAAACTTCACGATTTTTTCAAAAGTTAATCAGGCCCAGAGGTTATAAAAATTGAGTACATTTTCAAACTCAAAATAAAGCACACTGATTGGCTGCTTCAGAGCACGCTCGGAAGCAGCCAATCAGTGTGCATTATTATGAGTTTGAGATTATTCTCAAGTTTTATAACCTCCTATCCAGGACATCTATACCTTGGGCAGTGTCATCCTGCAAAAATCTATGATCCTAGCATCAGGAGTTCTGGAGATATTTTGTTCACAAGGTTCCACATGCTAAGTCGAAAAAGGGGAATAACTCTGGAAAAACATGACAGGCGGAAAAAATAAAAAAATAAACACGTGTTTGCTTATTTTCCATACTGATCTTGTGTATAAAATTTCAAGTTCTTAGCTCTTACCGTTCTTGACCGTATGTTAGGGTACCTTTGTACCATAGGCTTCAATGCACTAAGCTGAAAAAGGGGCTTAACTCGGCCAAAAATTTATGATTTTTTTTAAAAGTTAATCAGGTCATCTACACCTAGGGCAATATCTTCCCGCAAAAAATCATAATCCTAACGTCAGAGGTTCTTAAGGTATTTTGTTGACAATGTTCCACATGCTAAGTAAAAAAAGGGGCATAACTCTGAAAAAACATGACAGGCGAAAAAAAGAAAAAAACACATGTTTGCTTATTTTCCATATTGATCATGTGTATAAAGATAGATAGATAGATAGATAGATAGATAGATAGATAGATAGATAGACTTTCGACTTAATGAATATGTTTCTGGAGGGAGGACATATACAACCAGTGGATAGACAACACTAAACTCTTTCGATTGATCGACCAATAAAAAGAAAAATATATAGATAGAATAGATGGATAGATAGATAGATAGATAGATAGATAGATAGATAGACCATCGATCGATCTTTCGATAGATAGATAGATTGATAGATAGATAGATAGATAGATAGATAGATAGATAGATACATACATACATACATACATACATACATACATACATAGAAAAAGAAAGAGAGAGAGAGAGATAAGCAGATAGATAAATAGATAGATAGATAGATCGATCGATCAATAGATAGATAGATAAATAGATAGATAGATAGATAGATAGATAGATAGACAGATCAGTCTTGACTTTCGACTTAATATATATTTCCTGAAGGATGATATAAACACATATATGATCAGTGGATAGACAACAGAAAACTCGTTCGGTCGATCGACCAATAGAAAGAAAGAAAGATAGATAGATAGATAGATAGATAGATAGATAGATAGATAGATCAGCGTTGATTTTCGACTAAATGTATATTTTTTCTGAAAAGGCAAGATAAAAATTGCCGTTTGAAACATAAAAAGTGTCTTTAGATTGATCTGTTGATAGATAGATAGACAGATAAATAGATAGATAGATAGATGGATAGATACATACATACATACATACATACATACATACATACATACATACATACATACATACATACATACATCCATAAATACAAAGATCAGGCTTGACGTTCGTCTAAATGAATAGTTTTCTTGAAGAAAAACACATACGATCTATGGATAGACAACAAAGAAATACATCGATCGATTGATCAATCGATCGATCGCCAGATAGATAGATGGATAGATAGATATATAGGCAGAAAGATAGGCAGATAGATAAATAGATAGATACAAATATACATACATACCTACATACATACATATATACATACATACATACATCAGGATTGACATTCGACTCAATGTATATTTTTCTAGAACAAGGACATATTCGATCTTCGGACAGACAGCACAAAACTAAAAAAGATAGATAGATAGATAGATAAATAGATAGAAAGATAGATATATAGATAGATAGATATATATAGCTAGATAAGCGTTTACTCTGAACTTAAGTTTGATTTTTTATCATAAGCAAAGATATAAAGGGTCAGATGAAAAACAATCGATCGTACGATCGATCGATCTTTTGATAGATAGATAGATAAATAAGCAGATAGACAAATAGATAGATAGATCAATCGATCGATCGATAGATAGATAGATATTCGGACAGATGGGTAGATAGATAGACAGAAAGATAGATAGATAGATTGATAGATAGATAGATAGATAGATAGATAGATAGATAGATAGATAGATAAATAGTCAGATAGATGGAAAGGGTTAACTTTCGACTTAATGTAGATATTTTATCATAAGCAAATATATAAAGAGTCAGTTGAGAATCAACCCACACGATCGACCGATCTGTTGATAGATAGATAGATTGATAGATAGATAGACAAATAAATAGATCGCTCGATCAATAGATAGCTAGATAGATAGATAGATCAATCGATCGATCGATCGATCTATTAGGATAGATAGATAGATGGATAGATAGATATATAGGCAGAAAGATAGGCAGATAGATAGATAGATAGATAAATAGATAGATACATACATACATACATACATACATAAATCAGGATTGACATTCGACTTAATGTATATTTTTCTAGAACAAGGACATATTCGATCTTCGGACAGACAGCACAAAACTAAAAAAAGATAGATAGATAGATTGATAAATAGATAGAAAGATAGATATATAGACAGATAGATATATATAGCTAGATAAGCGTTTACTCTTAACTTAAGTTTAATTTTTTATCATAAGCAAAGATATAAAGGGTCAGTTGAAAAACAATCGATCGATCTTTTGATAGATAGATAGATAAATAAGCAGATAGACAAATAGATAGATAGATCAATCGATCAATAGATAGATAGATAGGTATTCGGACAGATGGGTAGATAGATAGATAGACAGAAAGATAGATAGATAGATGAAAGGGTTAACTTTCGACTTAATGTAGATATTTTATCATAAGCAAATATATAAAGAGTCAGTTGAGAATCAACCCACACGATCGATCGATCTGTTGATAGTTAGATAGATTGGTAGATAGACAGACATATAGATAGATCGCTCGATCGATAGATAGCTAGATAGATAGATAGATAGATCAATCGATCGATCGATCGATCTATTAGGATAGATAGATAGATGGATAGATAGATTAGGATTGACTTTCGACTTAATGTAGATTGTTTTTTTATAAGGGAAGATATGAAAGATTTATTTGAGAGGCAACCCACACTATTCATCGATCTGTCGACAGATAGATAGATAGATAGATAGATAGATTGATAGATAGATAGATACATACATACATGCATACATACATACATACATACATAGATTAGGCTTGACATTCGACTGAATGAATAGTTTTCTTGAAGAAAGACACAAACGGTCTGTGGATGGATATCAAAAAACTATATCGATCGATAAGTAGATTGTCTTTCGACTTTAGTTTGATTTTTTATCATAAGCAAAGATATAAAGGGTCAGTTGAAAAACAACCGACACGATCGATCGATCTGTTGATAGATAGATAGATGGATAGATAAACAGAAAGACAAATTAATAGATCGATCGATCGATCGATAGATAGATAGATAGATAGATAGATAGATAGATAGATAGATCAGTCTTCACTTTCAATTTAATGTATATTTCTTCAAGAAGGACATATACACATATACGACCAGTGGATAGACAACAGAAAACTCGTTCGATCGATCGACCAATAGAAAGAAAGGAAGATAGATAGAGAGATAGATAGATAGATAGAGAGATAGATAGATAGATAGATAGATAGATAGATAGATAAACAGGCTAAACATTCGACATCATGTATATTTTGCTTGAAGACGGACATACACGATCTGTGGACAGACAAAACAAAACTAGATAGATAGATAGATAGATAGGTAGATAGATAGATTAGGATTGACTTTCGACATAATGTAGATTTTTATTGAAGAAGGTTTTATACGACCAGTGGAAAGACAACAGAAAACCCCGTCGATCGACCAATAGGTAGATAAATATATAGATTAGGATTGACCTTCGACTTAATGTAGATTTTCTTTTCAACAGGCAAGATATAAAGGATCGTTTGAGAGACAACACACACGACAGATCGATCGATCTAGATAGATAGATAGATAGACAGATAGATAGATACAAAAACATACATACATACATACATACATACATACATACATACATACATACATACATACATACATCAGGCTTGTCATTCTAATATTAAGGAAACTGGAACCGCCAGCACAGAGTCAATTAGATCTCAACTCCTGTACTTATCTTAATTTAAAATGCATCAATCTGTCAAATCTATGCTGGTTTTGCTATATATTTAATCATTTTACTGGTCATCAGAAATAACCCCAAAATAGTCCAAAATGTTTTAACTATAAAATTATGAAAACATATTAGCGTATTCGGGACAAATATAGCTTTCTATGCCGCCAGCACAGAGTTTCTATCTTTTATAATTATTTTATAATTGGTTGTTAAAAAATCATCTCCTATCTAAATCATTGCATTTTTGTGTATTATGTCGCACAGGTATTGGCGAGACTAAGTTATTGAAAATTGGCCATGATACCAAAGTTGACCTTGTCGTAAATTAGGTCAAGGTCAACCTACTGTCATCATTTGTACAAACTATGATGGGCTTGAATGCCCAATGCTACATACCAGGTTTCAAGGTCATAGGCCTTTCGGTTCTGGAGAAGAAGATTTTTGAAAAGTTTTTACCATATAGGGGCGTGGCGGCCATCTTGGTCATGTGACCAAGACCATCTGAACAAACTTTGATATCTTTTTCCCACTGAAGGTTTGTATGAAATATGGCTTTAACCGGCTCAGTGGTTTCAGCAGAGGGGAAGATGTTTGAAACTGTTGACAGGAGATAGAACCTCAGTGTCCTTGAACAAATGTCAATGAATTACCTTGACCTTCTTCATCTAGTCGTTTAGTTTACTATATATACCAAATATTATACCTTTGACTTAGATATTTTCTGAGAAATCAACTGTTTAAGCATTTCCCATACAAAAGCATAACGTAAAAAGTTGACCTTGTCGTAAAATAGGTCAAGGTCAACCCACGGTCATCATTTGTAAAAAGTATGATGGGCTTGAATGTCCAATGCTGCAGACCAGGTTTCAAGGTCATAGGCCTTTCGGTTCTGGAGAAGAAGATTTTTGAAGGGTTTTTACCATATATGGGCGTGGCGGCCATCTTGGTTATGTGACCCAGATTCCCCGAACAAGCTTGCGTTCCCCCGACCTAGGTAAGTTCCATATAAAATATGGCTTCAATCGGCCTAGTGGTTTCAGAGGAGATGTATGAAAATGTTGACGACGGAAGGACGACGGATGCCTGGCTATACTATAAGCTCACCTATGAGCCGAAAGGCTCAGGTGAGCTAAAAATCAAATCAATCAGGATGATTTTACATTATGTATATTCATTTTGTTAATGCAAAACATATTTCTAGATGCTGTTTATATCGCCATTGTTTAAACCCTGGAATGGACTGGAATGGAATGAAATAAGCGGGGCAATCTACATTCCATTGGCTTCAGTTTGTTCCCAAAACCGAAGTCGGTACACTTACAAGAAAGATGGAGCAAATGCTTTCCTGTAAAAGTACTGTCCCCAGTCAGTGGAATGAAGGAGACTGTCTCTGCCAGTCCATTAGACTCTGTTCCATGACATGGTTTAAACTATCTCGTTCTAATCGTAAATGTCATTTCTGATATCCTGATAATGGAGTTAATTTGTGAACTTCTGGTCTCATATACATCTCCTAAGGACCAACACATGTACACTACACCAGAGTTTTGAGTAAAACGCAGAAGAAAATATTTCTTCAGACTTGGCCAGAGGATTTCTCAAAGAAGGAGTCCTTTAGGTGGACTTGCGAGTCGCAGAAATCAAAAAGTACTAGTACTATTAGCGAAACCGTCCAATTAAGGTATACATGTATCTTTATATATTGCATATGGGCCATGTCATATGCAAAATCTCCCTTAGGATATTTCTGCGCAGTCAGAGTATTTGCCTACAATGGTCGCGCATATATGCACTGCACTTTGAAAAAGTTTCAGACAAACTGCAAAATATCTAGCCAGTCCCTTCAAGGGGCTACAACTGTCTAATATAACATCAGCAGTCGAGGACCGGCTAAAGCGATATTTTGCATAAAGCCAAAATGGAGTTTGAAAGAGAGAGTTATAACTAATATAAAATGCGAAAGCTCCTGACACATTTTGGCAAAAAAATATTACCACACTTGATTTTATGTAAACTAGAAGAATTTATGAGTCTTTAACTAAAACGTTCATTAAGTTGATGCTTTGAACAACCTGGCCCTGGATGCTGTATCTTTCAACAAAAAAATCTTTTCTGCTTTTCATGATTCTTTCTGCCTTTCATGGATTATCCAAACAATCACAACACCGGAACATAGTTCAAAGGACCAGTTTCCATAAGGGGGTTTTCCTGGTACAATTATAATTGAACAATATTTGTGAGCAAATAGCCCTATGCAGGAGACGTTCATCCATAAAAAAGTTTAAGTCAAAAGGAGCTTTCGTTTAATGTTCACACAGTCTTAAAAGTGGGTGGGGTAACTCCATGCCAGACGACCCGAATGAAACCAATTGATAATTTATAATCTTCCAATAATAGATCGACTAAACGTTGTGGCATATATTAAATGCGCAGTAGACATTCTTTAAGATGCTATAAGATTTCAGTGTCCACTACATATCTGTGCTAAAACATATCACTTTATTTGCATTTTTTTTTTGTGTATTTCGTACTAAGAATTTTGCGGAAAATCACAATGGTTCTTCATCAAGAAATAGAATTGCCCCTCCTTTGGAGCAAGTAGTTTACAATGACTGGACATAGCAGAATTATGAACGTTTTTCTGTGAATGTTCTGAAAAATGAGTTAAGTTCCCTTTGTATGCAGAAAATTATGTTAAAAATAAAAAAAACGTCAATTTTGTATGCTACATATTCGTCATTTATTCAAGTGCCCTTCATAGTCCTACCATTCGTCAAAACGGCTAAATACAAATCATTATGAACAGCGATTCACTCGCATTTCCTGATAAAATGTTGGTTGATGTGTCTCTATAGCGTCATACAAAGAGCAAAAAGTAGGGAAAGTTTATTTTTTGGAACGTAATCAAATTGCTCCACAAAATATAAATTTCTTTTTCTGATTTCCCCGTCGAGTGATTCAGTATATGCAAACGTGAGAAATTGGCGGGCCATGTCTGTACATTGTATTTTTACTATTTTGTTTAAGTTAATTATATCGAAAGTAGGTCAGTTTATTTGCCAAATTTTTTTTCCAAATCGATCAATGTGAAACTCATTGACGTTTTCTTTGTTTAAAGTTAGCTTATAGCGGCCATTTACAATGACGAAACGAGTGAGAACCTTGCAGCGATACCTGACGATAAAATATTTTATGAATTTATACCACCGATAGAGCAATGGTACCTTGAATATTCTGACAGAACTAATTGAGAACACAATGTTAATTAAGAACAGACCAGAGTCTGCACTGTTTGTCAACCATGATATGAAGCATGCCCTTCTGAGAAAATTGGACTTCTCAAAGTTGAAAAGCCCATTATAAACATAGTTAAAGTGTCCGATTTGTACGCAAACTACATTATTTTCAAATGTGTTATAAACCTACTTTTTATCTTAAAGCATGTGAGAGCAGAGTGTTCTCAGTTCGGCCTCTAAACTCGAAAATCATAAACATGACTAAATGGTAAAAATACAATGTACAGGCTTCGGATCAGAGTCATTGTGCTGCTTCTGTTTAAATGCATCGCTTGACGAGTAACCAGAAACTAAAACTGTATTTTGTGGAGCAATTTGTCATTTTGTAAAAGCCTCTTCCGTGATTGTTTTCCAGTTATATGACTCAGTTCACCCACATTTTATTACAAAACGTGGAGCCCTGTAGTTCAGTAGACTTAGCGCTGGCCTAATCTAGAGGTTCAAATTGCAAAGCCCGCTGGAGGCGGGAATCTTTTCAATTGCAAACGGGGTTTCATGGCATAGAGCCATACAAGCAGCACCCACAAATCGTCCTGATATGACTGAAATACTGTTAAAAAGGACGTAAACTCGTAAGTCATCCATCCATCCATCACTGAACGTGACGGTGGAACAACTTCTCTGAATGATTTGTGTTAAGAGATTCTACCTCTGGTAGGACATTGTATACTTTAAGCCTGTAACATACAAAACTGACATTTTCAGACTTTTAATACATTTTTTTGCATTCAAGGGCACTTAACTCATTTTTCAGACTGTTTACTGAAAAATGCTCATGATTCTCTAATGTCTAGTCATTGACAAATACTTGCACTAAAGGAAGGGCAATTCTATAGCTTGATGGAGAAACGTTGTGGTTTTCTGCAAAGTCGGTAGGAGCAAAATACACAAAAATCTAAAACTTGCAAATAAAATGATATGTGTTAGCACAGATCCGTAGTGGATAAAGAAATCTTATAGCATCTTAAAGTGTGTCTACTGCTCACTCAGAGTATGCCATAATAGTTAGTCAATCTATTATTGAATGATTATAAATTACCAATTAGTTTCATTATGGTCGACTGGTATGGAATTACCCCACCCACTTTTAAGATAGTGTATACATACAAAGAAAGCTCCGTTTGACTTAAACTTTTTATGGGTGAACGTCACCTACATAGGGCTAATTGTTCACAAAATATTATTCAAATATAACTGTACCAGGAAAACTCCCTTTTGACAACTGGTCCTTTAACATCTGCATGTATCTACTTTTTTTGGAAGCTGCTGACAAATCAAATAAGGCATATTTCACATGGTATGCTAAATTCCAGCAACGAAATCTGTTTATTGTGATTTCCACACTACATTTGTTTATAATTATCAAGACTTCATATTATATCATGACCAATTACTACAAATAAATTGAACTCCAAACCTTTCATTCTTTCTTGCCACAGAACTAAACTCGCTAACAATTATCTCGTAGCCATTTTCCTATCAATGTCGCATCTTTAAATATTTTTTATTTTCCTCAGCAAGCTGAGTCAACACTGAACTCATATCGTTCACTGCCATATTAGAAGAATTCATTAAAGCAGCTCTGTAGCGCGATGCCTGGGAGTTTGACCGATTACTCATTGCCGTAGGACTGTAAATCTGGGTAATATTTTCCTGAGAAATTGAATTAATACTATTCATAAAATCTTCTGTGGAGTTCAGAATCCCCATAAAATCTTCTGCGGAGTTCAGAATCTCCATTAAGTCCTCTATAGGTAGCGCTTGTGATTCTTGTTGTGTTTCTGAATGATCGGTTGGACTAGTCACCTGATTGCAGCCCGGTGACATCACAGTTTTATCGCATGGGGAACATTGCTTCTCGGGACAATTTCGTTGAAATCCGGAATAATTCATAGGACCTCCATACTGATGTTGCTGTACTATTTGTTGCTGATTCTTACACTGCTGCATGTTATTTTGGGCACTGTACATCTCATTTGCATAATTACTATGCATATTCATCACCTGATTCTGATTGAGCATCATTTTTTGTCGCATCATCATTTGATTTCGAATGGCTGCCTTGGCTTTGGGCGGAATTTGTGACTGGCTGATACGCGGAACTTGTACCTGCGGACTCTCATGTTTCTGATGATTTGATGCTGAGGGATTGGGGACAGGACCTTGAGGCACGTGACCTTGAGACATCTGAACCTGGCCTAGATTCATCGGCACATGGTGATCCTTTGGCATTGTTGGTTGGTGGGGTAATGAGTTATGGTTGAAATTTGGCATGGGTGATTGGTATAGAGCCTGCATGTTCGGTGTTTGGGGTGAATACATCATAGGGAGATTTGGACTGTTGCCAATTTGCTGCATATTTGGCATGCATCTGTTGTGTTGCATGTTGTTAATAATTGGTGTTATGTTAGGATTCATCAGTTCACTAGGATGCACCATTCTGTTGTCTCGTGGTCCGGGTGCAGGCATACTGGTACTATCATTCTTTGAGCCTTGGTTCATTTCAGGGAGCAGATCAGGGACAGCTGGTGGATACGGACCCTGGGGCTGAGGTAGGTTTTGCGGTTGCATATGTTGCTGTCCCTGGCTTCTCAGTACCATGCTATTTGTTTCTAGGGATGATTGAGTACTGACATCTGAAAGCATGCAAGAGTGCAGCTGACCTTGATTTGACCCCATCCGACTTTGGTCCTGAATTCCTTGGTCTGAAAATATATGACATTGATCAGTCTTCATTTGTAAATTATCATTCATCTGTTGATTTCCTTGGAAATTCATTTGCTGACGAGTGAGCTTTTGATTTTGGTTCTCAAAGAAGTTATTTATTTCGGGATTTGGCATATTTATATTTGAAGACACGTTTCCGGGTAGATTTAAATACTGAATGGCCACATTTGTGCCATCGTTTGAATTTTGACAAATGTTTGACATAAAACTTTGATTGTTTCCTTGCTGTAAACTTAGCGGCTCTGATTCGGTCAACAAGGACGGGGCATACAAAAACATAGAGTGCCCTTCATCATATCGTTCATTTAAAAATCTCCTCATGTCATCAGGAATCATCATATCGTCGTTATCTTCAAATATTGTCTCCTGCAGAGCTGCCTCATTATTTGTATTTATATTCATACTTTCATACTCATTCTTCTCGGGTACACTATAATCTGTTGCTATACAACTCCGAGAAGACTGGAATGTATTATTTGATCTTATTTTACTGTTAGCTAAACCTTTCATAGGCCGAGGCACTGGTAAGCGTTTCATCATATTTAAACTATGAAACCATTGTAAACGTTTTGCAGCGCTAATATTTATAGGGTCCATGGACTTTGCATTCCGGTTTGGGATTGGGTGGGGTAAAGAAGTCGTATTTGGGGTACTACTTATAGCACTATTACATTCCTGACGTGCTGCTAAGAAACTCGCAATCCTCTCCTGTTGATTTTCACTTGAAAGACTTCTCATATTCATACTCCGAGGAGCCACAACAAGATTTGGCTGACTGCCGAAATGAGCTTTCTGTAACTGCGTAGCCTTTTTACGAATATTAGCACCATATTCACCACAATACGAACGCCGATAATGATTCGTATGCCGATTTGCTGTTACATAATACTCATACGGAGAGTTGGTGATACTGGGACGATTTGACCCACTCGAGCGTCTGCTTGAGAAGGAACTCTCAAAGGGATTTGGATTGGCGTTTGAGCGTAGGCTACTGTAGTAAGAATTGGTGGTACAACAGTTGCTGTCTCGAGGATGAAGTATAATTGGACTGTCTCCACGACCTGAAAAAAATTAACCATGAGACATCCTCTTGACCAATATTGGTGATGGAAGCAAACATTTTGAAAAGGGAGGAGACTAGTATTACTAAGGGAAACATATTTGTGCCAACAAACTAGCTACTTCATTTTGTACAGTAGCTTGCTCATTTATGAACCGGCTTATTTGGAAAAGGGACCAATAACCTAACTTAATAAGGACTCGAACAACGTGGTCTGTACCTGTTGTCAAATGCAAAAATCATAGCTTATTCAGTTCTGCAGCTATTTCGTTCACAAGGCTGTTCCTATATATACTCGGTCAAAAAAGTAACGATACCAACTATCGGCCATATTTTCAAGGAACCAAGTGCATATTGGAATTAATTGAGGCTCATGTATGTTTGGGGAGACGCCAAAGAACAAAATGCTGAGAAAATTGTCAAACCATACTTTTCCACATTAGAGTTATCTGGCATTATTCGATAGGAGTCAATTTGAAAGCATCTCATTTCTGCGCATGCGCAGGAATACATTTTGTATCGCGCAGAAAAGTCCATAATGCAGGAAATTCGAGAAACACTTAAAATGTTTAATGTCTTGTACTCAGGCTTTACAGGCGAGGTTTAAATTCTTCAAATTCTCAGATTATCTCCCTTTTAATTAAAAATATAGCGATTTTCAAGGCGTCAATATTACTGTACCTGTCGGTCTTTTTTCAAAGTTTCTTCATAAACATTTTTGTTATGTCACTGTTGTCATGGCATAATGACAAAATTGGAAGAATTGTTACACGCCCGCTAGCCATTACGATTTCGATTTCCTATGGAAATCCCACTGAAAGTGGCATTTAAACAGTCTTTAAAGGAATCACAGTACCCTGACTTGTGGTTCAAATTCTCGTATCAGAAGCGGTCAAATTTTGATTTCTTTGGAAAGTAGCCTTACCTAAGGCCTCGCTCTTGTGTATGGAGCGCAGAATCTTGGAAATCATTTTTCACAAACCAATTTTAAAAACTGTGAACTTGAGCAGTTTTAATGATGTTACTCTGTGAAAATGAAAAAATACCCCTTGCATATTCAAACGACCCTTGTAGCATGTGTAGTCTTAGGAAACCAAACCAAATAAGTTTGTTCAATAGGCAAATTGATACTCTCTTGAAATTAGTAAACTATATGGGCCGATTGCACAAACTTATTTTATTTTATCCCTTGACTAAGGCTTATCCTGGGATAGCTAGCACTGAGTACTAAAGTGGATTGCAGGAAAGAAGTTTAAGCAGAGAACAGCTATCCTCGGGATAGTTATCCTAGGATAAGGGCAAGATTAGACCAGATAAGACTGTTGATGCAATTTGTCTCATATCACCTGTGTTGCCAATTAGAAACTGAGTTATACAATGCTACCAAGTTGTATATGAGCTGTCCCTGATAAAATAAAGCCTTTTTCTTGCATAGATGTGAAAGAAAAGACGAGCCCATAGTACTAGAATGCTTTTACATTCAGAGTCTTGACTCACAGTTGCTTATAGCAATATATTATACTCAGCATCAATAAACTCACCACCTTTAAACAGTCATATTTTTCCTCCAAAATCATGGGACATGCCGTATCTACATCATATATGTTTTATTTTGAACTGTTTCATTATGCCTATGATAACAAATGCTGTGAGTGTGTGACGTGAGCTATGGAATCAAGAAACAAAATACTCTGTATAAATTTCCTTTCGCAGAAAGTCGTTGCTGTTGGATTTTGCTACAGAAAGGCGGCCCCATAGCTCTATCCGTGGTAAAATGCATGAATTAGTTTATCCTGAGAGCTCAGTACAGTTTTGTCATTGTAAATGACAGTGATAATCCAACTTTTAACAAACATAACGTCCCTGAGTTTCACATAAAACGGTTTATCAATTAAGTGGGTCATTTTAATTGGAAAAAAATAAATGGTAAAAGTACAATGTACAAGCCTGGGACCCATTCACTGTCCCACTTTTGTTTATATTCCATTGCTCAACAGGGAACCAGAACAAGGACATCTTGTTTTATGTAGCAAATTATCATATTTCCTCAAAAAACGTTCCCCTTTCTTTTCTGCCAGTCAAATGCCTCAACAGATGCACATCAATACACATTTTATCACTAGAGTGTAGGTAGTACTGCTTATCATTATTATGATTTGTGTTTAGAACAAGAAACAGGCCTTCAAACTGACCCTTGAGCCCAGTTTTTACTTTAACTGTGGGCATGGAACCTGAGTCTTACACTGACATTATGACATATGGTCTTAATTTCCTTTTATTTTCTGTGATATTCAAATGCTCTTCAGAAGTCGAACACTATTCATGGGAACATAATTCCACCACTAACCAAACTGCCAAATCCTTGGGTGTGAGAGCCTATATAAATCTCGCACCTGACATTACTTATCATATGCTTTACCTTTCTATTAAGTTTGATCATATTCGCTTCAGTGGTTTTGCCTGGTCATGGAGACAGGGCCTGACATTTGATCTGTTACTGTGACCTTAACTTTGGGTGTTGAAGCTTGCATCTTGAGCATGACATACCCTCTTATCATGTTTACCTTTCTATTAAGTTTGATCAAATTTGCTTTAGCTATTTTTGCGTAAGTATACAGACATCGTATGTCATACCCCTGATTGTGACAGTGACCTCGGGCATTGGATCCTAAAATTTGCAAAAAAATACCATTTATCATGTTTTACCTTTCCATGAAGTTTGATGGAAGTTACTTCAGCAGTTTCGAGTCAGTTCAAAGACATGATTTGACCTCTGAGCCCTGACTGTGACCCTGACCTTGGGCAAGAGAACCTTGATTTTGTTTGTGACATACCATCTCTTTTTATCCCCCGACCGAAAGGTTCGGGGGATATAGCGATGAGCCTGGCGTCCGTCCGTCCGTCCGTCCGTCTGTCCGTCCGTCCGTAAACACTTTTCTTGTCCGCTCTATATCTTGAATACCCTTTGGAATATTTTCATGATACTTCACAGTTATGTAGAACAGGTCATGACGATGTGTCGCGTACAAGAATGGTAACTCTTGCTACTGTACTTTTTGAATTATCTCCCCTTTGGTGATTTTTTGGCAGATTCGTGTCCGCTCTGTAACTTGAATACCCTTTGGAATATTTTCATGATACTTCACAGAAATGTAGAACAGGTCATGACAATGTGTCGCGAACAAGAATGACAACTCTTGCTTTCTTACTTTTTGAGTTATTTCCCCTTGATAGTTTTAGGTGTGATTTTTTGGCAGATTCGTGTCCGCTCTATAACTAGAATACCCTTTGGAATATTCTCATGATACTTCACAGATATGTAGAACAGGTCATGACGATGTGTCGCGAACAAGAGTGACAACTCTTGCTTTCTTACTTTTTGAGTTATTTCCCCTTGATCATTTTAGGTGTGATTTCGTGTCCGCTCTATAACTTGAATACCTTTTGGAATATTTTCATGATACTTCACAGATATGTAGAACAGGTCATGATGATGTGTCGCGAACAAGAATGACAACTCTTGCTTTCTTACTTTTGGAGTTATTTCCCTTTGATGATTTTAAGTGTCCGCTCCATAGCTTGAATACCTTTTGAAATATTTGCATTATACTTCACAGATATGCAGAACAGGTCATGACAATTTGTCTCATACATGAATGATAACTCTTGCTTTTAGACCTAGTGAATTATTTCCCTTTGGTAGTTTGAGCTGCTGTTTGAGTCTCTGCTCCATAACTGTATAACCCTGGCCAGCTCCAGAATTTGAATAACCTTGTACTTTTTAGAATATTGATGATCATGCTGTGATATCTTATCAGTGTTCCTAACTCTCTCTTACCCCTCCACATTCCAGTGCCCCCTCCCGCAACCCCCCCCCCCCCCCCAAAAAAAAAAAAATATTTTTTTTTCCAGATTTGGATTCTTTGTCCAAATTCACTTACTAGAGAGCTCAAAATTAGGTTTGTAGGGCTTGTACTTTAGAAGTTATTCACACATTTTGAAAGTTGAATACATTTGTGTATATAACCATACTGTTTTAGTCTGAGTGTTAGATAATCATGCATCTGTTAACAGTTAATGTCAATCAGAAGCATAAAAGAACGACAATATATTACTAATATGTGTTTTGAAGTGCACTCTTTTTACCAAGGCCCATGGGGGTCTTCGGTCGGGGGATTTGCCATCTCCTCTGATGGCTATTTTTTTTACCTTTTCATGAAGTTAAATTCGTTTCTGTAGTTTTTAAATTAATGAAGAGAAACAACATGACCTCTGACTGTTACCTTGTTCTTGGGGTAAGAACCTTTATCTTGTGCATGGCATACCTTCTCATTAGGTTTTATCTTTTGTGAAGTTTAAAGAAGTTTGCATTGGTACTTTTCTGAGTAAATGCCAAAACATGATCTGACCTCTGACATCATATTGTAACCTTGACCTTGGGTTTGGCAACATACATATTATCCGTGAATATATTCTCATTATGGTTTAACTTTTTTTTATAACATTTGCTCAACCAGGTTTTAAGTTATTGCTGAGACACAATTTGACCGCTTACCCCTGATTATGGCATTGACATTGAATGTGGGACCCAAATCTTGTGCGTGACACATTTTCTTATTATGCTTTATCGTTCTATGAAGTTTCATTAATTGCTTCTTTAGTTTATAAGTTATTGCTGAGACACGATTTGAGACAAAATTGACCTCTCACCTGATTGTTTACCCTTGACCTTAGCCGAAGAGACTTAAATCTTGTCTGCAACACACTGTCTTATTATGCGGCATCTTTCTGTGAAGTTTCATTAAATTTGCTTCAGTAGTTTTTTAAGTTATTTCTGAGACACAATTTTATCTTCTTTAAACAGTATTTCAGTAGTATCAGGATGTTTTGAGGGTAAAATATTGAAATGCTGTATGTGACTGAACCCTTTCGATGGTTGAAAATAACAAGGTTGAAATATGTTATATGTTGGACCAGTTTTTAACATCTACTTCAGTATCTACAGATTCCATCAAAGGATCAAGGATAGATACATACACAGACCTTCAAAAAATGCATGCCAAATTTCTAGACCGAGTGACCTGATGCACTGTTCCCACACCATGCCCATCCAGATGCTAGACCATAGTTACTGCAGTAGCAGTTCATATACATGTACTTTTATACAAATTAGCCAAAATGACAAATTTTCATTGGCCACACTAGTTGTTAGAATTTAAGAGACAGATTTTATTGAAGCTCTGTTTTTGTCAGACATGTCAGTCTTCAAGTGATTATTTAAAAAATTAAACAAATACATTGTACATCAGATCTTTGTATTTAGTGTTTGGAATAGGACACATGAAAGGCAAATATCCTTGTTCAAAATATAGCCTTGTGCCCGAAAATTTGATTCCAAAATTATATTTTTATCTCATCGTTTGTATTCATTATTTTACTTATTTTCTCATGATTTTTCTATACATTGCTACGTAGAATTTGTGCATATTTCTTCAAGGTACATTCTGCAACTTTGACATAAAATGTCTTAAACTACCCCCTTGGCAGGTTTAAATATTCAATAGCTGACGAATAGATTAACACCAAGGTTTAGCTAAAATAGTTTTATGCAATCCAAAAAATTAATTCTTTAGCCAGAGGATAGTTAAACTACTTTTGTGCAATCCGTCTGCGTTAAACCTTCACTTAACCCTGAGGTTTATTTAAACTGCAATTGAGCAACCCAAAATCCTTAACCCTGAGGATAAACCCAAGGTTAACTCTTAAACTAGCTTTGTGCAATCGGCCCTATATGTTCTTAATTGCTGCAATTGCCAAAGCAACAGAAGAAATTTCAAGTATAGGAAGTTTTTTTGACCTAGTATAAAATGCATAAGTTGGAAAAGTAGCTCAAAAGTCTGTAATACGCGGCTCTTAGAATATTTACTTCACAATGCTGTTTTGATATAAAATGCCTGTCAGAAAGGGACACAACTCTTCAAATACCAGACCCACAGAGAAAAAACATACGGGCCCGCTTATTTTACATGCTTTCATATCAATAAAAATTGAAGGTTTATGCATAAAACTTCCCTGAGTTTCACACCTGCTAAAAAGCAAAAAGTGTTACAGATAGACAGAGACATAGAAAAATGGACAGGACGATAATGAAAACTACAAAGTTTTTCACAACTGGGTTCTATTAACCCCATCACAAGAATTCTCTGGAACACTGAGTCTGACCTTACTGCACATTGGTAAAAACAGATCCAAACCAAACCTGACCAAAAATGTTACACTACATGAGATTGCAGAGGATCAATACCTGATTACCATAGTATGAAAAAATCAGTTGGCTCCCAGTCCCTGTATCCCATTACAGATTAACCCCTCCACCCCCACCCCACCCACCCCCATTCTTTTTACTGAAAACATAGAGAGCACTGGGGCTAAGTAAGATAGATGTTCATAAATGGCCTTACTGTTATTTTCAACAGGTGGTAGCATAGCAAGGTTCTGGGCATTCAGTCTCTGTTGTAATGTACGGCCACCACTCACACGGTTGTGATGCGACGCCATCATACTGGACCCAGAAATCTGTAAAACACATACATTTATTATACCTTTTTAAAGGGATGTCTCGGTGGCCTAATGGTTAGGACCGATACAAGTCGCAGTGCTAAGTGCCACTGTCACATCCATGTAGACTCAAATCCTACTACTGACATGAACTTGTGTAGAACAGGTACCGTATTTTTTCGGTTATAATACTGGAGTTAACCCACTCAAAATTACCACAAAAGTGTAAATCGGTTCCTATTTGGTTATAAGATTGTGTTGTTTTTAATCAATCCCAAAAATCTAGAGCCGTCTAATAAAAATATATATATTTAAGGGGTGGTTTTTGAAGAGAAAAACATCTCCCGGAAAAACATCATCAGGTTGATGGTTCATTCTCTATAAAATGTACGTTTTGCCTCAAATAGGGAAGTTAAACACTTATGGAAAATGATTGCAAGTACAAAGCTTTGCTGTAACCATAATATTCGAAATTTTCATTTGGATATTCATAGCAGATGAGACGGTGTAACGAAGTAAAGGGAATCCCACAGAATAACGACCACCGATCATTATTCTTCAAAGGATAGTGACTTTCCAGTCATAATACTATGAGCGCCGATCGAAATATGACCCCCATCCGACGTAAAACGACCTCTTGCAAAAACTTGTGACCCCCGTAGAATAACGACCCTCGGTCATTATTTTAAGAAGAAAAGTTACCCCTGGTCATAATCTTATGACCATCTGCGCGTAGTTAAATAACGATTTGCGGAGAAGAAATAACGACGCTTTCACCTTCACCCCTGCCCCCCCCCCTCTCCTCCACCACCACCGAAAAAGGGTTACGCCGAATATACCTTACGCATTAATGATTCATACTATTCCCCGCCAAATGCAGAGGGATTATCCCCCGCAGACGACGGAGGGATATTGTTTTGTCCATGTCCGTCCGTCCGTCCGTCTTTCCGTCCGTCGCGTCCGTACGGAGCCATAACTATGTAACCATTTATCGGAATTTCATGAAACTTAAAAATAGATATATGTTAATGATGACCCTGGGTAAATGGCAAGGTCAAATTAGACTTTTAAATGGGAAACACTGAAAAAAGTGGATTTTTCTATTCCTGTTGTGCTCTGTGATATGGAAATGCAATGTATGAATTCTAGAGGTAAAGGTCATTTAGTGACTGTGGCTAAAGGTCACGTATCTGTCGTCTGTTGTCATTTTCAAAGGACCTCCTCTGAAATGTCTGGGCCAATTTCAATTAAATTTCATATTGCAGCCCTCAGGTAAAATGGGAAAGAAAGTTTATACATTATGTCCACTTCACATGACCAAGATGACCGCCATGCTAATATGGTTAAAACTATCAAAATTTTCTTCTCCAAAACCACCAGGCTGATTGCCTTGAAAGTTGGTATGTAGCATCTGTGACTCTAGTACTACAAAGTTTATATAACAGATGATCCTGAGTTGACCTTGGCCATTTATATGGCAAGGCCTAATTTACCCCTTAGGTTTTTGGATGGGAAAAGCTGTAAAAGCGCATTTTTCTGTTGCTATTAGACTCTATGATATGGAAATACAATTGACCTCAATCTTTTTGAATTGAAGAGGTCAAGGTTATTTAGTGACCTAGGCGAATGGTCACCTGAGTTGAATAATTAAAGTTCTTTCTCTCAAAAGCAGTTAGGCCTGATTGGTTTGCTTATTACCATTTTGGCACTGTTACCTTATGTCTGCAAAAGATCGGTAAATTCATAGCAGAAACAAAATGTCCAAAAGTTCATATCACATTAAAGTCACAGGGCCAGGGGAGAGATCAGGACGTAATGGTCCTCTTGGTGATGAGTCTTATGTCTGTAGACAATGTTTCATTATGACAGCAGCCACAGATCGGTAGCTTATGTCAAGAAATATGCATTTTTATAGGTACCCAATTGCTGAAAATGTGACTAGATTTCAAGGTATTTTAGCACAATATTGACGGAAACGAGAAAGACGGCTGCTATGAGTATTATCTAAAGATGAAATGTATCACGTTCACATTAAAATAAGATGGTATGTGGCGTTTTTATTGCAGCTTATGTTCGTTACACTATAGTCGAATTACTGATACACAACATAAATTATATGTCCTTCATTATAGGCAAATGGGACATATTGTTTTTAGTATGAATCCCATTCGCACCAGCGTCATCTTCGGCGTGAACAATAGTTTTATACACACCTACTCTTGAGTTTGGGCTTTCTTACAAAAATTTGCATAATTACATCTATATTTCTTTCTTGTTACCTTGACTTCATTTACAAGGTCATAAGATGGCTTAGACTGGAATACCTTGTATTCATTATATCTCATGAACCAGTTTGTACGCTCTTGTATACAAATGTATATGCATGGATGCGTCACTGTATGCATCTTCGTATCATAATTTTGAAAAAAAAACATGGGTCTATGTTAGACGGAGAAGAGATACCTTAAAGCCCCGCTGCATACGCTGGCAAAATCAAATGCACATTTCATTGCTTCATCGTGTGCTAAAACCATGTCATTAAGTGTAAGTCACTGAAACACTGAATAGGTACCCTTATTCATAGTGGATTCTGGAACAAATATACTGGACAAAAAATAAGGATCAAACATCTGAGTTGGCATTTGGTTTAAACTTTATTTGCATAATTAGTAATACAATTATACATATTTCAAAACATAAAATACTTAGAGTTGGTCTTTCTGGAACTACCGATAATTACCAATGTTGTGATTATATGAGCCGCGACACGAGAAAACCAACAATGTGATTGTGCGGCCTACGCAGACTAAGATCAGCCTGAACATCCGCCCAGTCTGATCAGAGTCTTCGCTGAGCGCTTAAAGGATAGCTAAGGGTCTAAGCTGCCGCCATGCGCACAGCAAAGACTCTGATTAGACTGGGCGGATGCCCAGGCTGATCTTAGTCTGCGCTGTGCGCATAATTTTGTAGGTTTTGTCGTGTCGTGGCTCCTATATGGTGACTTAGCATAATTATAGCACCCTTTTATGCCACTTACTTTGAAATTGTGCACCGTTTGCACGCCTGGTAAACTATCACAGGAATCTCCGGCGGAGGTACTGATCATCGGTTGTGACAGGCATGTGGAGCTGCCTGTGACTGTCAAAAAATGACAACAAACGGTAGGTGTTCCTCTTTTTTGACAAAATACAATTTAACTAGGGAGTTTATTAAAAATCAAAAAGTGCTATTCGACCCTTATAGACATAAAGTTTTGTCACACATTACATCTCCCAGAACTTTCCATATTAACCAAAGATACGACTTTTGAAGCGGCTTTGATGTCAGCTCACAGTACTCAAAACATAAATAATTCGGCCGTTTTAGCTCGCCTGAACGAAGTTGGTTTAAACATATTTTATTTCATGAAAAGAACACGACAACAAGCATACACATTTGTAATCTACAAGTATGAGGATCAGAACGAAGTTCAGGAAGAGCTATTGTACTACCCCCGATGTCGGCGTCGGCGTTAGCGTTGGCGACGGCGTCGGCGTTAGCAAAATGTTAAAGTTTTACGTTAAAGTTTTTTATGTGATGGGCAAGCCGCTGTCAGGCGAGCTATCCTGTCCCTGTGACAGGTCTGGTTGGTCTTAAATGCAGTGATCGTGCATACGAATCTGTTTTTCTGTGCACACTGATGCTAAGGTAACCTCCTTGCCCAAATATAAATGTCGATTGACTACAAATAAGGCTTGAATTTTCAAAACAACAGCTGGAGATGCCTGCAATGGCGTGGAGGGGCTTGTGATGTAAGAACATATAGTGAAAATCTGAAAGGTTATTGCAGCTGGAAATACTGACATACTTCTTCTCTTCACCACTGCCTGGAAAGAATCATTCATTCAACGTCCCAATAAGCTATATGCGTATATCAGAAATTCCTTATTAAGATTCATAAAACGCCATCTCAAAGAGTTATTGCCCATTTTGTTTTGGCTTCTGTTACTGAGTCAAACAGTGACGAATTACACATAGTTGCTGAAAATTAGCTGCCTAATTCAGTTTTAGAATCGTTATGAAATGCGCGCTTAAATAAGAGTCAACGTTTTTGTGAATAGTGATGACTATGATCGGGAGGTGCTGCCTGTGAGTCATTCCAACTTGTTAGAAATTGTCGAGGTCACACGCCATGCCAGCTATACGTATGGTGTCAAATGGGTCAAAAGTACCGACATCCGTCAATAGGCATAGTCGTAAAGGTATCTATAGTTTTGATACTTTCGGTACCTCATAAGCGTGTCGCTTGCATGTGTCGTATGACGCTCGCTGTACGTGTTAACTTTGTGGTAACTGGAGTGATAGGTGCTACAAGTGATTCAGTCCGGCTATTTTTGTTTGCTGGCGCTAGAATCCAAATACACCAGCAAAGTCTCCGAATAGCCACTGCATCAAATTTGGTAACAAAAGAGCACTTTTACTACATAAGAATCATCTTATTGTATAAGTTCATGATCATTGTCTGTCGTTTTAACAAAAATGTGCTTGATATATGCATTATGATTGATTATTGCGACGTTGAATGAACAATTCTTTCAAGGCAGTGGTCTAGAGATGAAAAATAGCAATATTTGCAGCCGCAATAAATATTCAGATCTTCGCTAAATTTTCTTATTCACAGGCACCTCCATGTAGTCAGAGGCAACACCAGTTGTTTTTGTTCTTTTACAGAATCCAGCGTTATTTAGAGTTTTTCAGCATTTATATTTGGGCAAGGTGGTTTACTTGACGTTAGTGTGTCCAGATAAATAGATTCTTATGCAAGAAAAGTCCATTTAGGACCTAAAACAACTGAATTTTGCCCGTTTTGAGTACTTTCGACTGACATTGAAGCCACTTCAAAAGTCATATCTTCCGTATATATGTAAAGTTCCCTGAGATATACTCTGTGACAAAACTTAATGTATATAAAAGTCGAATAGCATTCTTTGATTTTCAATAAAATCCTTGGTTATTTTGTGTTTTATAAAAAAAAATGAATACCTACCCATTTTTGTATATATTTGGACCATCACAGGTAGCTCCGGATGCCTGTGACAACTTTTTATCGGTCCCTCCGCGGAGGTACCTGTGATAGTTTACCAGGCGTGGTTTGTTTTAAGCACAGCATCCCTTCCAATCACACTTCCGCCAAAATCAATTTGTTCATAAGCAAAGTCAGAAAAAAGTTCAGTTTCCTCAATTCATGATTTCTTTTGTGCAAAATTGCAGAATAGTCATCAAACTTAATTATTGCTACGGTCAGCAAGCCGAAAAGGTTTAAAACCCGTTGCCTTTTAAAAGAGTTCTGCCCAAACAAACTGACATACTATCAATTCTCTATGGCAGTTTCGTACCACCTTCATTTCAGGGGTAGTCCGACTTACTAAAACCGCAGTACCTTCTTCTATATCACCGTTAAACCTCACAATAAAACCATGAAAATAGCTACCAGAGGCTAGTCCTCTGACTTTTGTCCCCTAGGTTGATACGTATATTAGAAACTGCTGACTAGTCCAGCAACTGTGATAGCATTATAGCAGTTGATGATATGATTATGTGAAGAAGCCACATTTGAATTTATTCATGAAAAATTTATAGATCTTAGCATATTTACGTTTAAAACAAGAAATGTTGCAGTATGTAAAATGCCCCCAAAGGCCCCTATGAAAACGAATTTGAAAATGAATGTACCGTTTCATATGTTGTTATACAAAGAAAATAGAGTTTAAACCAAAGGCCCTTTAGACTGACCTTTGACCCCTGAGTATGACCTTGACCTTAGACATGGGATCATAAACTTTGCATGTGAGACACCTTTTTATCATGATTTACCTTTCTGTGAAGTTTGATGAACTTCACTTCAGCAAAGTCAGTTTGGAGACACAATCTTACCTCTGACCCCTGATTATGACCCTGACATTGGACATGCACCCCTTCATTTTGTTTGCAACATAATATTTCATTATGTTTAACCATTTTTAAAAGGATTGATTACCAAGCTTGTTCAAACGATGAACTTAGATTGACCCTGACCTTTTTTTTACTGCAAAATCAAATTTGGGAAAATGCCAGAACGTAAGATTTTATGGTAAGTTTTAAAGATTTTGGCCTAATAATTGGTATAAACTGTCATATTAGTGAGTACAAAAAGATTTGTGGGGACAAGAGGTCAAGTTCATTCTTTGACCTTTGATCCCAGGGCTCTCGTAGTTTTACAGATAACTGCTTAAAAGCAATTGGCTAATTTTAACAAAATTTCATATACAGCCTCCAGGGGCTGAGGGAATGAGAATTCATTCGAACGGTCCTGGTCACACAACCAATCCGGCTGCCATGCCCATTTAAGGTAAAAAAAAACCCATTACAACATCTTCTTCTTTACCAACTGACCTATGGCCTTGAAAAATAAAAAGATAGGCAATGATCAGGAATTAATACAATAAAATCCCACATTCCGCTCTCAAAACTGATATGGAAAGAAGCACATACACACAGAAATTGACACATGTTTACTAAAGACACGCACAGTAAACACAGAAACTTGGTATGTAGCATTGGGTACATGCATACTTCTAATAATGTTGCATGATGACATTGGGTTGACCTTGATCTATTTTACGGCAAGGTCAACTATTGGAAAATTGCTAGAAGTTAGGATTTTATGGAAAGTTTTAAAGATTGTGGCTCAAGATTGTTTAAATGATGACTGAGTTGAACTGGACATTTTTACGGCATGTTCAAATGTGCTTTCTGGTGCATTTATTTTGCGGAAAAAATGCTAAAATGTGTAAGAGTTCATGGAACTTGTGGAAGATTTTTGTGCAAAGTTAATAAATACAGTCGAATAATTTAGTACATGAACTTATTTCAACAATAGAGGTCAAGATCATTCTTTGACCTTTAGCCAGTTCCTTTCATATTTTGACATTAAGTCTTCCAAACTACCAGTGATAGAGGTCAAGGTCATTCTTTGACCAATTCCTGTCATATTTTGACAGTTCGTAACTATAAGGTTTGTTCAAATGATCCTCATTTTACTTTTACTCAGGTGAGTGATTCAGGGCCTCATGGTCCTCTTTTTTCCATTTTTTAAAATGAAATGAGTGATAAGCCATTCAGGTCATTTTGGAGCTTTTGACTTCACTTGAGGAAACAACATCATAATTAAGTTGAAAGGTTAAAACTAAATATGCCATCCATGTCAGGTTATTTTATTTTTTCATAAAGTGGGCTAATTTCATGTTGAAAATTCAGATCTATACTGGTCAAAAAAGAAATGCCAATTTTACTTAGTAAATAAACTTCAGGAATTAACTGAATCAGATTCCAAACCTTATCCCCAACACCAAAGGGAAAGCTTGACAAGCTCATCAAACAAGTAACAAAATCACCGGTGATAATCTGAGTCAGCAGCCCCCCCCCAAAAAAAAACAACAACAACAAAAACAAGACCCCCCCCCACACACAAACAGGCGGCAAACCCATTTTCCTTTACCTAGCATATAAAGCACTAGCAAGCAAAGTTGCAAATTTGACCTTGCAGTAAGAAAAGGTCGAGGTCAACTCAAGGTCATAATATGAAGAATCTTGGTAGTACTCGAGTACCATATGCTTCATACCAAGTTTCAACGCTTTTGACCTATTGGTTCTGGAGAGGCGTTTTACCATATATGGCATGACGGCCATGTTGGTCATGTGACCAAAACAAGAGCGCCAAGAGGCCCTGAATCGCTCACCTGAGCAAAAAGGTCAAAGGTCAAACTAGGGTCATTATTTGAATAAACCTGATAGTTTGCAACCATTTCCAAATGGTTCTGAAGAAGAAGATTTTTTAATATTTTTCTATGTATTGCTATGGTTCATACCCTGGACCCCCTGGGGCTAGGCCATTTTGGACCCTTGGGCCATCATTTGAATAATCGTGGTAAAGGACCACTAGGCAATGCTAAAAGCTAATTTCAAGCCTTTGAGCCAAGTGGTTCTGAAGAAGAAGAATTTTGACTATTTTGCTATGTAGTTGTATGGTTCAAACCCAGGACCCCCTGGGGCGGGGCCTTTTTGACCTTGGTACCATCATTTGAACAAACTAGGTAAGGGACCACTAGGCAATAAATCATTTCAAATTTCAAGCATCTGAACTAAGGGGTTCTGGAGAAGAAGATTTCTAAGTAAATTTTAATTTCGATCCCAAGACTCCCCGCCCCAGGGCCATTTTGGATCCCAGGGCCACCATTTACACAAACTTTGTAGGGGTCCACCAGGCAATGCATCATACCAAATTTCAAGCATATGAGCCAAGTGGTACTGAAGAAGATTTTTGAATAGTTTTCTATGTATTTCTATGGCTCAAACTCAGGACTCCCTGCCGTAGGGCCATTTTAGACCCTGGGACCATCATTTGAACAAACTTGATAAAGGACCTTAAGGCAATGAATCATAGCAATTTTCAAGCATCTGAGCCAAGTGGTTCTGATGAAAAAGATGTATGAATATTTTTATGTAGTTCTATGGTTCAAACCAAGGACCCCCTGGGGAGGGGCCATTTACGACCCTGGGGTCATCATATGAACAAACTTGGTAAAAGACTACTAGGCAAAGCAACATACCAAATTTCAAACATCTTAGCCAAGTGGTACTGAAGAAGAAGATTTTTTTTAAATATTTTTTCTATGTATTTCTATGGTCCAAAGATTGGACTCCATGCCAAGGGGCCAGTTTGGACCCTGTGGCCACCATTTGAACAAACTTGGTAAAGGACTATTAGGCACTGCTACATACCAAATTTCAAGCATCTGACCCTTGAGGTCCTGAAGTAGAAGAGTTTTGAATGTTTTTCTATGTATTTCTGTGGTTCAAACCTGGGATTCTCTTCCTAGGAACCATTTTGGACCCTAGGGCCACCATTTGAACAAACTTGGTAGAGGACCACTAGGCAATGTTACATACCAAATTTCAAGCATCTGAGCCAAACAGTTCTGGAGAAGATTTGTTTTTAAAGTATTTTTTAGTTTGGAACCCAAGAACCCCTGCCCCAGGGCCAGTTTGGACCCTTCGGCCACCATTTGAACAAACTTGGTAGAGGACCATTAGTCAATGATGTGGCATCTGAGCCAAGCAGTTCTGGAGAAGAAGGTTTTTAAGTATTTTTTAGTTTGGAACCCAAGACCCCCTGCCCTAGGGCCATTTTGGACCCTGAGGCCAGCATTTGAACAAACTTGGTAGAGGTCTACTAGCCAATGCTTCATACCAAATATCAAAGCACTAGGCCTAGAGGTTTCAGAGAAGATGTCATTAATAGCAAATTGTTGACGACGGACGACGCACGACGGACGACTCATGACGGACACTTGGTGATCACAATAGCCCACCCAGAGCCTAAAGGCAAAGGTGAGCTAAATAACATTTTTTTCGTTCCCATGACTCCTAGAGGCATTATATGAAATTTTGTTACAATCGGCCCAGTGGTTTCAGAGGAGAAGTTGTTTGAAATTGTGACAAGACGGACGGACGACGACAGACGACGGAGCTGCCTATAATTAAAGCTCCCCAGAGCCTCTGGCTCAGGTAAGCTTAAAACTGACCACTACTGTTTCAATCAGCGATCAGGAAGAAAGAAAATCCAAAGGGGTTTAAACAAACTTGACATGAAGTTGTCATTAAATAGTTTTGTTGGGCTCTGTATTACTAAAAGCATATAATTGTAACTGTGGCATATTTAGTTTCATTACAGCTGGTGATTGAGACGGTGTGATCACTGTAAAAAGTGTTCCTACTATAGTGTAGATTTTATTGTCTAGCCCTTTGGAATAATTGATTCCATTGCTGAAAGTAGTTGAGGGTCACTGATTAGGCCTAACTGGCTGAAACAAGCTTGTTTGGCACAGACAATTTGAACATTTGTTAGTTTTCAGTTCTTAGGTGTATTTCTTGCTTCCAAAGGATAAAACTTTCATATAACATAATTAGCCGGTGAGATGGATTGAGTGGTCACTGTTTAATATCATCATGACCTTCGCTATAGTGTATATTTATTTTTTCTAGTCTTTTAGAATAATTGATTTCACTGTATAACTTTGAAAATAATTGAGGGTCACTAATATTGATGAGGCCTAAATGGCCGAAACAAGCTTGTCCCGTCCAGAAAACTGGAACACTCGTCAGTTTTTAATTCTTTGGTTATGGAGACGAAGATTGTTTTTTTTTTTTTTTTTTTTTTTTTTTTTTAGGTTTTTACCATATATGGCGGGCATGACGGCCATATTGGTCATGTGACATTTTGTTCGTTCCTAAGATCCCAGAAGGCTACATATGAAATTTGGTTACAATCGGCGCAGCGGTTCTAGAGGAAAAGTCATTTGAAATTGTGGACGAACTGACGGACGACGACGGACGACAGAGCCTGCCTATCTTAAAAGCTCACCCGGAGCCACTGCCTCAGGTGAGCTAAAATACATATCGTCTAATTTTTTTTTTTATCTATGCACCTATGAAACATCAAACCTCCATTGTTTACAGTTCCTATGTTACGGAGTATTCTTCGAAATTGGGACATAAAGAGTGGACACTCTGACGGAAAAAATACAAGAAAAAGACTGGCCTGCGATTTCTTTTACCCAAAGCGCACCAAAAATTTCCATCCTGAACTTGACTAAGGTGTCAGGCTATGCACGAGCGAACATCAATAATGCAGGACACTGTATATCTTCATTTACCATCCGACCTTCAACGACAGCACATCGTACTGAGCACCGCCTCTTTTGCCATGTGTGCCAAAAGGCAGAGGAGCAGACGAGGACGGATATCAGGGCGGAACGCAAAAGGGGGTGGGGAGCCCTCAAGTACCAAGAGAAAAAGAAAACAACACTCTAGAAACTGCTCCCAAAACGATAAAGGCAAATAAAGCTTGAAGCAATGACAAAAAAAGATGCGCAATGAATTGATAATACTCTACCAGAATTAAGATTTTAAGAAAATCCCTATCATACGCAGAATAGTTACATTCCAAGGAGCCATATCGCTTCGGACTCTGGGCATGAAATCAAACAGGAAATGGCTACAGACCAAGAAAAAACAAATAACTCTACATCTCTTGGTGAGGCGTTTCCAGTTATTTCTTTCATACCCACTTCCTTTCTTCTGTCCCCTTTTCTCTTCTTCTCTTTCACAACAATTGGCGACAGCGAGGAAAATTGGTCGTAAAATGCCCATCAAAGATGCTGGAGTCAAGACGGAGGAAATGGGGCAGGTATGTATGTTACATATGTGATTGATCGAAAGAGGTTATAAATCACAAATACCTTTAGCACAAAAGATGAACAGAATAAATGATGGGTTTGAGGCAGAGACATGGAAATCTGAGACACTTTTTTTGATTTTTCAAGTCGAGGCTCTGCGGAGGACGAGACTAGTACAATCTGAACCCCTTGCTAAGGCTTCAGCACCATCATTAATTATATTTCTCACCTGTCCACAATTTGATTCTTTGCTTAGCATGTGGCCTTGTTAAGGCAGCCATCATGTTTGCAAATGAATACAACAAAACAATATGCAAATTAACCTTTTTAAATATTAAGAGCACAACTAACAAATATCAGCAGATGTTTTACATCAATTGGCCTCACGGCTGTTTGAACATGTTCATCATATTTGGCAAGTTCAGTTCGTAGGCATATATGTTTTATTGGACTAACAATTAAAATGCATAGACACGATTTCGTCAAAGTCTAATGCTGGAAGTATTCTTCTAACTGAAATGCCATACCTGCTCCTAAGTTTCATTCTTTGTCGAGCATAGTTGATGTCAACGAAAGATGATTGTCCATTATGCAACATAGTGTGGCATATTTTGCAGCAATAAAATCCATTGCGTCTGTATAATATGTTAAATGTACACCAGGGGTGTGTAGGAGTTGCACAACATGGCATTTTTGTTACCTTGTTTTGATCATACACCATATCTTCATTGTCACTGAATCGTATGGTATAAGTTATATTTCTTTCACATATGTAACAACGGGCGACACGTAGGCTATTGATATACACTGTCCTCCTATGGTGCTCTCCAGCAATTTTTTTCTGGCCTTTCATTCCTGTGCAAGACACATTATGTAATGTTAATTTTGACTTAGGTATTCTGAATGACTCAGTAAAAGCATGATAAAAATCAACAGTTTGCGGATGTGTATGAGAATAATACTCCACAAATAAGTTCATAAACAATGGTGAAAATGTCAGTGAATGTGTAAAACTAGCATATAATTCTTCAAATATTACATCGACACAAAAATAATCTGCTAATATAAAAACTGCTGATGCATGAAGAACTGAGAGTAACCTTGGTAAAACTGGTTTTGCTTGTAAAATGATATCTAGGAAATCTTGGCAATCAGCTAAAGACACTGATCTTGGGAATTGAATTGAAACATCTTTTTTCTGTTCAATATCATGAGCAATCAAGTGAAAATATTTTGCAACAATTTTCAGTTCAATAATATCAATAGATAAGTATGACTCAGCGGCCATATTTGTTTCACCAATAACACAACAAACTATCTTAACAGAACAAAATCAGGTCACCGGAATTTACAAGTACATAAAAAGACAACACAATGATGAACAAGGATACCACAATAATGACAAAGGCATATGGTTACAAAATAAATTTAGTTTGTACATATGGTACCTAAACTAGGGGCAGGGTCGGTACCACCTTTCCCTGGATTCAGCAAGAGAACAATAATTTGATTTTCTTTAAAGCAAATAGCTTCGGATATGTTGTCTGTGACAGCGCTAATTAATGCTGAATTGTCTACCCCACAAAATAAATGTCTTTTATAAACTGAGGTTATACCGTTCTATAACAACATTTTTTGATATACGATATAGAACCGAAACATAAATTATATGGACACATTCTACTTGTACTACCATCTATGCAAAGACCTATCTAAAACCTTTTAGAAATAAATTGAGCTAGAACTAAAATTGCTGTGAGACGAAACCTGAAATGTCAGAAACCAAAGCCTTTGGTATTGGGAGGAACTACAAATGATTATATTCTAAATACTGATGAAGAATTACACCGGAATATGTTAGTTCAAGACGGCGAAAATCAAGTTCAGGTAAGGGCAAGTTAATTCAGATACGTGCGTTGGTTAAAACAAAATGAGACTTGCCTTGCAACTCTGCATGCATGTTATAATTTATACAGACATGTTTAAACATATATGCAGTTTATATGCAAAGTTTTGAAAAAAAGTAAAAAGTATGCAAAGACCAGGAACTGAAACAATCAAAATCCAAATTCAGCCCTTAAACCATAGTTGGAAACAACTAAGATTACAAACAATCAAGATACAGAGAACATATGGCCAACCGAGTGAGCAGCTTGTTCCCAAAAGGTGGCCACTCAGCAACCCAAACCTAACCAAAAGTAATAAGAACATACATAAGGTAAAACATCACAGAAACTCTGACACCAAAAACAGGCAACAGAGAACCACAACAGAACTACCGCCTTGGAACGGTCAGTAATGAATTACTGGGGGGCTTAAATCGATTTTACAGGCCCAACCTCACCCTCAGTTTCTGAAGTGGTACAAAACATTTAGTTGGTTGTTCGGTTCGCATGATAACCCTCTAACTCGTCAATGAATCATCACGGTAAATACATAAATGAAATTTCAACACCATGAAGAAGCAAAGCGAGGACTCAACACATACAACGGGCCGTCTGACAGGTGGAGATCCCTGGCCTGCCAAACAACCCCACTGGAAATCTGACGCAAAAGAAGGTCACCAGTTGAGCCCCGGTGGACCAAGCAACAGACAAAAAGGCTCCGGTCCCAACCAACTAAAATATATAGCTTTAGGTCGGGGCCATCATAGAGTCTGACGCCCGATCCCCCGGTGTGCAATTAAAGAGTGCAGCAAAGTTATCAACCGTGATTGGGTTAATCACTAAGCATGCAGACTGTCGCATAACATTTAAATTATAGCCAATACGTTTGTGACGTATTATTATTTTTCGGAATTGATCAGAAAAATCAGTCCTACCCTTAATCTTTTTGAATTTGTATACTAAGTCACCATAAAATTCTGGTTCCGATAGGCCTTGGTGTAAAAGAAATTTTAATCCGACATCAAATTTTGAAACCAATTCATGGTGTCTGCGATAGAATTTAGAAAAAGCCTTTCTAAGCTTATGATACCGATAGCCCTGTTTAAGAAGTTTAGCAGTTAAACATTTATTACGAGCATTAAAGTCATCTACATGACTACACACTCTAGCAAATCTTATAAGTTGAGAAATATACACTCCATAAGAGGGACGACGTGGAACGTCACCATCCAAAAATGGAAAATTAACTATATCAAAGTCAAAGTCATCACGTTTATCATAAATTTTAGAAGATACAAAACCGTTAGAAATAGATAGATGTAAATCCAAAAAGGGGGCCTCGGTATCTGAAGTATTAGCTTTATACAATTTAAGTTCAGGTGGGTAAATTTGGTTGACCATGCTTTCAAAATTAAGGATTATCAATATTCAGAAGATCGTCTAAATATCTAGAGGTTGAGTTAAATGCCTCAATGATATCAGCTTGATTATCAACAGAAAGAGAAGTCATGAAATCTCTTTCATAACAAAATAAAAACAAATCGGCCACAAGAGGAGCACAATTTGTACCCATCGGAATACCAACAATTTGTCTGTATAACTTATTACCAAATCTGATGTAAATATTATCTAAGAGATATGATAAGGCGTCACATACATTCTGACATGACCAACGTTCATATCCTCTATATATTTTACGGTCAGTACAAGTGAAAAACGCTTTCTTTTCGTTACAGGCAATATAAAGGGTATCTTCATTTTTGGAGAACTTTTTGAAGGCCCTCTCAATCAAATCAACAAGTTTTTCCTTTATTAAATTATGGGGTAATGTGGTATAAAGAGTAGAAAAATCATAAGTGGACAAACTAGTCGCACGGAACCCTCTTGACTTCAGTTTTCTAAGTACCTCACCAGAATTTCTTATAGACCAAAACATATTTTTCCCTGACCTCTCATACACTGTCTCATAGTACCAAATGACACGAGATTTCACAGCAGTGAGGCAAGAAGTTAATAATTTAGATAATTCTGTAGTAGTACAAGAACTAGAGTTGGCAATGAATCTAGCTTTATACGTTTTTTTGTGAAGCTTAGGTAACCAATACATCGTAGGAAGTCTGTCTTGGCGTTCCTTAACGTTTACAGCAAACTTATAAGGCAAATCATTTGAGTGGCTATTAACGACAGTCTTCTCATCTGTAAAAATCTCTTCATAAGCCGTGGTGCCATTAAGTTCCTGCTTCAAAGTGTTAATATAGTGCAACCGACAAACAACAACAATGTTGTTTGCGGCCTTGTCAGCAGGAACCAAAACATACTTCCTATGAAAATCCTGGATACCCTGCTTTAAATATCTAAAGGAAGATTTAGGCTTAGGAGGTAAAAGATTAGTATTGTGAGAATAAAACTTTATACGTTTATCCACAATATTAAAGATACTTAGTTTCCATTTCTTTAAAGCGTTACTTTCAACACCCCCTCGTTTACACCAACGATTACCAAAATCATTTAATGCAGATGCATCTGTTGAAATCGATATGGGAAGGGAATCTATACTTAGGACCCTTAGAAACAATGTTACGAATTCTAGAATCCGGAATGATCTTCAAATTTCCAGTCACAACATGACCTGCTGATGGGTAAATAAATTCGGAATCTTTACAATCTCATGAATCAGGAGTATTAGCATCGATGTCAAGATCAGACACAAGTTTATTGAAATTAAATATGATACTTCTAATCGGTTTGTTGTACTGGAAGGAAGCATACTATGACCCATATGTGTCATTATTCAACTCAATATATTTGAAGATCACACACCACTTTGCATTGAATAAAGCTAAATTTAAGTGTAGGTATTGAAAATGTGCATTATGCATACTGACCACAAAATAAAGGACGAAGAACAGCAAAACATATCAAGTAAAATCATTTTGCTTGCTTACATATAAACACATATAACAATGCTAAAACATATATGAGGAAAAAGACTGTAATGTATGTGGCTGAAGGTTTACAAACCTCTATGCAACTATCAAAGTTATACGTGCAATTATTATTTTATTCCAACAAACATAGAGCAGTCTGACTGTCTTGAAACTTAACTATAGTATCTAATGTGTACAGACAAAGTGGTACGTGGTAGAACTGTTGTTTGATCCTTCGCAACATACTCGTCTTGAATTAGAGGAAGGGTGAGAATGTCCAAGGACACGTTTCATCATGCATTTTGCTAACATATACAATTGATACTTAGACGTTATAATGAGCATGGTACAAGACCTATCGTCATGCAGCTGGGATCAGATGAATCATTTAAATCATCAGCGACTGGAATAAAATTTCAAAATACAATGACGAATATAAGTACACAAAACTGCATAAAACCAAAACCAAATAAATTCAGAAAAGGGAGCATTCAAAGAATATCAATAGGACGAAAATTGGAGCTGAACAGGAAGATAAAGTGGGTGATGATCTTGCAAATGATAGGACTTAAAACCGCCTCAAGGGGAGTTACTCTCCTCACTGAGAGCGGTCATGCAGTACATGACGTGAACTATATTTGGTGATCATGTGATTAGCTGGTCTTTCACTCTGTCGTCTGCAGAGCAAGAAATGGAGGGAAAACAGACTTGACTTTTCTATAAAAAGTCAGGAAAATACAAAAATAACAACAATGGAGAATTAAAGGGCAAATGGCTGACATCTACCAAAACAAAAACAACTGTCAACCAACGCTGGAACTATCAAGCGTAGTGCTACAAAATCAATTATTATTTATATTATATTTCTGTAAGTTGTTCGAAATAAATATTCAAAGTTTTCTTCTTGGTTTCCATTTTCAGCTGTCCGGTGTTAATGTTTACAACACCACCAGAACAAATAATGCCAAGAGCACTAAATAAGTGTAGAAACTATAAAATGGCTAATGATTGGTCCAAAATCATGGTACTTAGTCATTAATATTTGGCAAAATATCTAATGCTTATGATGATTTAAATTGTTTTTGCAAATAATCAAAGGGGAAGACTTTGCCCAGACTATGGGATCTTGTTACATGTATAATACAATAACAAATGACTGCACTTTGATTAGGGAACTTTTTAATTAAGTGCATTATATTCGATTTATTAAAGTTAAATATAGCTGTTTTGGGGTAAATGTTTGTAAAGGAATGGATTTGTTTGCTAGTATCAATATTCAAAATCGCATTTTTTCTGACTGTGAACCTGACAAGAATCCTCACCCTATTATTGAAGGAGATTTATGGAATAAAAAATAAAACAGACATATGAAGAACTAACATTGTATGGATTTGTAGATGTTGAAGACAGAATAAAAGGGAAGACAATAAAGGTTCCGTTTGTTCAAGAATATATGTTTTAGCACATGTATGTAGTGAAAAGGGAAAGATATTAGAATCTGTATGTATTTATTGAAAACAAGGGTGTAAAGAATATAATAACAATACAGTGCTTGTTTTCAACAGCTGATAGCTGATAGTACAGCTATTATTCCCAAGAAAAACAGTACTTTGGTAGCTTAGATAATCTTTTTCTACCAATGTATCAATCTGCTTACTCCTTTCCTCTTGATATTTTACAACATGCCTCCTTGGACATTTTTTGCTCAAAAGTTTACATGTGAGCACATTTTTGCTGCAGTCATAGACTGACTCATACATTGATGTGAAATGAACCCATTCTTAAAGTCAAAAGTGGATATTTCAACACAAGTCATGATTCCTAAATTTCCTTCTGACAAAGTCTTACCAGTAACTGATAGAAAAATCATCGGCAAAACTCTACAATAAGTACAATGAAAAGGTGTTGTACTTATAGAGGCTATTCTAGCCAAAATAACTGTTTTGTAAGAAAAGTATAGTATAAGTCAGGATTCCTTCTGACAAAATCTAATAAGTAACACATATTAAACTCCCTGGCAAAGCTCTACAATAAGTATAGTGAATACAGTAGAGACTACATAATTACAAGCAGCTGATAGAAGAACATGAATTTGACTATGACATGAGCTTTTTGTGCATGATC
The DNA here is from genome assembly GCA_963989385.1 of Ctena decussata. Classification (NCBI taxonomy): domain Eukaryota; kingdom Metazoa; phylum Mollusca; class Bivalvia; order Lucinida; family Lucinidae; genus Ctena; species Ctena decussata. The sequence continues at coordinate 94,183,446 of OZ022499.1, forward strand.
GTTTTTCTCTGAGCGTCTCGTAAAGTGTCATCTAGTACAGAAATATATGTGGTATAACAAGAGATAAAATATAAAAATGAGTTCCTTTAGAGCAGAGAAAACATTCAATAAAAAGAGGGATAATTGGATTATCAAAGTTAGAAATAGCTGTAAGAGATCGAGAAATGAAAAAAGGCTGAGCATGAAAAGACTATCAGCATTAAGTCAGTTCTCTCATCCCTGACCGAGATATCTCTTACATATAAACAATTGACAAAAATGAAAAAGAAATGAGATTTCGAGAAATAGTTTTAAGAAACCCAAAAATGAAATACAGTTCAGACTGTCTGCAGAGATTCAGAATTAGGACTTTCAAATAGTATAATTATGCCAGAAGTCTGGGTAGTACGTGTCAATAAAGTGAAGATGATATTAAAAGTGTTAGGTATACCCGAAAAAAAAGAGAAACACCTACAGTAACATTTTCCCCATTTGCTTTTAAATAACAATTAATATGTTTATTCTAAGCTTAAAGAGGTGTACCTTTAAGGACTGTGGAAGACAAGAGTAGGTTGAGGACACATAGTAGAAGTTTAGACTCATCAATATTATCAATCACCAGATAATACAGCGTACTTATATGAGAACTTCAATTGCTTTTCAGGTCAGCTCTAACTTTGGCATCCGAATGTTTTTTAACTCTGTGAGTTCCAGAGGAACAGGCAGATTATCAAGATATGGAAGCACAATATCACTGTAACAAATGCATCTACAGGCTCAGGCAAGAGAAGAAGGTTGGTGAAAATGTGCCTGTATTGTAAAGTCAAAGTATCAAATGTTTCCGTAAAAAGTTGTGGTAGGAAAGCTTTAGAGTGGCTGCGTAAGACAGGTGTTACTGTACGTCAATCACATCCACAGAGACAAACTGGGCTGTACAGCCAAAGAAGATTGCTAGGGGTTTGAAATTTCGGATAAAGGAAAAAGAGGTATGGTACATCCTATGTAGCGAAAAGTGCTATAATAAATTCATTTTACCCTCAAATACCCTGCATAATGTCCGCCATACTGGTTTAAGCGACCTTTTATTCAGGTGACATAGAAATTGCTTAAAACAGGCGTGAAAGTAATGCAGAAAGCTTAAGACCTTTGGGCACTTTTTTCCTGTAGCAATAAACAATGTTCAACCTGTCCGAAAAGCCAAAAACATGTCTTGATTTATATGGTCGGATCATATTTCATGATTAATTATTTTGATACACGAGAAAACATGTTTTCTGCAACTAGGATCAAAGTGCGCAAAGTATGTTGAGAGAATGTCAAACAGCGTAGACTCTGATCAGGGTCTACACTGTTTGTCCAGACTACTTAATTGTCTGAAATGTCAGATTATTGCATGTATATGAGCGTCCTGGAAAACCTGTTACTTGAATATATAGATGCAAAAACATACAATGGTAGATTGGTAATGAATATACCACATTTAAAGCTGATTTAGGTATTGAAAGTGCAGCATACCCTTCTTGGATCAGAGGAAGGCTTCAGCATACCCTTCTTGGATCAGAGGAATGCTTTCAATTGTTAATGTGTTAAATCTAAATCAATCATGTAGTCAATGTATAGCCTGTTGGGCTATACGGCATAAGAGACGTCACAATTGCCATTATTTATTGTAGCATACTCAATAAAACTGAGTCATAATTAATTAATCACATTAAGTTCTTTTGGTAACAGAACTTGTTCACCCGTTTCAATTCTTCAGAACAATTCAAACTGCGAGACGGGTAGTTAAGGTGCAAAATGCCGGGATGGAAGAAGGCTGTCTATAGCCCGTCCACAAACCGCAATTATGACACAGAGAGAAGCAGATGAAAGCAGAAAAATAAATGAAAGAATCATTCCGAACCCTCAAGACAATTGCTTAAAGAAGGAAAACCAGCACTGGAAGGCTAATTACAGCCGCGGCATCACAAATCATCAGAACCAGCTCTGACCTCTCCACGCCTTTCCCAGATGAAGCACTGTTGTCAGATATAGGCATGTCACCTCACGCCTGACGAAGCTGTCAAAACTCACCGTATGAATATATATTCTGTTTACATACCACATTTGAATCAAACTTTGTATTTCTCTTTTTTTTGCTGTGCTTGTCCTAATTTACCGTGATTGGTAAGCTGATTTAATGATATACAGAGGTAACCCCATAAAAGCGTGGTGTTTAAGATCAGAAATCAAATACGAAGCAGAGAAAGAGAAAGACTAATTTGCATAATGTCAGTCTAGATGTCTTGCGGCCGTCATCGCAAGACAACAATAAGCTATATATGAATATGTAGTTAGCTGTCAATAGCGAACTTCGCTGGAGACAGCCGGTCGTCACTAGTGAACTTTCACTAGAGACAGCCGGCTGCCAATAGCCAGTTCCTTTATTTAATTGCAAAAATAAATAAGTCAAGATATTAGATCTTTCTTTTTTTAATGTGTACACCCTACATTTGCTATGTTTCTATTGCATCTAAGTATGTATACAGAAAAAAATAAACATACTAGACAGTTATATACAGAATGATAAAAGGCTACTGTATATGCATAATAAAATTAAAAACGAATAACCAGGTCATTAACCAGATATGAATGATTTCAATTGAACATAGAGTAGATTATCAACAAGACTTATTTGAAAACTTGGCCTTCTCAGGCTTTCAAGCACTATTTGGCAAAAAATTAGGGCTAAAATTAGGGCTAATTTTGCAAAAAATTAGGGCTATTTTTGCCAAAAAATAAGGGCTAAATTAGGAAAATCAGGGATACGTAAACAAAACTTAAGGACTTGTTTTGATATAAAATGTTGATAAATACCTTTTTTTCACTATTATAGAGAAAACCTGCTACAACCTTATTATCTACTCATTTGTTAACAGCTAGTTTCTCACTGATTCCTAGTCTACAACAAAAGGGCCAAGAGGCCCTGAATCGCTCACCTGAGCAAAAAGGTTAAAGGACAAGCTCGGGTCGTTATTTGAACAAACCTGATAGTTTGCAACCATCTCCAAATGGTCCTAAAGAAGAAGATTTTTGAATATTTTTCCATGTATTGCTATGGTTCGAGCACAGGACCCCCTGGGGCGGGGCCATTTTGGACCCTGCCAGGGACCATGATTTGAATTAACTTACTAAAGGACCACTAGGCAATGCTAAGTACTAAATTTCAAGCATCTGAGCACAGTGGTTCTGAAGAAGAAGTTTCTTGAATATTTTTCTATGTATTTCTATGGTTCAAACCCAGGACACCCAGGGTCACTGCCATTTTAGACCCTGGGGCCATCATATGAACAAACTTGGTAAAGGACCACTAGGCAATGCATCATACCAAATTTCAAGCACCTGTACTAAGGTGTTTGGGAGCAGAAGATTTTTAAGTATATTTTAATTTCGAATCCAAGACCCCCTGCCCCAAGGCCATTTTTGATCCCAGGGCCACCATTTACACAAACTTAGTAGGGGTCAACCAGGCAATTCATCATACCAAATTTCAAGCATCTGATGAGCCAAGTGCTTCTGAAGAAGATTTTTGAATATTTTTCTATGTATTTCCATGACTCAAACCCAGGACTCCCTGCCAATGGGCCATTTTGGGCCTGAGGCCATCATTTGATCAACCTTGATAAAGGATAAAGGACTACAAGGCAATGCTACATACCAAATTTCAAGGATCTAAGCCGAAGTGGTTCTGAAGCAGGAGATTTTGAATACTTTTCTATGTATTTCTATGGTTCAAATCCAGGACCCCCTGGGTGGGGCCATTCAAGACCCTGTGGCCATCATTTGAACAAACTTGGTAAAGGACCAATAGGCAATGCAACATACCAAATTTCAAGCATCTGAGCCAAGTTGTTCTGAAGAAGAAGATTTTGACTATTTTTCTATGTATATCTAAGGTTCAAACCTAGAACTCCCTGTCACAGGACCACTTTGAACAAACTTGGTAAAGTACCACTAGACAATGCATCATACCAAATTCCAAGCATCTGAGCCTTGCGGTTCTGAAGAAGAAGATTTTTGAATATTTTTGAACAAACTTGGTAATTGGTTCATTAATTGCATGACTTTGTTCAAAATTCTTTTAAGTTCAGAAAGAAAATAACAAAAATTAGGGACAGTTTTAAAAAATAAGGGCTTTTTTAGGAATTTGTCCCTTTTTGAGTGTTTTTTTAGGAATTTTAGGGACGCCTAAAAAGATTAGGATTTTTTAGGAATTTTAGGGCCACTTGAAAGCCTGCCTTCTATCAGTCCAATCATTCCTTCTAGGGTACATCTATCAGTAAACTTATGCATACAATACAAAAAAAAAATAAACTAGACAAGAAATACAGAATAATAAGAGACAAATACTTCTTGGACCAGATCTGTCTCAGAACTCAGATATGAGTGCATATGAGAAAAATTAACCAGACGTGAAATTTCAAATATTGTTTTAGATAACTAGACCAGTTTGTAGTCGGCTGCACTTCATTTTGATAAAAATCGTTCAAAATCCACTTTTCTTGATAAACCTCGGTAGTCTTGAACCGAAAATAAAACTTTTCCAAGACATCACTAATTTTTGGTCCGTCTTAAGGCACATACATGCAGGCAAAAAGCAATGGATGTATGAAATTCGACTTGTAACATGTTTTATTCGTTAGAAAATGGATAAGAGCATGGAGGTAAGTTAATTTGTTACATTTATAATGTTAGGAGTCATGATTTATGTATGACGAATGCGATATGTTTTGTCATGGACGTTTTGACGTGTGACTTTGTATGTCATAGACTTTCGGGAAATTTATATTATGCTTTTAAGGGGAAAGCATACTTAGCAGCATATCTTTCGTGTTTAGGGAAACTGCTGTTACATGTCGATACGGTTTACAAACGTATAAAACACTTGTAAAGCAATCAAACACGTTTTAAATGTACATACACACAAACATGTGTCTATCCTCTTGGAAAAATCCCAAAATACTATGACTATACCAGGGGCGAGGTGGATAGAAATTACATACATTGAAGGCCCAGGGAGTGCCACAATAAAATGACGTAGCCTTTCCAACGCACCAAGACGAAGAGGAAATCCCCTTCAAAAAGAAATAAAATATCAACCCACAGGTGTGTGCTGTAATTACCGTGTGAGTCCGTCTGTTTGTCTGTCCATCCATCTGTCCATAGACAGTTAGTGAAATTGCATGTATATTTAATCAACTTTTGCATACTTATGCATGTCAACATTGTCTAACCACTGGCATATGTAACAGCCTTTTTAAGATGGAGAAGGCTTTGCTGAGCATCAGTCCGGCTGGTCGTGTTCAGTTAGTGAAAATGCTGCAACTGTTGAATCACATGGTATTTGGATCAGATTTTGTATACTAATAAATGTCTGGACACTGGTATGCAAAACGGTGACGAGGCTTCGCAAGGTATATTTTGATAAAATATTTTGTGTACTTACACATTTTAGCATTATCTAGACACTGGATTGCAAAACGGTGATTAGGCTTTGCTGAGCATCAGTCCGGTTGGACGTGATTAGTTAGTGAAAGTGCTCCTAACTCTTGAACCACACAGTGTATTTTGATTACCTATCATTTCCTCTTCACGGCAACAGCACTGGTCCTTTGGTGATGTTTCATTTGTATGTGGTGCATTACACTAGAATCCCACTTCGAAGCGAAACCACAGACATACACGTATCACACGTAATGCTCCTTTTCATAAAACAAACCTGGTTTAATTAGTATGTGATGTGCATCCAAATATGATTGTGTTGCAAATGAGCTGTTTCATGAGAAAACATGATTTTGTGATTTGGGAAATCAGAGGCGCGGATCACCTACTCGGTAACTGCCCAACGGATCACTGCCTTTGGTTTTGGAAATGTAAATATCATACTATAGAATGTTTTACCTTCATAATACAACACAAACGCCATGTGTGTTATAGTATCATCGTTAATAATAGAGCCTGTTTACGGTTCTTACTATCACATGTATATAATTCACATCCCAACAAAACCTGTCAACGTGGTTTCTGATCAGGTAAGACACAAACTGGAATGTAACGTCACAAATATTGCTATAAGCTTGGAGTTTTTGAATTAGAAATAAATGGGAGTGTACAAGACAAAAAGCGTTGATCCGTTGGACGGTTACCGAGTGATTGATCCGCGCCTCTAATTTCCCATATGACAAAATCGTTTTTTCCTTATGACACAGCTCATTTGCAACACAACCATATTTTGAATTCACTTCACTTCCTCACTTACCCAGGTTTGTTACATAAAAAAAAGGATTTGGGAAAGAGCTGCTGACTCGGCTTATCACTTGTAATTTATTGGTTGTTGGGATGTCTTTGTCAATCTTTCCCTTTGATGTTGGGGATAGGGTTTTGGATCTGATTCAGTCAGTTCCTGAAGTGTAGTTACTCTTTAAAGTGTGATGTTTGAAGTGGGAATCTAATATAATGCGCTACACACGTACAAAACATCACCAAGGGCCCAGTGCTGTTACTGTGAAAAGAAAATATAGGTGATCAAAATACACCATGTGGTTCAAGAGTTTTGAGCATTTTCAGTAACTGACAGCTAGACTGATGCTCAGCAAAGCCTTGTCCATTCAAAAAGGGTGTTTATACAAGCCAGTTGTTAGACAATGTTGACACGTGTGAGTATGCAAAATTTGATCAAAATATACCATCATCAAGAGTTATGAGCAATTTCACTAGCTGACCACGGACAGATGGACGGACGGAAGACTAACGCAGTGATAATAGTGCACACCTGCAGGTCGTGCTATTTTGTTATTTCTGTTCTTGGGGCGGGGGGGGGGGGGGGGGGAGGGGGGTTCCTCATCGCCTGGTTTGTTTTGGAAAGGCTACGTCATTTCATTGTGACACTCCCTGGACCTTCAATTTAAGTAATTTCTAACTACCTCTCCCCTAGTATAGTCATAGGAGTTTGGTATTTCTTCATGAGGGTAGACGAATTTTGAACGAAATTATGTGTTATAGTACTATCGTTAATAATCTTATCCATTTTCTAACGAATACAAACATGTAACATGTCGAATTTCATACATCCGTTGTTTTTAATTTCATTTTATCTCATTTTATAAACCGAAAACACTCAAGAGTTCGTTCTTCGTATGAGGGAGTTTTACCCCCTTGATGATGTGCTTTTCCTGATTTACCGTGACTGATACGCTGATAATGATATACAGCGGTCACCGCATAAAAGCGTGGTGTCCGAGGCCAGAAATCAAATACAAAGAAGAGCAAGAAGAAGACTAATTTGTATGATGTCAATGTAGAGGTCTTGCAGCCATCGCCGCAAGACAACAATAAGCTATATATGACTATGTAGCTAGCTGTCAATAGCGGACATCGCTGGATACAGCCGGCCGTCAATAGTGAACTTTCACTAGAGACAGCCGGCTGCCAATAGAGTTCCTTTATTTAATTGCAAAAATGAAATTAGTCAAGATATTAGATCTTTTTTTTAACTTGTACATCCCACATCTGGTTGCGTTTCTAATGCATTTTAGTATATATACAGAAAATATAAACATACTAGGCAGTTATATACAGAATGATAAAAGACTAGTACTGTATATGCATAATAAAATTAAAAACAAATACCCAAGTCATCAACCGGATATGGAATTTCCGAGTAGATTATCAGCTAGACTTGTTTGCTAAACTTGGCATTTGATTAGTCCAATAATTCTTTCAAGCATGCATCTATCAGTAAAAACATAAAAATAAACTAAACCATACAAAGATAAAAATAAACTAGACATTTCTATACAGAACAATAAGAAACAAATACTTCTTGGACCAGATCTTTCTCAGAACTCAGATATGAGTGCATATGAGAAAGCAAACTCAAACAGACGTAATTTTTTAAATATTTTGTGTTGTTTTAGATAGCTATTCCAGTTCGTAGTCGCATGCACTTCCTTTTGATAAAAATTCCCTCAAATCACACTTTTCTTTAAAAACCTCGGTAGTTTTTGCATATTTATACCTAAAAAGAAAACTTTTCCAAGACACCACTTATCTTTGGTCCGTCCTAAGGCACATATATACAGGCAAAAATTCATTTCAATATCACTAGCGCTAAGTCAGAAAGATGAGTTTTAAATTGTTTGTTTATAAGTTTGTAAAGTGTATAGGTATTCATTAATTTGTCACGTCTAAATAATACGTGCTTTGGTTATGAGCAGTAAACAAATCTTTTGTAAAGCTTCATTTGTCCTCTGGATTCTTGTCAATGTTTAGTCCAATTTGCACGGAACGCCTGATTCAAATCAGAGCAAACACATCACTAGAATTCACAAGGACAAATGAGATTTCAGAGGCGACTTTGTATACTCCATAATAACCATAGGGACGTATATAAACAACAGAAGAGGAACGACGGGGAACATCACCATCCAATAAGGGAAAATTTACACGGTCAACATCAAACTGTAAATGTGCAACATATTTGACATATCTTGTGGTAGAAGTAAGGCGTTATATCAGCATGTTCGCTACAACTGATGTTAAACCACACAAAGGGGTATGTCTCAAATTAAGCATCAGTATGTGTTCCATTGATAATTAATCTCAGTTAGTTTATCTCAGTTGAAGGCTATCCATGAAAAAATCCACGTACTGCGCATATTCCATCAGTAGTTACTCAGATACCTGGAATTATAAATTAACAACTGCTTTGAAAACAGATTATAACCGAAGTCCAAATACATGTTACATTTAAGACATTTGAACCACATCTTGACAAAACGAACAATGTAGTTTTGTCTACAGCAGCCTTGTCTGACCAGACTATCCGGCGTCCTCAGCTATCCAATGAGTGCACAGTGATGCATCCAATCAAATTGAGCATATGCCCAGGTTGATTTTGAATCACCGATCGGCATATAAGTCACACTCTTGGTTTTCTTACGGTGCAGCTCACTTCATATGGAGTTCTGTTCTTTTCGAAATGCAGATTGTTATTTCTTCATGTTTCTTGCTTACCGATACGAGGTTTAATAAGAAATACTAACAAATTTACAACAGATGGTGTACGTTGGTTTTGACTAAGATATAGGTGAAGAAAATTACCGCCACATAGCTTTGGCAAAAAGATAGATGTTAATGCTATGTTATGTAATTTGATTGCAAAAGATCAAACTGCATTTGCTGGTACTTTCCTAACTCTTGCATATTAAATTTTTGTATCTATTTACTTAAGCTGAAGGTGTATGTTTATTTTACAGAATTCCAACTGACCTTTAAGCGACCAGATGCAGTAGCTGATCTCCTTACTGACCAGATACATTAGCTGATGAAATGTAATGTACTGTTTCTTAAGAAGTGTTTCGGGTTCTAATAGCTTATCCAAAATAAGAGTCAGTCATTTCTTGTTATTAATTTATTCACTCATTCGTGCTCTAGCACGTTTCTTACCTATTTTACAATTTTCCTTCCATCACTCCCATTTTCCTTCTCAATTCTTTCCTATCATTAAAAATTTTGCTTTTGATACGAGTTATTTTTTTACAGATGGGAACACCTTTCAGTACACCTGGATGCTGCTCAGTGAATGCCTTCAGTTCTTTCACACCTAAAAAAGAGCAACCAGAGGATAAATGGTCATGTTTTGCACACCTTAGATGAAAGGGTTTAAATATAAACTACATCAAACATGTGAATACGTCCCCCCATTCACCTTCATCATCTTTAAGCCTAAGTTCATGAACTTATAATCATATTTTAGCCTGTAAAGCATTTTTGGAGTCATTTACCAAATAAATTTATTTTTAATGTCTTAAAACTTTGAAATGATGCTACGGATCTTACCATTTGTTGATAAGATCCCTGACGTCAAAGACTCTGCTTGTCACACCTTTTAGCACACAACGACAGAGAGGCGTCATACATGTATGTATGAAGTTGCTATGTGAAAAAAACTATCCGTGTAAAGGGAATACCTACCTGGAAGGGGGCCACTGTTTGTTGTAAGATCACTGGTGTTTTCAATATAGCGCTGAAAATATTTATTGATAGCCGCAGTGTCCTCAGCCTTCCAAGGTCTGTATATTCTCTTTTCTGAAAGAAAAAGAAATCGTCTGTTTTGATCAAACTTTCTGTATATCTAGAAGTCATTTACATGAAACTCTGGTCCTTTTGGGTCCGCTCATCTGACACCAAATGGCTACAACAGCCATTTTGTCATGTGTCTTGCTCAATTAAAAACAATTCAACAGGCTTCATACTACAAAAACCTCTCTAACTTAATGTATGATACTAAAACATTTTCCCCATTTAAAAGGGTGAGAGCCATTTTAAGAGTATATTATTTAAGTGGCTGAGGGCATTGGTATTTGGACACCCCTTTTCTCTCTCTGAGTGCTTCCGGGAGAATAGCTCTCAATAGGGCTCCTGATCATACAAGGTCACCCCTGACCTTTCATATACATGTTAAAATAGGCTTGTATTTAATGATACAAAATATTAAAATTTGCTTTCTGCAATTATAGTCAGTAACACTGTCATTGTCATTTAGCTTAGGTCATCAAATAACCTTGACCTCCATTTTAATTTTTGTAACTGAAAACAAAACTTTTATCATAGAATCTTTTAGTAGGCATGGTTTCAGAAGTCAAGAGGGTCTTGGGAAAGACAGGTTCTACCATGACCTGGTAGAACGATTAGTAAATAAAATTTTATGTTGCCAAATGTCATTAAATGAGGGGGATGACCTGACACCTCCAAAAAGCAGATACATTTTGACTATTAACTAGATTAGCAAAAATTGGCAAAGGTTCAGTACACAAACTTCCTGGGAATAACTATCACATATAATCTGGATTCGGGTCAATATCTTTTGTCACATGTAAGGCAACAAAGAAGACAATGGGGTTTCTTCGGCACAATTTGGCCCTGTCATCTAGGCAAACTAAAGAAGTTGCATACAAAACATTGGTTTGCTCTGTTTGGGTACGCTGCACCTATTGGACATTCCAGTCATAAGACTCTTACTAAGCAGGTGGAGAAAGTGCTGAGGATGGCAGCCAGGTAGACCTGCAGGCAATGGAGGAACTCAAATAGTGTCGGCGATAATTTGGACGAGCTTGAGTGGTCATCCCTGGAGGCTGGCTGAGAGCACTCCTACTTGACCTTCTTTTAAAAGATTAACTCTAGGACAATGTCTCTTGACAAAGAAAAATATCTGACCCGGCATCAAATTTTAGCAGAACCAGGGCATCACACATATCACAGTACATTTGATATATTGCCTATAGTGATGCCCTGAAGAATTCATTCTTCCCAAGAACTATTCCGGTATGGAATGGTACTCCTTCTTCAGTTGTCTAATCCAAGACCACTGGAGAGTGTAAGGCTCTCATTTAGGTTAGAAGCCCAGTATAGCCCAGAGGTATGTTTTAACATGCCTCTGATCTGCTTCTAGTAAATAGTTTGAATGGTCCATCCTAAATAGTTTTCCCTTTGCTAATTCATCATTTCAATAAATTACGATGGACCCATGTCCTCGATGTTTCATGCCAAGTTTCAAGGTCATCAGCCTTGCAGTTCGAGAGAAGTAAACTTTTGAAGGGTATTACCATATAAAGGCATGGCTGTCATCTTGGTCATGTGACCTTACCTTTGGAGTCAAACTGCAATTCCCTCATTCCATTGAATCTGACCTCAACTGGCTAAGGGATTTCTGAGGAGACGATTTTTAAATAATTTCATATTCTACCTTACTATTGCCATTGTAACCAAAGAAATATTTTTGTTTTTTTGAAAAATAGTATGTAATGTAGAACACTTTATAGGGGTCATTTATGTGAAACTTTTATCACAATATCTGCAATAAAGCATTTATTTGCATATTTCAGCCTGAAAAAAAGCAAAACTGAACTTGACATAAAAACAGGCCTCATTCGAAGCCTGAAATGCATGTTTATGCAGCCTAAAATAGACCTTCTCAAGGAGAATTAACATTGAAAATTTTAAAATCTTAGATTTTTGAAGCCTATTTACCATAGATGGGCGTGGCAACCATCTAGGTCATGTAACCCGGAACTTGCGAATATATATAATAGTTCCCCTGAACATATAGGCCCCATATGAAATTTGACTTTAATCAGGCGAGTGGTTTCTGAAAAAGATTAAACAAATGACAATACTTTTCCTTTTCACTGCTATTACAACCAAACAAATAAAGGCATTTGGAAACAAAATAATATGTATAGGACTTGATAAGGAACTTTTCTATGAAAGTTTTATCAAAGAATCTGCAACTTAGCTGCAAGTAAGGCTTTCAGTATCCCCCCGCAACATTAGCTTCCTCCTAAAAATGTTCAAAGCCTTTATTGACCAAAATAAATATAAAAAGGACAATGCTTAGAGTTTATGTAAAGTAAAAGATAATCAATGAAAATTGGCTTAGTTCAAAATGCTATAAATTTGTCAAAGATATTTCTTCAGCTGTTGACTTCTTCATGCACATCTTCAGTATGTCTGTAACATATCTGCCAAGTATTAAAAGGCTACACTGAAATCTTAAAGAGGAGTTGATTTCACAAAGTAAGCACTATTAACCATTATTTAATATGTGCATTGGTCGAAAACGGACTAAGTTAAAAATACTGTAAATTTGATAAAAATCGCATTTTCAGCATTTAACGTTTCATGCACATCTTCAATATGTCTGTAACATACCTGCACAATATTGAAAGGATGCACTGAAAGCTGTAGGAGGACTTGATTTCACAAAGTCTGCCCTAATAAGCATTATTCAAAATGTGCAGTGATCGAAAATTGGCTAAGTTCAAAATGCTGTAAATTTGTCAAAAATATTTTTTTCGGCAATGAAGTTCTTCATGCACATCTACAATATGTCTGTAACATACCTGCAAAGTATCAAAAGAATACACTGAAAGCTTTAAGAGGAGTTGATTTCACAAAGTATACACTATCAGCCAATATTAAATACACAAAGTGGTCGAAAAATGGCTAAGTTCAAAATGCTGTAAAATTGTCAAAACTGATATTTTTGACATTAAACTCTTTCATGCACATGTACATATGTCTGCGACATACCTACAAAGTATTGAAAGTATATACTGAAAGCCCAAAGTGGAGTTGATTTCACAAAGTCTTCACTATCACTGATACTGTAGACATCTCACCTTGAAATTACAAAGTGGCATTACTCTTGCAATACTGACCATTCAGCCCCTTTTTGCCTGCCACACATGCATTGCGTTGAATAAAATTGAACAAAAGCTATTAAAGCTAGAGAGCAAGAGCCATAAAATGTTGATCACGGAATGACGGAATCACAGAAACACAGAATCATGGATCGGCTGAAAACGTTTTGCCGGGGGTATAATTAAGTATTATCTGCATATTTTAGTCTTAAAAGCGCAAATTTGACCTTGGTAGAACATAGGTCAAGGTCATTGCAATGTCATCATTTTAACTAACTATAATGGGCCCGAGTGCCCAATCCTAAATGTCCTTTTTCAAGGTCATTGGCCTTTATGAGCGTGGTGGCCATCTTGTTCATTTGACCTTGAACTTGGTAAAATACTTTGGTTCCTGCTCCACATTAAATATGACAAAATCAGCCCATTAGCTTCTGAGGAGAAGATGTTTGAAAGTGTAAACAGATGCACAGACAGACGCACGGACGCAGGCTCGACTCCCGTACTTTAAAGCTCACTTTTTGAGCCTTCGGCACAAGTGAGCTATTAAATTTAGCTAAAAAATATTAAAGAAACATTGGTCAAAGGCCAACAAAATGCCTGCTCTGCTCTTAAAGCAACCATCTAGTACTTAAATTGACATTTAATGCTCATCAAGGCAATATATGAAACATGGTTTCAAACTGTTCATTAGCTTCAGAGAAAAATATGTTTAAAAGACTGAATCTGAAGAAAACGAGAGCATGTGAGCAGGGGCTCACGTATACCCCGCCAGCGCCACCGCCAAATAAAAACACATTTCATATAAGCAAATGCTAACTAACAGACAGACAGATGGACAATTTATTACAAATCCAGTGAAAGGCCTATAGACAAATACCAAAAGGTTCCATTAAAATAAATGCAAATTATGTTATCAAAAAATATACAAATAAAAAACAAAATTTCAACGTAAGTTAACATAAACTTCTATGTCTGTGACCTTGACCTTAAGCCAGCAGCAGCATCCAAATGATGTCAACTAATCAGTTTAAGCCCAGACATAAACCTAATAACATAATAATCAGAAAAAAATTCACATAAAAATTTACATTTATTACACTGGAGTGAGAGATGGGGGAAAAAAAAGGCCAAAAGAAATCTTAGCATCTTGATTTTCTTTCCACCAATATATATGGCCATGCTCAAGATGTATACAAATTTTGAAGACTGAGGCTCTTATGTGAATAGGGTAATTTGTGACAAAAAATTAGAGGGAAAGAAAAAAAAAGACAAATGGAACGAAAAGCAGGAGGAGGCTGATTCTCTCTTACACAGTACAACCTGTCATACACAACGTTTGAACCAAATTTCAAAGTCCTAGCTAAAGTGGTTTCATAGAAATCTTCGACAGAAATTTTATTAGAGAGAAAGAAAAAATGGACAAACAAAGAGAATGATAAGCAGGAAAAGGCTGATTCTCTCTTACATGATACAACTAGTTATACTCAATGTTTGTACATAATATCAAAATCCTAGCTGAAGCAGTTCCCGAGAAATATTTGACAAAAAATTAATTGGAGAGAATGAAAAAAAGGAAAAACAAAGGGAATGATAGCAGGAGAAGGCAGATTCTCTCTTACATGGTACAACTAGTCATACCCAACATTTGTACTGAATTTCAAAGCCCTAGCTGTAATAGTTACTGAGAAATTTGTGACAAAAATTTAATTGGAGATAAAGAAAAACTGGACAAACAAAGGGAATGATAAGCAGAAGAAGGCTGATTCTTTCTTACACGGTACAACTAGTCATATCCAACGTTTGTACCAAATTTCAACGTCCTAGCTGTAAAGGTTCCTGAGAAGTCTGTGACAAAAATTTAATTGGAGAGAAAGATAAAATGGACAAACAAAGGGAATGATAAACAGGAGAAGGCTGATTCTCCCTTACACGGTACAACTAGTCATACCCAACATTGTACCAATTACAAAGTCCTAGATTTAGTGGTTCCTGAGAAATCTGTGACAAAAATTTTATTGGAGAGAAAAAAATGGACAAACATAGGGACTGATAAGCAGGAGAAGGCTGATTCTCTCTTACACGGTACATCTAGTCATACCCAACGTTTGTACCAAATTATAAAGTCCTAGCTGTAGTGATTCTTGAAAAATCTGCGACAAAAAATTAATTGAAGAGAAAGAAAAAATGGAAAAACAAAGGGACTGATAAACAGGAGAAGCCTGATTCTGTCTTACACTGTACAACTAGTCATACCCAACGTTTGTACCAAATTTCAAAGTCCTAGCTTTAGTGGTTCCTGCGAAATCTGTGACAGAAAACATGTTAACACACACGCACACACACACACACACACACACACACATATTAACGGAAAGACCAGAAACTATATACCCCCTATATACTTCGTTTACCGGGGGTATAATTATTGAATATGAAGAAAATTATAACATCTTTGGTGACACATTTTTGAAAACTTTCCAAAATATCCACTGTTTTTACTTTTTTCCCCGTTTAACAGCATTAGAAATAAAATTTGTTCTGTTACGTGTCAGGGGTCTTCCTACAACCCACATATCCAATGGTGCAAACTTTACATTGACATTTGACATAACTGATACAGCGTTTATAAACAAACACAAATTTACATCGCTGTCTGGAACACGTTGCGTCCCGAATTAAAGTAGTAGAGAGGTATCCATACATTTTAAGTATGCACTTTTGTATTGTTTTTTTAACAGCAGAACAAGTTTTCATCGCAGCATTACAAAGGCCTGAAAATATACGCCAGAAAACGCGCTTAAATAAAAATTCTAAGATTGCACTTCTTTACCTGATTTTCTCCTTAATATAACAGCTGATTTCAGGCCTGCTGGTGGTCCTTTTCCAACGGAGTTGACTGCATGTACAGCAAAATAGTACGCTTTTTCTGGCTGGAGGTTCTCAACTGTGTACTCTTTTATATTCTTTTCTAATCTAGCTTTCTCATGCCAAATGTTTCTGTCTTCTTTCATCATTACAGAGTAACCATTAATCTGTAAGCCACCATCATCTTTTGGCTCCTCCCATGAGAGCAAGATCTTCGCGGAGCTACAGGTGACATTTAGGTTTAAAGGTGCAGCAGGAGATCCTGTACATCACAAAAACACTATACAAACAACATGTTAGATATAGGTTAGATCCATTCACTCCCTACTAACAGAAGTTTTGTGGCGGTGTGAAATGTGAAGTTAAGCGTTGTACCCTACAACTTAATTTGGCATTTTGGGAAGCTACCTTTTCCCTTACATTTAGGATTTTTTAAAAAGAATTTGGGCAAAAAATCCCCCAAATACACACTATTGGGAAAATAGAGACCATTTTTGGATTGTGAATGACTAATGGAGTTATCAAGAGGTAAAAAATGGCCTAATAAAATCACTGCCCTATCTGATGTCTCTTAATTTTATTCAACACGTAAAATCCAGGTTTCTTGAGCTGTGCTTAAGGTATATTGACTACCTACTAGTGAAACGGAGAACTACTGAATCGTTTCTTTTAATCTTTGGCTTGCATGCACGCATTATTTTCGGCAGCTTATCTATGCATGTATGAACAGATTCTTACAAACTTATTAACTGGATACATCGCTTTAATAATTAAAAAATCCGGTTTCTACTAAGGGCACAGATGGTTGGTCAGATGGCAATACAGCCATCACTTGTAATTATACTCCTTACGGAAAATTGTGAAAAAAGGTTACCCCATCTACAACTGAAATGATGGGAATTGCACTGTGTCAGCTTTTCAATGTAAAGCTTTTTGGCGTTGAGTAAAATATTATATTGGTGAACAGTGTACTCCATGACGTGACTGTGGCGTCTTATCTGGTCCCTTTTACGGGTTTCCAAGTGGGTATGATTTAAAAGCAGCTGCAGGGGAAAATTGGTATTTTTATGGCCTCAGAATATTATAGAAAGTTTGTTAAAGGTTTACCACAGTTAAGTGACATATGTTATGACCATTCACTTCACCAACAAGTGGCCATATGGTTATTACGCTCACCTGAACATTGGCGAAGGTATAACTATAATAATGAAAAAAGTTGTCTTAGCAACCAGTTCTTACCTGAACAAAACAAACAAAAAAACACAATTTATGTAGACGATAATTTCATTAACTTGCATGACAATTAAGGTATCATCTTCATCCACCTTCTGGTTTTTTTTATGTTTTTATTTCTATTTCTAAAATTTACCCTTGTTATTGCCCTGGCAACCAATCAAATCCAACATTTTTTACATATGCCACATAAAATGTAGAGGACTACTCAATAAACATTTCTGTAAAGATAAGTTCAAAATATTCCAACTGAGACAGAAAAATGTCAATTTTCACTTTTCCCATAAAATATATGTAGCCATAGCACCCAGAGTTTTTCCCACCGGTATAAAAAAAATTATGTAGAGGCTAAATGACCTTGAAGGCTGTGTTGTGGAGTTGACTTCGTCTTTATATCCTAGGGTACAATAGCAACAGAAAATGGATTTTTTTTTCAGTATTTCCCATTCAAATGCATAATGAACCAAAATGGACCTTGCCATAAAGTAGTTCAAGGTCAACCCAGGGTCATGATTTATATAAACTTTGTAGTAATACAGTCCCTCATCCTACATACCAAGTTTCAAGGCATGGCGGCTATCTTGATCACGTGACCTGGAACATTTATAAAAAACTTTCTTTCCCCCTTTCCAATGAGGCTTCACATTAAATTTGGTTTTGATTGGCCAGGTGGTTTTTCAGAGAAGAAGATCTTTGAAAATTGTCGACGCAGACGGACAGAAGGACGACGGACGCCAGAGCATGGATATACTATAAGCTCTACTTGTGAGCCTCATGGCTCAGAGCTAACAATCTGGTTTTGGAGAATGAAGGCGTACCAAATAGCAAATATTCAACCCGAGAATCGAGAACAAAAAGTACCAACAAAACATGATTTGTGTCGTGTCTTTATTGATTTTCAGTAGGCTTTTGGCAGCGTTTAGTATGAAGCCCTAAGGGCAAATAAGAGAAACTACCTCATTCATGTCAGCTTCAAACAAACCACCGAAAATCTATACAACAAGACCAAAAGTGCAATTTTGTTAAATGGCAGTACTGACAAAATAATGACAAACAACACAAACGACTTTTAACGAGAGATTAAGATAAAACAAAAAGATTATAAGAGGTGAATATATTCAAATATCTGGGACTAGTCATATCTAATGGAGAATTCAAGCTGGAGATACTTTGCAGGATTGCCAAAAAAACAATCGCTCTTCTTGGTCTGAAATGTAGAATGTCTGTCATACTTCTATTCTAGAGCCACTCATCTTAATCACCTTTCTATACGCATCTGAAAGCAGAATAATGCTCTTGAAATGCCATGCTATTTGAATATTACTTACAGAAATCATGTAAGTAATGAGGCGGTTCGTACAAAATCCAGGATGAAATCTAGAATCATGACGAATTCCTTACGGTACTGTAAAGAAGCGCAAACGTATATGACACCAGCACAATCACCGTCATAATTCAAGAGCATTTGACATGACCAGGATATTTCTGTAAACGGCAGTAAAAGGAACAATAATGAGTGAAAAGGAGAGAAAGAGGTTTTATATCAGGGACAGGACTGGAGATTGGCGAATCTGTCAAAGAAGTCTACAATAAAGTGGGATGAAGACACATTGTTGAGACGTCATCTGTTGTGACCCAACAACTTTCAACGTTACGGAACTGAAGACACATACTATATACTACGGTTGAACAGATAATTGCCAGTTTGTGGCACATAGCTTGTGATAATTACTGACGAAAGTTTAATATATTACGTTTAAGGGTTTATCATAATTCAGATTTGGGTGGGCTTATAAGACACATAGAAGGTGAAACCAGCACAGAAACCGACACCAAAACAAACAAACACTGAGAACCAAATCAGAAGTACCGCCTTGAAACGATCAGTAATTTAAAATAAAACTCACGGGCTTAAACCGGTTTCACGGGATCCCAACCTCGCCTTCAGCTTCTGAAGTCATTCAAAACATTTAGGAAGTTGTTCGGTCCGAAAAAAATGCAAAACAGTTTCAATTTGTATTAAATAAAGGCAAACAACCTGTCTGTGTTTTCGTTAGATCCCTGGTTACAAATTAATCCCGAGGGCAAACATCACCTATCAAGGATGCATTAAATTCTTCTTAAGCAACGAAAGAAAATAATAAAAACTTTGTAACAGATACTTACTGATTACATCTCTTGACAGCTTCAAGTTTTTAAGAAGAATTTGACAACAGCCTGAAAAGAAAACAAACAGATAGTACCTTTTGCTGAATATTTCATAGAAATTGTGGTTTTGGTAAGATGACAAAAGCTCTATCTACTCGGCCTTTTGGTTCTGGAGAAGACAATTTTGTTCAAGTTCTAATGTTTTTACCATAAACTGGCATGGTGTCCATCTTGCTCAAAGAAAAATCTGCAAATTTTGGCTAAGTTAAAAAGAAGTGATTTGTAAAAAAAGATATTTTTAGCATAACACATCTTCACTTTCTGTAACATATCTGTCAAATGTTGGAACGATCCAGTGACAGATTAAGGAGGAGTTGATTCCGTCAACTAAAATTCTTAAGAAAATCATCAAAATGGTGTTAGTTTAAATTAAAACCATATCATTTTGTGAAAAATATTTTTCAGCATCAAACTTTCTTGCATATCTTCAATATGTCCTTAACATATCTACAAAATTTTGAAAAGATCCAATTTCACAAAATGTGCACAATAATTCAAAACATAGCATCTCAGTGTTAGAATTAAACCAGAGGACCAGTGGTCCTGTAAACGCTCATCTGATACTTGGGCCCAAGAGGTTTCAGAAGAGTTGTTTGAAAAGCCCTCCCCTCCCCCCCCCCCCGTGGGTCAATATTGTTTTAAAAACATTGACATGTTTTGTCAATTTAATCATTTGCTGCAAATCATTTTACATTACATGACTTTCTAACAGGTAGCTGAGTGGCCACCTTTTGGGAGAGAGATGCTCATTCGGTTTACCATATGTTCTCTTCGTATTTTGACTTATTATAAGTTTAGTTATTTCCCACTTTGATTTTTAGGGCAGGACCTTAGATCTGTTTGCATCAGCTCCTGATTATTGCTTATCTTGTACTTTTTCTCATATAAACGCCATATATAATCCATACCAAATTTGACCTTTCCATAAAAAAGGTCGTCAGACAAATGTGAAGGTTTTGACCATATGGGCATGACAGCCATCTTTTTCATGTGACTGGGAACATATATATAAATTTTGACACCCCCCCCATTCCCATAAAGGCTCCACATGAAATTTGGTTTGTTTGGCTTAGCCGTTTCAGTGAAAATGGTGTATGAATATAATGGTCAAATACATATAAATGACTCTGGGTCAGGGGCAGACGACCCTCCTGGGTCATTTTTTCTCCAAAACATATATTTTCTGTGAATCTTGTCATTTGCTTCAAGTTTCTTTCCACTGATTCTCTTTTAGAACAATTTTCCCCATTCAAATGCGTAGAGGACCTAACTTGACCTTGGCGTAAAATAGGTCAAGATCAACTGATGGTCAACATCTATAAAACTTTGTAGAGCTGCATTTATCAATGCATCATGCAAGTTTCACGATCGTCGGACACCTGGTTTTGGAGAAGATTTTAAAAGATTTTTTAACATAATATATGGGTGTTGCGGCCAAGTGACATGGACCATTTATACAAGCTTCGATTTCCCTTCCCATGGAGGCTCCACATGAAATTTGGCTTTCATTGGCCATGCCGTTTCAGAGAAGATGTTTGAAAATAATTTGTCAATTTGGTCATATGCTTCAAGTTTTTCCCATTGATTCACTTTGGAACAGTTCTCCCCATTCAAATGCATAGGGGACCTAACTTGACCTAGCTGTAAACAACGTCAGTGCCAACTGAGGGTCATCATTCATTTAAAACTTATAGAGCTCCAATCATCGATGCTTCAAACGAAGTTTCAAGATCATCAGTATTTTGGTTCTGGAGAAGAAGATTTTAAAGATTTTTACCATATTATGGCGTGGCGGGCATTTAGGTCATATGACTTGACTCAATTATACAAGCTTTGATTCCTCTTTCCCACAGAGGCTCCGCATGAAAATTCACTTTGATTGGCAATGCAGTTTGAGAGTAGTAGATATTCGAAAATATTTATCAAATGCATGTATATAGCCCTGGGACAGGGGCAGACAACCCCACTTTGGTGGAAATGTTTTCAAAACCATAAATTTTCTGTCAATTTGGTCATATTCTGCAAGTTTTTCCCACACTCTGGAACAGTTTTCTACTTTTAAATGCATAGGCGATCTAATTTGACATTGCCATAAAATATGTCAAGGTCAACTGAAGGTCATCTTGTTAAAACTTTGTTGAGCGTCAGCCATCGATGTTTCATGCCAAGTTTCAAGATCATCAGACCTCTGGTTCTGGAGAAACGTTTAAAGGTTTTACCTTATGTATGTTCTTATTATTTTTGGTTCGGTTTGGGTTGCTGAGTGGCCACCTTTTGGGAACAAGCTGCTCACTCGGTTGGCCATATGTTCTCTGTATCTTGATTATTTGTAATCTTAGTTGTTTCCAACTATGGTTTAAGGGCTGGATTTGGATTTTGATTGTTTCAGTTCCTGGTCTTTGCATACTTTTTACTTCTACCATATATGTGCATGGCGGCCATCTGGGTCAAGTGACCTGGACCATTTATACAAAATTTGGTTCCTCCTTCCCACTGAGGCTCCACATAAAATTTGGCTTTGATTGACCAAGCACTTTCAGAGAAGAAGAGCTTTGAAAACGGTTCCGACGGACGAAGCATGGGTATACTGTAACCAGAGGACCACTGGTCCTGTAAACGCTCACATGATAGATGGGCCAAAGATGCTTTAGATGACCATTTGCTGCAAGTTATTTTCCATTACATGACTTTCTAACAGTTTTTCCCATATAAAACTTACCAAATTTGCCCTTGGCGTTAATTAGATCAGAGTCAACACAGAGTCATCGTTTTTGTAAACATTCCTCCGCTTTAGTCAGTAATGCACCATGCCACGTTTAAACACCATAGGACTAATGGTTTTGGAGAAGCACACAGACATCTTCGTCATGTGACAGGGACCACATATAAATTTTGATCCCCACCTTTCATGGAGGCTCCACATAAAATTTGGCTTTGATTGGCCATGCTGTTTCAGAACAGAATATATTTGAAAAAAATTGGTCAAATGCATGCATATGCCCCCGAAGCAGGGGCAGACAACACTCTTGGATCAAAATTATATCAAAACATATATTTTCTTCTTATCTGGTCTTTTCCTGCTATTTTTTTCATTTAATCATTTTGCAACAGTTTTCTCCATTCAAATTCTAGGTGGCCTAATTTGACCTTGCCCTAATATAGGTCAAGTTCACACCAAGGCCATCAGTTTTATAAATATTGTAGAGCTTGAATATACAATGCCACATGTTAAGTTAAAACATCATTGGACTACAGGTTCTAGAGGAGAAGAAGTCAGCTGACATTGCTTTGCCAATCAAACAAAGGTGATACAGCCAGTTTGGCAATCTGGACTAGGAGTGAATTTCATTCATTGCATGGAAATGTTACATTCTAGGTCATAGCAGAAATAAGGCTGTTTTTATGCAGCGGTGGAATGATGCGAGATTATCAGTCACCACGCTGCAAAATGGAGTGTAAATTAGTGAACTTATGGGCAAGTATGTTTTTCAGCAAAGGCTACAGTATATCAATCTGAATTGGCCGCAAACAAGGCATACAGTATACCCCACAATGTGATAAGTTCTAAGCCGTTTCAGCTAGTCATTTAAAATTTTCAAAGCATCAAATTTCTTCATGCACCTTTGCAATACAACTACAATATATCAGGATATGCTTTGAGCAGAAAGAGGTGATTTCACAACTAATACACTATCAAACAGCATTAAATATGTGAAATTGTAAATGAAAATGCTAAGTTTGATTTTTTTGTTGAGTTGAGGCTCAAAATCCCAGTCAACAATTTTGCAGTCATATCGGTACCTCGGTATTTAACCAACACCTTGGGGATTAAATGTGTGTTGCTAAATGACACAATACGGAGGCTATAGGTTTCGATCCCAAGGTATTTGGATCTAGAGTCCGACGCACTAGCACCGAGCTACCACTCTGCCCAAATGCTAACTTTGAGATCCTGTTAATTTGTCTAATTTTTCAGCATCAAACTTCTTCATGCACATTTGCAAGATATTTGCTTGATAGAAATCCTATAAAAGTTGTCAAGATTATTTTTTCAGCATCAGACTCCTTCATGCTCAGCTGCCATATGACTGTAATACAGCTGTAAAGTATTTATGGGCTATACTGAAATCTCTAAACGGAATTGATTTCACAAAGTATGCACTATCAAGTATCATTTAATATGTGGAGCTGACTCTCTAGCCCTTATTTTCCTATAAAACATGCACTGTCTGATGCATTTGCGTGGTACAAATTTTAACTAAATAAGACCAAAGGTACTTAAATTTACAGTAAAAAAACTTCAAACGTTGACGGAATTATGGAAGGGTGGAATGACGGACATCCTGAAAACAGGGTATAATTGCATTACACTGTCTAAATATACTACTGTTAGGGAGTGGAAATGAATGCACTGAGGGACTGACAGACAGACCTTGAGTATTATAACATTATGATTTGCCGCTATATGTGGCGAGGTATAATAAAACAAACTTACTCTTATGGGCAATGCTGAGTGTCTGTGAACTGCATGTAACATCCTTCAGATCACAATATGCATCAGTATTTTGTAGATCTTCATCTGATTGGTGAAACGAAGTTGATGCAAGTTCTCTTTGTGATCTTTCAAGTATACTGTCAGCCTGCTCAGAATTTCTGTTTTTGTGTCTTGCATCAGTATTTTGTAGATCTTCATCTGATTGGTGAAACGAAGTTGATGCAAGTTCTCTTTGTGATCTTTCAAGTATACTGTCAGCCTGCTCAGAATTTCTGTTTTTGTGTCTTTCATAAATTACTTCTGGAAGCTCACCTAAAATGCAGATGACACATACAAACTACAGGGCAAATTGTCTTGTAAAGGCTCATCTGATACATGTTACATATGACCATGAGGTCAAAACTTCTTCACATACACAAATCTTTTTTTCAATTTGGTCATTTGCTGCACGTTTTTCCCATTCAAAATGCTTAGGCAACCAAATTTGACATTGTCGTGAAACAGGTCAATGTCAACCCAGGGTCATTATCTTAAATGTTTTGGAAAGCGTGTGAACCTAATGCTTCATTCCAAATTTCAGGGTCACCCAACTTTTGGTTCTGGACAAGATTTTTAAAGGTTTTTACCATATATGGGCATAGTGTTGTGACCTGGACCATTTATACGAATCTTGATCCTCTCTTCCCATGGAGGATCCATATAAAATTTAGCTTTTAATGAAAGTCATTTTAGAGAAGGAGGTATTTGAAAATAATGTCCATATGCATGCAAATAGCCTTGGGACACGGACAGACAACTCACTGGGGTCAATTTTTTTTCAAAACACAGGCTGAAAATTGAATCAGCTTAGATTGTTCACTTTCTTAAACCAATGTTCTCATTATACAGGCCTCATACCGACAAAGCTTTTCAAAGCCTAGAATGCCTGCTTATACACTTGAATTTTAAAAATCAAAGCCTGAAATCAAGGTAAATTCAAGATGTTAAAAACTGAAATCCTGCAGAAGCCTGAAAAATATGAGGCCTGATTATAATATGCAATTAAACACCACCATGAATGGTCTTTAAGGGCAAATGTCTGGTAGTACTACTTAACCTTTGTCTAATCGGATATTAGGAAGTGGAATATAGGTCGCAATGACCTACATTTGGTTTGAGGTCAAACAACCGTTCATATTGAACAATAATCTTCAACTGTCATGTTCACATACTGAGTTCTACTGCCAAAGCAACTTTAATTTTGCCTGTCACTTTTAAAATAAATAATGAAACTGAAAACATTTGTCCCCGATTATCATTAAAATTACCGGACTGATTTTCCGCATTGTAAAATCCAAAATCCCTGAGTGTATGCGCAGATACCTGCTTCGGGTACAAAAGTGCATTTTCAGCCCTCCACGTGCACGCGCTCGTGGTTTTTCAAAAACATGCACACATTTAAAACCTTGAAAGAACGCCCAGTGAGTGTATGCCAAGAGAAATGTCTAAATTTGAAATGCCCTGCCAGGAATCACAATTGAATACCGGTACCCGTAATTAATTTGGTCGTTTTCGAGGTATCGACGTACTTGGCAACGTGGTCGACGTCATTGCAGCTATCACCATTAAACGATCTTTTGTGTAAGTAAGCCTACCACATTGCTGAAAGGCTATTGTGACAAGGAGAAATTCGTTTTTTCACAAGCTTTTGTCGTTCGAAAGTAGGGCGTCATAAATATTTTTGCAATAGATTGCTCTAAAACGATGATTTCTTTAATTTTTCAAAACCATCCCTGGTCAGTCATGAAGCATTTTCAGGCAAACGGAAAAATTCCCATTTCTAATTTTCACAGGTCAACTTTGTAAATGGCTTTGATATATTTATGCCAAATACGAATCAATCGACTGAAACTTAACATAGTTATTCAAGTTTATGCGGAGTGTTGCGTTGGCTGTTGAACTCAGTATATAGTATATACGTAGTGTTGCGTTGACTGTTGAACTCAGTATATAGTATATACATCAATCAAGTTAAGGATATATGTTAAAATCACAGAACACTGAAATATGGATCTTAATGACCTACATTTTGTTTTAGGGCAGGTACTGTTCATACTAAACCATTATCCAAAATCTTAATGTTCATACACTGCATGATCTCAGTTTTCAGCAAATATACTATATTTAAATAGTCCAAAGAAATTAACTCATCTGTCCTGGTGAAGAAGAATATGTAATGATTTGTACGATACATGTGCATGACAATCATCACAGTCATGAACTTCATCATTGTAATGTGACCAAGCTACAAAGGCAAAGTTTGATTGTCCTATGTACCAAAAAATAAGGGAAATCATTTCATAGGTTCTAGAATGTGAATGCACGTGGAGCTAACACCTTGTGTCAAAGACTGAGAATAAGGACCGATATTAGAACCTTTTCGCCATGATCTTTGTATAGATTTTCCTAAGTCTGTTACCAAATTAGCAATGAATGACATCATGACAGGTAACGCGTATATTTTGATGCAAAACTGTGTGTGTGTCTCATATTTATCAACTTAGATGACAATGAATGAGGTCATGCTCGGTATAAATATTTGCAAAAAATATATCGGCAATTCAGTAGTATCTGAAACTGTCAGGCATTTATAGTCGATGAGTATATACGTAGGACTCACTAACTGGGTGAGTCACACCAATGTAACGTCAACAAGTGATGTCAGTTTAATGTGAACGTTACCTAAATCTAAATAAGCCATGTATATGTAGACAAAATATATTTGCAAAACACTTAAACGATTCTTAACTGAAATGCTTGACATACATTTTATACATACATAAACAAGGGGTAATAACTTTGCACTTGTTTGATAAACATGTGCATATCAATGCATATATGAAATTTTGCTAAAAGTATTCAGTCCATGTTTGAAGTATTGATCGAAAACTGAAAGGGGATCGAGGGCAAAAATTCTAAAGCCAATTTACAAAATTTATCCATTAATGATCCAAAACAAAACTCCTTAATATCAATATGTGAAAATGAAAGCACTAATGGATGGATAGACTTGCAGACAGAAACTGGCACTAATAAAACAAACTTACCATTATGAGCAATACTGAGTGCCTCTGAACTGCTTGTATTATCCTCCTTCAGATCGCAATCTGCATCAATATTTTGTAGATCTTCCTCTGACTGTGGCTCTTGGTGAACAGAAGTTGATGTAGTGTCACTTTGTGATCTTTCAGGTAAACTGTCAATCTGCTCAGTAGTTCTGTTTTTTTGTCTTTCATAAATTACTTCTAGAAGTTCACCTAAAATGCAGTTGATACATAAAAAGTAAATGCAGTCGACCCTCCACTGGTAAGTAACAGCTCCTATAAGGATGACTAGTACCATCATTGTCATGTGACCAAAATTCTAAACTTCATTAAGCTCAACAATGCTTCTGGAACTTAAAATGCAGACGACACATACAAACCAGAGGACCAATGGTCCTGTATACCATCATTTGATACCTGGACCAAAAGAGGTTGCAAAGAAAATGTTTGAAAACAAAATTTATGTTAATGACCATGTCCCTTGGGCAAGGGGAGACAGTCCCCTCAGGTCAACTTTTTTTTCATATGAAAATAGACCTTTTGTCAATTTAATCATTTCCCATAACACAAGTTTATAACAGTTTCCACTATAATTTTTTTTAAAGTTTTAAGCATTTTGAGCATAGCGGCCATCTTGGTCATGTGACCCCGACCATATGACAGTCATTACTTTTTTCATCCCATATTGGCTTCATATGAAATATACTTTAATTAAGCCTGTTTTTTTTTGGAGAAAATGAACTTCAACATTTTTCAACTCAACCAATCTTGGCCAAGGT
Source organism: Ctena decussata (assembly GCA_963989385.1). Taxonomy (NCBI): domain Eukaryota; kingdom Metazoa; phylum Mollusca; class Bivalvia; order Lucinida; family Lucinidae; genus Ctena; species Ctena decussata. Next base: position 94,211,329 of record OZ022499.1, read on the forward strand.
CACTTAATAACCTAGACCTCCAGCAAACATTTGCGATGGACTTGACTTCATTTCCACATCGTAGAGTATATTAGCAACATTTAAATTTTTTTTTTCAGCTTTCCCAATTCAAATGCCAAAGGAACCAAAATTGAAATTGCCATAAAATAGATCAAGGTCAACCTAGGTTTATGATTTATACAAACTTTGTAGAACTACAGTACTTGATGCTACATAGCAACTTTCAAGACAATTTTCACAATTGTTCTGGAGAAGAAGATTTTTTTAATGTTTTGAGCATTTGAGCCGGTCGACCATGTCGGTCATGGGACCTGGACCATCGATACTAAATTTCATATTCTTAAGAAATCTTCACATGAAAATTGGCTTTGTTTTGCCAAGCGGTTTCAGAGGAGAACATCATCAAAATTATGATCTAAAAACGACGGACGCCAGAACATGTGTATACTATAAGCTTACCTCGTGAGCCTCATGGCTAAGGTTAGCTACAAATGGAGTCAGCAGGGGTTTTGGTATACTCCCCTTCATTGACAAGTGGCATCTTCTATTATGATAGTCTAAAATAGTCACTAGAATCATCTTTGTCGTGTGACCAAAATTTTAATCCCCCATTTATCAAAAAGAATATAATTGAAGTGTATTCATCTACTAGTTTCTAAGATAGAGATGATTTAAAAATTGATTGAAACTGGCCATAAAATGTAGAATAGAGCTGTTTTTTATACCCTTCAAAACAGCGCTGAGGCGGGACTGCAAATCCTTTAACAGCTCTAGTTTACTCTAAAATATAAATATTCTAAATTATATCCTTACCTCTATCAAGTTGGTGTAAGAATCTTCCAACCTGTGTGATTTCTTTTACAGCCAAAGGTGACTGATAGACATCTTTGTTTATTGCTTCTGTATGTCCCATATGATCGTAAAACCTTTTTCTTTCCTCATCTGAGACTTCTAAGCCTGCGTACACAGTGGCTACATAGTGCCGCATGCTTGTGGCGGTAATAGTGGTAGCAAGGCCTGCCATGTCGCAGCATTTTTCAACAGCTTGCCAGCCAGTAACATGACCAGTTGAGAATCTTGTTAGTGGAAATACAAATATATTTTCTGAATACACATTTGCTTGTTTTCGATGCTCTGGGTCAGTAAGAATTTCCATGGCTTTCCAGCAGTCATCCACTATAAGAAGCGGGACTAACTTCACTCTTTTGCCAGACTGATATGCCAACTTGAAGCGCCCCATTAACATTTTTTCTAACGGATCATTCACAGGCTCAGTATCTTTATACCAAGTATTACATTTAGCATCTTCCCACTCCTGTAATAACAGTCTGCTGGGTTCCCCACCTCTTCTTGCATTGAATAACGTTAGCCTGGACACAACAAGATCTCGTAGAAGGGAATATTCTGAACTGGCCATGAAAATGTATTCATCTGCTACTAAGTCTTGTATCTTTTGTATAGTGAAGTCTTTTAGCATTTTAATGTCCTCTTCAGAAGGTAGGTTATGTGGCTTTCGTAAAATTGATTGTCTCTTTATAACAGCCGCATATTCTGCATCGCCAAACAGCATCCCCCAGTGGTAGTTAAGAACAGCTAAAAATCTGTCTATTTCAAGGGCTTCATCATCTTCTCCTTTAATTAGAAATTCCCCATGTAAGTACTTACATACCTTTCGCAGAATATACCCAAAACCTAGTTTTAACCCGTTCCTCACTTTTCCATCATCTTCAGTTGTTAATGTATAGATAGTGTCCTCCAGTATCTTAAAGTTATTTCTTTTGAACATGTCTATTGATGAAGAAGTAGTAACTGATGACTCCCGACATTTCTCTTTAAAACAATTATACAAATTTCCAAGTCGCCTCATGCCTGTTTTAAGTGTCGAGCGCCTTTCTTCTTTTTTGTCTTTGTGGTTTCTTATTGTTTTGTATTCTCTATTTCCAAAACCAACAATAAGTTTGTCAGTTATACAGAGCTGTCCAACTGCATCAAGCTTAAATGTTTTAAGTATTTCTCTTTGATAATCTGCATTTCCACCTGGCTCACAGAACAAATCAATTGGTATAGACTGTGGCAGTGTACTAGTTGCGTCAGCTGACATGCAATTTTTTCGATGTTGGCTGAAGTATTTTGAACAAATAAACCCATAACATTTTGAACAGTAGATTAATTTACCAGCTTTTGTTGAACTTGGCTTTCTTTCTCTTATCATATTTACATTTCCTTTCTTGTTCTTTATATCTTTTACAAGCTGCATATTGGCTTTCATGATTCCGTTCTTCTTCATTTGTCGAAAAGCCCTGATTCTTGCAGATTTTGGAAGACTCAGTGCCCTTTTCACTACTTCTTCCTGCGAATGGCGTCGTTTAATGTGATCTGATAAGGCTGACTTGAAAGCATGACAGTATGGACAGGGCCTATGAGGTTTCTTTGTCTTCTCCTTTTGTTTAGTCCTGCTGGTTATATCTGCAGAAAACAGACAAGAAGAGAATAAACCAGAGGACCAATTGTCCTGTAAACGCTCACCTGATATTTGGGTCTATAAGCATAAAACATACAAAAAACTGGTAAAAATGGCTTAGCGAACCTTGACCTTGATCTTGATTACTCATAATCCTTCATTTAATAATTTAGTTTACTATATAAACCGAATTCTAGGTCACAGGATGCAATAATTGTAAAGAAATCCATCATTAATTGGAACATTTTCCTATAGAAAAGCCTAAGTTGTAAAATTCGACCATGCCATAAAATTGATAAAGGTCACCTCAGGGTTTTCATTTGAACAAAATATAATATGCTTGAGTCTCTGATGCTTCAAGTTTGGTCAAAATCAGCCAACTGGTTCCTGGAAAAAACGATTTTGATGTGTTTATACCATATATGGGCATGGCGGCCATCCTGGTCATGTGACCAGCATCATGTTAAGAAATTTTATTTCCATGTACCTTAAAGCTTACATATAAAATTTGGTTAAAATTGGCACAGTGGATTCTGAGAAAAGCAAGTTTTAATTTTCATATGTAATGGCCTTTGGCTAAGGTCAATAAAAAATGACCTTGACCTTCAATACACACGTGTACACCTTCATAAAGATCAATTAGTTATCTGCTTCTATCTATTTTCTGGTCACTGACTGCAATGGTTTCTGAAAAATCCACTGTTTTCACTTTTCCCTATAGAAAAGCCTAAGTTACCAAATCTGACCTTTATGTAAAATGGGCCAAGGTCAACCCAGGGTAATAATTTATATAAACTTTGTAGAGCGTCAGTCAATAATGCCACATGCCAAATTTCAAGATCATAGGACTTCTGGTTCTGGAAAAGAAGATTGTCTAAGGTTTTTACCATATATGGGCATGGCGGCCATCTTGGTCATGTGACCAGCATCATGTTAATAAATTTCAATTCCATGTACCTTAAAGCTTACACATAAAATTTGGTTAAAATTGGCACAGTGGATTCTGAGAAAAGCAAGTTTTAATTTTCATATGTAATGACCTTTGGCCAAGGTCAAGGAAAAAATGACATTGACCTTCAATACACACATACCTTCATAGAGATCAATTAGTTTTCTGCTTCTATCTATTTTCTTGTCACTGACTGCTATGGTTTTTGAAAAATCCACTGTTTTCACTTTTTCCTATAGCAAAACCTAAGTTACCAAATTTGACCTTGCCGTATAATAGGTCATGGTCAACTCAGGATCATCATTTATATAAATTTTGTAGAGCTTGAGTCCCCAATGCTACATGTCAAGTTTCAAGCTCATACAATTTCCGGTTCTGGAGAAGAAGATTTTAAAAGTTTTTGCCATATATGGGCATGGCGCCCATCTTGGTCAAGTGACCTGGACCATTTATATAAACTTTTGTTCCCCTTTCCCAAGGAGCCTCCACATGAAATTTGGCATTGATTGGTAAAGCGGTTTCAGCGGAGAAGATGTTTGAAATTGTTTACCATGACCACGGCCACCACGACCACGACGACAACGGAACATGGGTATACTATAAGCTAACCTTGTGAACCTGACGGCTCAGGTGAGCTAATAATATATACCTGTTGAGTTTATGAAAACAACACATTATGCAGTTAGACTCTATGCTGATTGTGACCCTGCTGCCCCGAGGGAATTATGTGGACATATTTTATTTCAAGGATTTTTTTTCTGCATCAAATCAGAGGTGTTTGCACTGCACCTGGTACAGTAACATTGTCACAGCTATTTGAATATGTTACATGTCATCAGTTTGACGTTCTTTCATGTTTTCCATAGCAAAATCTTTATGAAAACAACACATAAATGGTCACAGCATGCAAATAGACACTGTGCTGATTTTAACCCTGCCCCCCTAGGGAATTATGCAGACATATTCTATTTGAAGAATAGATTTTCTGCATCGAATGCGAGATTTTTGCACTTTGTACCTGGTAGAGTAACATTGTCACAGCTATTTGAATGGACTACCGTCACCAAGTTGACGTACTTTCATGTTTTCCATTGCAAAACCTTTATAATCAACTTTTCATATGGATGAAAGCAGATACTGGTTGAGAATACGTTTTTCATGAACACTGAAGTGTTATACAACACTGACATGTTTTATAACACTGATGTTTTCAGTCAAGTTTTACAAGATATGTAACCAACAATATGAGATTAATGCATATTAATGCTAAAGCTAATACTTTCCAGCAAATGGAGAAGTATGCGAACACAATTTTTTTTAAAGCTATTTTTCCATTTGGTCTTTTGAGATCGAGTGTATTCTGAGAAATCAAACATTTTGATGGATTCCCTTCTAAATGAATTTTAAATGTTTCGCCTTCATTTGCGGATTTATTACAGTCTTTGTTCCGACTGTAATTTTGAAGTGTGCTAAATTACAGCATGTTTCTCTGGCTACTTTGCCAGTTTTTAGTTGCAACAGCTGATAGAGTTCACTTCATTTCCATATGCTAGAATACAATAGCAACAGAAAAATATTTTTCAGCTCGGCCGAAAGAACCAAAACTGACCTTGCCATACAAAAGGTCTGGGCAAATCAAGGGTCACAAGTCATATGAAATTGGTAGTACTACAGTACCGGATGCTCCATACCATGTTTCAAGGCAATTGGTCTAGTGGTTCAGGAGAAGATAAATGTTTAAGTTTACGAGCATTTTTTAACATGTCAACAAACTTGGTTATGTGACCTTATCCAGTTGACTATCATTATTTTATATCACATCAGCGTAATATGAAATATACTTTCATTTTATTTTAGCTTTGTTGTTTTTGAGACAGAGTGTAATAACATGATTAGAAGCTCTACTGTAAATGCGTGGAATCTCCCTAAAAGTCATTTGTGAAAAAGTAACATTTTCAAACTGTGATTTTTGCAATAGTTTTCACGATTACGAAGAGACATACATATAAATTATTTAAAAATATACTTAATGATGTTCAAACCAAGGACAATGGGGATAATTACGGCTTAATATAACTACACTAAAAATTGTATTTTGATACTCTATATGTTGAAGGACTTAAAACGTATTTTTTTATTTATCCCACAAATGTGTATCAAAGAATGTAAAATAGAATTATCTAACAATATCTGATTCGATCGGTCCGATCAGTGTGCCTGCGCACCATTTAAGCGTGCAAATTGCATGATTGGAAACAGACAAATGGAGATGCTTCAATGTTTTTCGCGTAAAAGTATGTTGCCAAGCTTGACCCAGCAAATCTTTTCAAAGGTAAACGTCCTTAATGTCTTTACACAATATATGTTAGTGGGAAATCCTTTCAAAGATAAACGTCCTTAATGTCTTTACACAATATATGTTAGTGGGAAGCTGGGTCAAGCTGGGCAACATACTTTTATACGCAAAACAATGAAGCATTTCAATTAGTCTGTTTCCCATCGTGCAATTTGCTCGCTTAAATTGTGCATATGCATACTGATCAGACAGATCGGATCGGAAATCTTTAGATAAATCTATTTTACATTCTTTGATGGTAAAAAACAGTTGTGGGATTAATAAATAACTTACTTTTTAAGCCCTCGAACATACAGAGTATCACAATACAAATTTTAGAGTAGTTATGTTAAGCCATAAATATCTCCCCACTGTCCTAGGTTCGAACATCAGTAAGTATGGTATTGAATAAATTACATGTATGTCTATTCATAATCATAAAAAAATGCAAAAATCATAGTTTGGAAATTTTACATGTTTACAAACGACTTTTAGGGAGATCCCACGGCTTAACAGTAGAGATTCTTTGCCACTATATATATGGTGAGGTATAAAAAACAAACTTACTCTTATGAGCAACGCTGGGTGTCTCAGAACTGCTTGCATCATCCTTCAGATCACAATCTGCATCATTTTTTTGTAGATGTAGATCTTCCTTTGATTGTGGCTCTTGGTACACAGAAGTTGATGGGGTTTCACTTTGTGATCTTTCAGGTATACTGTCAGTCTGCTCAGTATTTCTGTTTGTTTGTCTTTCATAAATTACTTTTGAAAGTTCACCTAAAATGCAGACGATATAGAAAAAAGAAACTTTGTAGAGCTCCACTCACCGCTTTCAAGATAGTTAAGACTTCCAGAAGAAGATTTTACAGGTTTTTAACAAATATTGGCAGGGCGGCCATCTTTGTTATGTGACATCTATACAAAATTTGAATTGGCATTCTCATGGAGGCTCCATATGAAATTTGGATTTGATTGGCGAAGCAGTTTGGGAGGGTGTTTTGAGAAATAGCCTTCAAATGTCTTATAACTCCAGTGACCTTGGCCAAGACCTTGACCTCTAGCATTCATATGTGTTTTTATTGTTCACTCCATTTCAATATCCTAGAGTACAATAGCAGGAGAAAAAAATGATTTTTTCAGCTTTTCAACAAAAAACAAGATCGACCTTTCCATACAATTGGTCAAGGTAAAATCAAGGTCATGATTTTTATAAACTTGGTAGTACTACAGTCTCTCATGCTACTGGAGAAGAAGATTGTCAAAACTGAGCATGCCATTTGACTATCATTAATTTTTACATCGGCTTAATATGAAATATATTATCATTTAGCTTTTCTTTTTGAGACAGACTGAGTGTCATTTGTTTGTTTGTTGTTGCTTAACGTCCACGGTAAACAGCTAAGGTCATGTCGGGACGGTCAGTTACATAACCACACTTTTCCTGGGCAGGCTTACACCTAAGCGGTTAACCAGTACTCAGTGCACATTCTTTCGCTAGTAACTGACAACTGCCCTTCTTCAGCGGAAGGGAGAGAATGGCCGAAAAATTATTTCATGATCAATCTCAACGGAAGAATGTTTTGCCGGACCCAAGGATCGAACCTGCGAACTCCCGAACGCTAGGCTGGACGCGCGACCTCTTGCGCTAGCCGGGCCGGTACTGAGTGTCATAACATGATGAATTGCCTCTATATGGGGTAAGGTTTAATAAAACAAACTTACTCTTATGAGTAATGCTAAGTGTCACTAAACTGCTTGTATCATCCTTCAGATCACAATCTGCATCAATATTTTGTAGCTCTTCCTCTGACTGTGGTGCTTGGTAAACAGAAGTTGATGGAGTTTCACTTTGTGATCTTTCAGATATACTGTCAGCCTGCTCAGTATTTCTGCTTTTTTGTCGTTCATAAATTACTTCTGGAAGTTCACCTAAAATGCAGATGATACATGAAATAAAGATAATGGAGTCACCCCTCTACTACTTAGTGGCGTCTCCTATAAGGATATTCTAAAGGCAGTGCCAAGTATCATCTTTCCCATGTGACCAAAATTTTAAACCCCATTAAGCTAAACCAGAGGACCAATGACCCTGTAAACTCTCACCCTATATCTTGGCTTACCATATTCGTACAAAAGTTTCGCCAAATTTAACAGTGTCGTAAAGAAGGTGAAGGTCAACTCAAGTATCATCCATATATATACTTTGTAGAGCTTAAGTACATAATGCCCCATGCCAAGTTTCAAGATCATAGGACTTTTAGTTCTGTACGGGAAGCTGTTTGAAGGATTTTACTATATATGGGCATGGCGGCCATCATGGTCTTGTGCCCTGTACCATCTATAAAGACTTTCTCTCCCTCTTTCAAAGGAGGCTCCACATGAAATTTGGCGTTGATTGGCCGAGCGGTTTCAGAGAAGATGTTTGAAATAATGGTTACATACATGTATATTATATTCTTGACAGGGAATAACAAGAATTTATTTCAAAGTAAAATCTTATATTTTCTCTGTAGTGTAAAAAGAATTATCACCCCAGAGGAGGTATTTCTCTTTAGCATGGACTGCTTTCAAATTCGCTACAGCGATGATGACGGGTCAATTTCCTGTTTAAAAACTAACCGTGCATATTCAAACGTTGTAAGAAAACAGATTTGAACGAATATACGTATCTCAAATTAAGTCTAACCCTTCTCATTGATTTCTTATCGGTCATTTATGGCTTTTCCGCCCTCTGCAGTGGGGGTATGTTATAAAAGTCGAAAAAGAAATGCTTGGTTTCACACAGCATTTCATTCAACTCACCAAAACTGACAAAACAATAAAAAAACATACATAACTCTCATCAAATTTCTCGTATTTTCTGTAAGCGCAACTGCAAAACTTGCAAATACCAGTAGTTAACCATTAAAACATGTCTTTTTGATATTTACAAGATGGTTTGGGTAAATATTTTTCACAAAAACAATTATTCCATCAATTTAGTCCAATGCTTCATTTTTTCCCCAATTAAATGACTTTGTAACAGTTTTCCCCATTCAAAAACATAGGCAACCCAAATTGACCTTGCCACGAAATAGGTCAAGGTCAACCCAAGGATCATCATTTATATAAATTTTGCAGAGCTTGAGTCCATGATGCTGCATGCCAAGTTGCAAGATCATAGGTATTTCCGCTCTGAAGAAGAATATTTTTAAGGTTTTTACCGTACTGGTGTGGCGGCCATCTTGTTTATGCGACCTTGACCAACCATATATTCTTTCTTTCTTCCTTCCCAAGGAGGCACCACATAAAATTTTGCTTTGATTGGCCAAGAGGTTTTAGAGCCGAAGATCTTTGGACATATTGGGCGGACACACAAATATTTAGTAGATTTTGTCATTTGTTAAAAGTTTTCCCCTTAAATGACTTTGCAATAATTTACCTCATTTAAACACATAGGCGACCAAATTCGACCTAGCAATGAAATAGGTCAAAGCCAACCAAGGGTCATCATTTAAAAAAAACTTTGTAGAGCTTGAGTCTCTGATGCTGCATGCCTAATTTAAAGATCATAAGAGTTCCGGTTTTAGATGAGAAGAGTTTTGAATATTTTTACCATATATTGGCATAACAACCATCTAGGTCATGTGACCTAGACCATTCATTTTAACTTTCTTTCCCTCTTCCAAAGGAGCCTCTACATTAAATTTGACGTTGATTGGAGGAGGGTTTTAGAGGAGAAGATGTTTGAAAATGGACAATGGTGGTCATATACATGTACATAGCCCCGGAACAGGGTCAGACAAATCCCATGGGTTCAATTTTCATTCATAACCAAAATTATTCCATTAATTTTAGTCCAATGCTGCAAGTTGTGCCCCATTAAATGACTTTGTAACAGTTTTCCCCATTCAAAAACATAGACGACCCAATATGGCCATGAAATAGGTCAAGGTCAACCCAAGATCATCATTTATATAAACTTTGTAGAGCTAAAGACCTTGATGTTGCATGCCAAGTTGCAAGATCATGGGTCTTTCTGTTCTGGAGAAGATTTTTTAAGTGTTTTTACCATATAGGGGTGGCGGCCATCTTGTTTATGCGACCTGGACCAATCATATATTTTTTTCTACCTTCCTTCCCAAAGAGGCCACACATAAAATTTTGCTTTAATTGGCTGACAGGTTTTAACATTGTGGACGGACGCAAAATTATTTAGTTGATTTTGTCATTTGCTAAACGTTTTACCGATTAAATGACTTTGTAACAATTTTCGTCATTCAAACACATAGGCGACCCAAATTGACCTAGCCATGAAATAGGTCAAAGTCAACCCAGGATTTTCACTTAAATAAACTTTGTAGAGCATGAGTCTCTGATAATGCATGCCTATTTTAAAGATCATAGGAGTTTCGGCTCTGGATAAGTGGATTTTTGAATATAATTACCATATATGAAAATGACAAGCATCTGGGTCATGTGACCTAGACCATTCATTCTAACTTTCTTTCCCCCTTCCAAAGGAGGCTCTACATTAAACTTGGCGTTGATTGGCAGAGCGGTTTTAGAGGAGAAGATGTTTGAAAATGGACAATGGTGGTCAAATACATGTATATAGCCCCTGGACAGAGACAGACAGCCCCCGTGGTTCATTTTTTAATTATTCACACAATAATTCCGTCAATTTTGTCCTTTGCTGCAAGATGTCCCCCATTAAATGACTTTGTAAGTTTTCCCAATTCAAACATATAGGCGACCAAGTTTTACCTTTATAGGTCAAGGTCAACCCAGGGTCATCATTTATATACATTTTGTAGATTTTGAGTTCTTGATGCTGCATGTCAATTTGCAAGATCATAGGTCATCCCGTTCTGGAGAAGATTTGAAGGTTTTTGCCATATATTGGTATGGCGGTCACCTTGTTCTTGTGACCTGCACCAATCATATGCAGTTTCTTTCTGCCTTCCCAGGGTAGCTCCACATGAAATATTGCTTTGATTGGCCAAGCGGTTTTAGAGATGAAGATGTTTGAACATGATGGACGTACACACAATTATTCAGTTGATTTTGTCATTTGCTGAAAGTTTTCCCTATTAAATGACATTGTAACAATTTTCACTATAAGTTTTTTTTTTTTTTAAAGTTTTCAGCATTTTTTTTAGCATGAAGGCCTTCTTGGTCGTTTGAACTCGACCATATTACAATCATGACATTTTTTCATTCCATATTGGCTTCATATCAAATATACTATCATTGAATTTAGCTTTTGTTGAGAAAATGGACTTGAATTTTCCAAATTTATTCAGCTCAAGTGACCTTGGCCAAGGTCACTAAATGGCTTTAACCTCTTGCATTCATATGTGATGGACTTGACTTCATTTCCATATCCTAGAGTAAATTGCAACAGAAAAATGAGTTTTTCATCTTTTCCCATTCCAATGCCTAAGGAACCAAAATTGACCTTGGCACAAAGTAGGTCAAGGTCAACTTAGGGTCATGATTTATACAAACTTTGTAGAATTACAGTCCCTGATGCTACATACCATGTTTCAAAACAATTGGCCTGGTGTTTCTTCGAGAAGATTTTTAAGGTTTTGAATATTGCGCATTGCAACCATCGTGGTCATGTGACCTGAACTATTTATAGGAAACTTTCGTTCCCCCTTCCCAAGGAGGTTTCACATGAGATTTAGCTTTAATTGGTTAAGTAGTTTCGGAGGAGAAGATAAGGACGCATGACGATGACGACGAGAACGCAAGAGCATGGAAAAACTATAAGCTGACCTTGTGTGAGATTGGAAAAATCCCTTGAAAATCGGTAGCATAATTTATGGTATGCAATAAATCAACGAAATGATAAGTGCCTTATCATACCTGTAGAAACCAAATGTTCTGAAACTGATTCTTCTGTCTGGCATCTTGAACCTGTATGTACATCATCAGTCTCGATAACAACATCACACGGCTCGTTTCTATTAGTGTCTGTTACCTAAAAATATGGCAAAGAAATTCTTAAATTAAAAAAATGCTTTCACCCATGATGCTGTTACAAACACGATTTACTATGCATTTTGACATAAGCCTGGTTTGAACATTGATAATTTGTAATTGGAAATGCATAATTAGGTGTCTGACTAAATATGCCATGGGTATATATAGTTTTCCATGGGAAATTGTTTGGAATTCCATGACAAAAACACATTTTCACATGGAAAGCCATGGTATTACATGGAAGTGCATGGTATCAGTTTGAAAAACTTCCAACCGACTTGAAAAGACTTGGGCAAAGGCACATGTACTTACAAGGGATTTTCAGAAATAACGTTTATTTTCTTTATAACTCTACACTGCTATATCAGAAAAGTTTGGATTTCCTATGATTTATTTTATTTTATATACCAAATCTCAATAGAATTTTGGATTAGAAATACCCTGCTGCAGAAGTTTCTTCAGACTGACATGATATTTTTCGATCAATTCAAAGTGCCTATGGTAGAATTTGGAAAATGCATCCCGGACTTGATGATACCGATAGCCTTGCTTAGGGAGTTTGGCAGTAAAGAATTTGTTACGATTGTTCTTAAAAAACTCGTGCCGGGCGCAGCCTTTATTTGCCAGGAGGTTCTAGACCTCAATATGGCAGGCACATATATGTCCGCCCCAGCCAGGGCTCGAACCAAACAATTACCTTGGCATAAAATTATAGGTCAAGGTCATATGAAGATCATCATTTTACCAAACTATGATGGGCTGAGTGGCAGTGAATGCTCATTTCTACATGCCAAATTCAAGGTCAACGGCCTTGCGATTCCTGAGAAGAAGAGATTTGAAGCATTTTCACTATATATGTGCACAGCGGCCATCTTGGTCCTGTGACCTTGAACTTGTGAACCTACTTTGGTTTCCCCTGGTCAGAGAGGCTCCACATTAAATTTGAACAAAATCGGTCCTGTGGTTTCTGAGATGTTTGAGAATGTCAACAAACAGATTCATAAACGCTGGCTCGACCCCCTAATATTATAAGTTCAACTACTGAGCCTTCGGCTCAGGTGAGCTAAACCAGAGGACCAATGGTCCTGTATTGGTCCTGTAAACGCTCACTTGATATCTCGGCCTAGGATATCTATATGATGTTCGTAAAAAGGTCAAGGGACCCTCCTATACTTCATTTACTTATTTTTTATGTGTATTAACCAATATCCCGGTCACAGGCTGCAATAATTTAAAAAAAAAAAAAACTGTCACATTTTGCTATATAAAAAGCCTAAGTTGCAAAATTTGACCTTGCAACCCAGGGTCATTATTTGAACAAACTATGATTGATGCTACATTGAAATCGTTCCATTGGTACTGAGAAGAAGATTTTCTAAAGGGGTTTTACCATATATGGGTATGGTGGCCATCTTGGGCTTGTGACCAGCATCATATTAATGAATTTTCATTTTTATTTACCTTAAAGCTTACATACAAAGTTTGGATAAAATGGCTATGTGGTTTCTGAGAAAAGAAAGCTTTAATTTTGGTATGTAAATGAACTCGGGCCAAGGTCGAGAAATGACCTTGACCTTGAATACTCTTATTCATTTCCTCGATTAGATATCTGTACTACCAACTTTCAGGTCACAGGCTTCAATAGTTTTTGAAATATCCACTGTTTTCAAATTATCCTATAGAAAAGCCTCAGTCACAAAACTCGATGGTCAACGTCAGCCAAGGGCCATAATTTGAACAAACCTTACTGGGCAGGAGTCTCCGATGCTTCATGCCAAGTTTCGTGGAAATCGGCCCATCTGTACATAAGATTTTAAAGGAGTTTTACCATATATGGGCATGCCAGTCGTCTTGGTCATGTGACCAGCACTATATTGATACATTATCATAGTTGTCTGCATCTACCAACTTTCAGGTCACAGGCTGCAATAGTTTCTAAAAAATCCGCTGTTTTCACTTATTCCTATAGAAACGCCTAAGTACCAAATGTCGACATTGTCCTAAAATAGGTCAATGTCAACACAGGGTCATCAACTGAAAAAACTATGACGGGCTGGAATCATCAATGCTACATTCGTGGAAATCGGTTAACCGGTTCCGGAGAAGAAGATTTTTTAAGCATTTTAAAAATATATGGGCGTGGTGGCCATCTTGGTCATGTGACCCAGATGCCGAGAACAAACTTTCGTTCCCGATTCCCGATACCCGATACCCATGGAGGCTTCACACAAAATTTGGCTTTGATTGGCCAAGAGTTTTCGGAGAAGATGTTTGAGCAATGTGAATGGCGGACAACAGAAGGAAGACGGACGCCAGAGCAGTGGTATACTATAAGCTTACCTATGAGCCTTCGGCTCCTGCGAGCATTTGGCTCAGGTAAACAATCAAAACCCTTTTTATATACGTGTGTGCACATGTTTTCTTTTTCCTATGCGCAGTAGTCAGTTTTCGGATTAAACAAAGCAATGTTTATTCAGAGTTGTCAAATTATATCCGTTATCATTTTCATACATAAAAGGATTGAATTTGTGAGACAATTTGGTGAATATTTATACTTGTTAAGTGTTTGGTAAATATGTTTTATATTTTGATATTTATTCTTTCATTTTTTTTATAGATGTGTATGTCTGAGCCACTGGAGTGGCTGAGGGCGAGTTTGGGTACCCGTAAAATTGGTTTTAACCCCCCACCAATTTATATTACTGACCGTCCCAAGGCGGTACTTCTGTTGTGGTTCTCGATGTTCCTCGTTTTTGGTGTCAGTTTCTGTACTGTTCCTTCTTCTGTGTGTTAAGATAGTATTTAATTAGGATTAGGTAACTGATTGGCCATCTTTTGGGAAAGAGCTGCCTCTAGGTTGACCGTATGTTTTCATTGTATTATGTCTATTTGTAGTCTTTGGTTTTTCCCATTTCGGATTCAAGGGTGGGTATTTGAATTTGATTGCCCCAGCTACAAATCATTGCTTACGTTTGACTTTTGGCGAAAATCTAGATCAGGGAATAATAGAACTAATGGTTTAATTAGTTCGACAATGGTCATGTGGAGCTCCAAATGTACCTACTTGCATACGAAATGAGTAATGCGAATGATAAAAAAATCTTAGATCTTGTTAATAAGATGCATAGTTAATAAGATACAGAGAATTACTTGTTACCATATTTTCAATTGAAAAACTCTAGTAACTTGCTCTGGCAATGATGTGGGTCATCCTCTATTCTACAATACTCAGCTTCTAGTTGGTCCTAACAAATTAAATAAACAGAAAATTACCATGAGGAGCTCTGTAATTTAAGATGAAAGCCATGATTCCCAAAGTGAATTTTCAAATAAATTCTGTTCAGCCTCTTTACCGTACCTGGTTATCCTGAATTGCTGAGTCATCTGCCATATTCGAAATACTTCTCTGGCCAGCAAAGGCTCTGTCTGGAAACATATACAACTCAAAAGTTATTAAACGGTAAATGAACCAGAGGACCGATGTTCCCATATCGCTCTTCTGAGACATTTGTCACGCTATCTTGATTTCATAGGAAATGTTTCATACCCCTATTTCTTAACGTTAAATGACTTGACAGAAGTAAATAATGAACTTGACTTAAATTCTTATATTAAATAAAAATAATTCAATTACGGATTGGAATTACAATTTTGAGGTTATCTCATGTACATTAAACTCAGATAAATATTTCTAAATACACAATTTAACCCCAAACCTTTTACTTCATTTTTTTATTTATATTTTATACTATCAATCAAATATCAATTCTTTTCCCCCTAAACCTCCTGGTTTTCGAGATTTTAAGAAATGACTGAAATAACTGAAATTATTGCATAGAAAACCGTGTCATACGCTATTAACAGCCATGTATTGACGAAGGAAACCCCATGTATTCAAGGCGATTAACGTGGTGTTAATACATGGATACGAGACGTTGCATGTAAGATTCCGGGGCCATCACAAAAGGTGATGTCATCACATAAAACGCACACTGTAGCAAACGTTATTTTTGACGTCACTGCGACGTCTAACAAACAGACGGACCAACATGCTCCCCAATTTCGAAAAAGTTGGACACATAAAAATGGTCACATTATTGCCAACATTGCTGAAAAATGAAAATAAAAATTATAGCTCTACGACGAAGGACAAGAATTGTACATTACTCATGACATTTTCTACTATTTCATGTGTGTGCTCAGTGAAGACACTAATCAGCCTTCAAATCCGCACATGACAAATGCATTTTAAGAAAAACTGAGGATATGTAGGTATCCAATGAGGGTATAGTGTAGACATTGTCAGACTGCACAGATGCACAGGCTGATCCGAGTCCTTGGTTTACATAAATGTATTATTGAGGCAAATGTCATTAGTGGAGCGGCTTAGAGTGCAAATTTAAGGAAATATTTGTTTTGATGATAAAAGCATGAAATTTTGACTAAATGTTACTTACATGGCTCAGATTCAAAAATGATCGTGGTCAAGATGGCCGCTAAGTTTCAAAAAGCTATCGTTTTAATTTATCACATGCTTATAGTCTGCAGGCATATGTAGTGCCCGTGGGCATGTGTGTTATTTCTTGACAATATATACATGTAAAAACTTCATCAGTGGAGTGTTTACAATGGAAGAGCGCATGTTGTCAATTTTTCTAACGACTCTTTGGCCATAAGCATCGATTATATACGTTACCTATGCGTATTTAATTTAAAATCATATAATTTCAAGATCAACTACTGTTTTTATTTTTAAATGCAGTTTCTCCATAGAGTCAATGTTAAGTATTAGAAAATACATTTTTCATCACTTATTACTACTTGTAGTATCGTAAATAACTTTAATTTATAAGTTAGTCCATTATAATACGACTTATGGAATTTCTTCACTGTCTCTCAGAGAACAATTATGAATTTAATATCCTTGCACTTCTTAAAAACAAAACACTGTTTTCTTGGATCTATCAGTTTATGAATAATCTAGGGACTTCATGAGGTACGTTTTATACGCGACCAAACTCAGAATATTGCAAATGCTAATAAATGGAGACTTGGCAAGTTCCACACATGCACAGCACATTTTGCTGCTTGTTTATTTCAAATAGCATATATCTGCACCTTTAACGATTATGCACAGCTACCCAGTCTTACGATTCTTAAGACAGTAACATACGTGACATTTTGTTCTATAATCAAAAACTGCAAAACAGATACATTTCATTAGAGAAAAAATGCTGCAATTATAAGCCAGCAAATAATTTGTATACATGCTTCAAATAAAGCAATATATAGTTGGTTGGATAATGAGTCGATTAAGCATGAAACCAGCTTCAGGGCTTACTTTTAATATGACGAATATTTTGCGTTTTAAGGGACCGAGTTCTACTAAATTCTAAGCCACAAAATGAAGTGGCAAATCAGAACGACAACATATTTGATGCGGGATATTTCTGGGCAAATAACAGTTTTCCTTTAGAATGTATTGACCTGTAGTTTCACTTTGCAGTACGGTAACAAAACAAAAAGAAGGATAACAGATCAAATAACGTATACAACCAGTTACTGGGTAATTTATAAATTCCTCATATCTCATATGCTTAAACAGTAATACATTTAGTTCTGAATTAAAAACTAGCAAATGATAAGGTAATGCATACTATTCATGTCAAGGACAAACCTTGATACATGTATATCTATTTTCAGATGACCTCCTTGACTTTGAAGATATTACTATATTTATTATTATTATTAATTATTGTTTAGCTTTAACTGCTTATTAATGAAGTCCTACCGCTTTTCTGAATGAGTCTTGAGCCTTGACCAGATATTTCATATACAGTAAGAAAATGCAGCTTTCTGATACCATGTATATCAATACAATGATAGAAGAAGCATACATATTAAAAGTCGAATGATCAAAACTAAATTTGATTTTCGTTACACTTTATGTATTTATAATAATGTATCAGAACACAAACAGGGGCTGTACAGAATTATCTGACTAAATAAATCTTGGTAATGTTACAATGAGAGATACATGTCATGAATAGACTCATGAAAAGATGCTTTATATGTGTCTCCTAAAGTATATCATTTTCCATTGCTTAATTGACATAGTGATAATATGGTGCAGTGAAACTGATGGGAGCAACACAAAAAAGTAACGTTGGTCACAATCAAGCACGATGTTAATAACTATCAAGTGAGCCGATACTTTATAAGTTGCCTCAGCTGACAGCCATTTTTGCATGTAGGTTACCTGATTGCCTCGGTAGACAGCACATGTAGGGAAACAGGTATCTCCCCTATGATAATTCTATAAACCTTGACATGGATCAGTTTGGTCAACTTATACATATTATACTGGTCCCTCTTATACATATTATACTGGCCCCTCAAGATTTTAAATGATGCGTTTTATGATGTTGCTGTAAGTCACATTAGATGTTAAGAACATTCTAAATGCTTCAGATGTTCATGTTGAGTTCTTGTGAGTGCAAAAAGGTAAATATTTGCTGTCTTAATACCAATGCTAAGTTAAATGCTTTCTGGCATCCAAGGATTGAGCCTTTGAAAACAACTTACTCAAATAAAAAAACTTATTCCTTATACATTACAGATATGTACCATATTGTTACTGTTACAATGCTTTCAGTTACAGGCCAATCCCATATTATCAGACTTGGAGGCATAAACAGTGGTGTTTCTTCATGGCTGCTTCACATGTGTAAACCTAAGACCTAAACAGTTACACTGAAAGGCTATATCGTCTACAGTAAGATATTTTCATCAGTTTTGGGAAAAATCCTAAGGAAAAGTTAACTTTTCTCTTCAGCTGGCAATGTCACAGCTAACTGCTACCTAATTCAAATTATGCAAGCAGTTCTTTGAACATGGCTTAAAGAGAAGTGACAGAGTGTGTTGATTAAGGACCAATCATATAAAGTTCATTCCAGCGATTCATGTTTGTTAATTGTGTTTTAGTCAAGGTTATATACGTTACTGGTCTTATTTGACTGATGACTATCTTTTTCTAAATATGTCAATATATTTTTTTATTTAAATATATAAAAAACATAAAAATTTTAATTGCTCTTTACATTTATAACATTAATTGTTCCCTACATTTCATTTATAACAGTTTGCTGCTGTTACACGCTAATGTTACCCCACCCGTTACTTTGGTCAGTTTTTAGGTAAAACACATAAAAAGATATAGCAACAATCATTTTTAAGCTGCTGAAAGACTGCTTTAATGATTATGATAACAACATTAAATTGAAGTTCATGTATACATGAGGACCTCATTTTATTACATATGACCTTGGATTATTCTTCCTGTGACGGATATCGATTATGTTACGTAATGTTACTGTTTGGGTGCCTTTCAGATACAACCCAAAGTTATTATAGTCTAATGAATATAAGAATGGCATTTTACATGCGTACTCGTACACTTTTTCAATTTAAGACATAGTACAGACTACAGCTAGTTATACTTTCTTATCAGTGTTTCAGGAATTCTTAAGAAATGAGTTACATTCTGTCTTTAACTGATATTGCCACTACTTACTGCAAGCTAACTGATTCAAAATATATCAAGGAATTTGTCAAAGTTTAGATGAGCATGAGTAAAATAAGAGCATTAGATTATGCTCATTTAGGACCACATATGAAAATAACATTCCAGCGGTTGGTCTGTTTCTCATTGATCATTTGTATTTTAGTTACAGTTATATACGTTACAAATATATCATGCTTTTTTATCATCAATTCCAGACTTCAGTTTGCTTTTTATGTATTAGAACATTTGAAAAGGGATATCTATGACACAAAGTATTTTCTACTTGCGTTTATTGTTTTTGTTGCTGTAATGGACTAGTGTTACCCCACCCACCACTTTGACCATTTTTTTTCGGTAAAGTGTTGAAAGAAAAACTAGCAAGAACCATTTTGCAGCTCCTAAGTGACTGCTCTAAGTGACTATGATCAGGACATAAAATAAACATTCATGCCAACGGGCCCCTGGACTATTACCTTAAATAATGTGTTGTAAAGTACATAAAATGGCGGACATTTTGTTTTTGCGGCGGCCATCTTGAAAAGACATAATTTCAAGTGGCCCTCGATCTTATGTTAAAGTGCATGCCAGGTACTTGCCATCCTGTAAATTTCATGCTTGTATCATCAACTGAAGTATTTTCGCTATATCCCGCTCCACTACATGTGGTGGCTGCTTATTTTAAATCGTATTACCTTACAATAATAAACTAGGCAGTAAAACCTGTTAGTCTAAGGTAATCCGTATGAAATTTATATTTACTTCTATCTAACAACAGGTAATCAGCTACTGCCAGAGTAGACATATTGTCAAAGATGCTGCATTTTAAGTCTTATGGAAGTGAAATTGTAAAGCAAGTTCCTTCATGAGCAGAACTAGCACCCAAGAGAAAGAACATGTGTTATACTTCCTAGTTTGGGCTATTTAAGCCTCGTCAGAAAAGCAAACACCACCTAGTGAATAAAGCTAGAAAATAGAACAACGCCATTTTATTCAGATCAAATAATGATATAAAACTGACCTTGGGGTAAAAAGGTCAAGGTCAACCAAAGTCAACCAAATTTCTCTATATGATAAACTTGGTAGACTGTGTGTTCCCAATGCTACAGTATCAAACTTCAATGAAGTCGACCAATGGGGCTGGTTTCTACCATACATTGTTTTTGTTTTACCCGCAGAGCTATAAGAGCCAATAAACAATACTACATGTATGTTATATTTTGCATTATAGGTCGTTAGTGTTAGAGAAAGATAATTATAGATACCTGATTGATCTCGTTTGTCAACTGAATTCACTTCATCGTTGTCCAGTGATAATTGTTCTTCATTCCCATTCAATTTCCCATAAGTAATAAAGACATGTTCCACATCAGTATCAATTCTGTCAGTCATCTCTGGAAATAAATTGAATTCTGGAAATATATTGAACTTATGAAATATTTACACCAAACGGAAGCATACGAGGGGATTTCAAAAGTTTCGTGCACAAATGCTATTTAACTTTGTAATGACATAAGATATCACACCAAATGTTTGTCATACATGTCTAGCTTGAGTGAAAAATTATAGCTTTTTTGCCAATGTGTAACAAATTTATTAACCTTTAAACATGCCTACCTCGGCACCTCGGGACACCCCAGAAAACGCCCTAGAAAACACCAAATTAACGATAATAGAAGTAGTTCTGACAAACTTTTTTTTTTACTTCCAGTACAGCCAAAGCCGCAAAATATGCACGATGTTTAAGGTGAACATCTTCATCAGTTTGGAAACATTTGAGACAATTGGCATATTCTAAAATCGGACGGCGCCTTTCATGAACCAGTCATTTATTGCAGATTCAGCCATATTGTGTCATTTCATGCCAAATGGCCGGTCGCTTCAAGTTTCATCTTAAGTACATTTTAAACCACCTTAGAAACGTATATGTCGCTTAAAGATTAGTCCTTTGCATACGTAAGAGTTCGTATGTGTTTATTTTGTTATTAAGGCGTCATACCTCAAATGGACACATTATCTATTGTCGACAGCATTAATGCACGACCTCATACATGTAATATATAATTTTGTTACTTTTAAAACTGATCAGTTTCACTAACAAATTTCTATGACCTTTAATTTAATTAAAATTGCCCCGAACATCAACAGTTATACTATTTTATTATGTTAACCTGTTTACTTGCAACCTGTATTGAAAATTAAAGGCCTATTTTTAATATTCAGAATCGCGTACACAGTACTATTATCCCTTGGAGACAGTTGTCCAGTCTTGATAAAACGGTGCGTCGTTTTGGGTATGACTGTACAAACAAAGTTTCTTTAGCAGAAGTCCGTATGACAGGTTATCTTTATTCACCTGTGGATTTCAATCAATTCTCATACACATTATTTGCATGGTATGCGAAACTTTGCTCGTGGAAACCTAGCCTTCCCCGCCCCATCTTTTGAAGACAATAATGATTTCAGTACCAAAACTTAACATATCAAATTTGTTGCTACATCACAAAGTATATATACTATACTTAAAAGATAATTGACTTGTGAAGGCAAAATTTACAACCTAGACAGAAATCAAAACTAGCGGTGTCAGAGGATCGTACAACCGGTCCAAGCTTTACAGCTATCAGAAAATCTTCAGACCATAAGAAAAACACCTGTGCAGGTTTAAGTATTTGGAACTGAAGGTAACTGGAGTGAAACTGGAGGAGTTGATCTCATACGGATACACACATGCATGCACGCACGCACACTCCCTGGCACGCGCGTGCGCGCGCACACACACACACACACACCATTACAGAAAAAAAACCGCTCTATACTTCGTATGTCAGTGGAATAAAAAGTAAGATTCTTTTAATCGAAGAGAACTACGGTGTTGTACCTGGTTTCTTCTTCAAGCAAACTGATCTAATTTCTGTACATGGACCTCGACCAGCTGCATTTGCTGCAGTTACAGCAAAGCAATAGGTAGTCTCTGGCTTGAGGTTTGGAACCCTGTAGTCTTTAGTGCTGCTAGAAACTCTTTCTTCTTCCCAACAGCAATCGTCTTCCTTCACCATGACAAAATACTCATCAATATGGGATTCTGGAGAATCCCAAGTCAGCAATACTGAATCATATCCTGGTTGAGCCATTACATAGAGTAGCTCCATGGGTGGACCTACAATTTTTTTTATTTGGAATAAACATTGTTCACAATTACAATTATAACATATTCATACAATTCAGTCATCTGAACATATGGATGGATGTAGTTAATAGCCTTAGATTCTATTTCTGATCTATTAGAGAAAGAAGAGGAGAGACGAATATGGACAAAGAGCCCGTGATTTAGATAGGTAGTTGCAGGTTGGTTGTTAAGTGACATGTACTACTTGTCTCAGTATTACTTAGACCTTGAATCTATCGAGGATATCTATGTTGATTTATTGGTTCCGTAGCGGTTAACGCAACATGACAGCAAGAACCATTGTTATCCATTAAAAGACAGTTTAACAGGGAAAAATAATTTCTTTTCTTAAACATTTGCTTATATTACATCACCAATAGAGTTACAATCTGTCATTTGCCATTTAAAGTTAAGTATTATGTATTTTCCCAGGCATGCCTAATATCACTTACTAAGCCAGTCTGGAAATTTACACAAAACGAAATGCGTATTACTCTAATGTGTTTCCATCTTATCAATTTTGCTGGATGGTCGACTTTGAACAAAACGGTCTAACAAACACTACAATTGTAGTAAGAGGAATACTATAAACAATGCTCATTGAAAATGCTCCACCTCAGGACAATAACCCATGTGGAATCTTTATTCAGAGGAAAAGTATACCGCTAACGCTGGATGGCTGCCATGAAACAAATGTTTATGTTTAAAAGATACTCAACTCATCTGGGGCTGCTGAAAACCACTCAGCGGTCACTATTTGGAAAAAAAGTAGTTATATAAGGTTGATCATTTCTTAAAGACGCAAGCACTCACGCACGGACAGACCTTCGGCTCAGGTGAGCTAAAAATGTGATGCTGCATAAATTGGAGTCTAAAAATCAAAGATTAAAATGACATGTTGCTTTTTATGGTCTAGTTTATTAGTTGAGGCCATCCATAAACAAATATCAAAAAAGGGCAACGATCACTTACCTGAGAGCCAGCAAATTCAATTAGCTCTCAAGAAAGAAAAGTGTGTCCATGGTCCGATCGGATAAATAAAATTAAACTTCTGTCAATTTGTTTCTTTCCTGCAAGTTATTTACATTAGTTGACTTTGTCACAGTTCTCCCCCTTTAAAATGCATGGGCGACCGAATTTCCCAGAGTCAATATTTATATAAAATTTGTATACAGATAAAAGATGCTTCATGCAATGTTTCAAGTTCATTTGACTTCTGGTTCTGGAGAATTTTTAAAGTTTTTTTACCGCATATGAGCATGTAGGCCATCTTGGTCATTTATATAAACTTTTGTTCCCTCTCTCAAAAGATATTCCACATGAAATTTGGCTTTGATCTGAGAAGATGTTTGAAAGTCTGGACGCAGGGACGGACATACGCACAGACAGACATCCGCTAATTCCGTTACTATAAGCTCATCTTGTGAGCCTTCGGCTCAGGTGAGCTAAAAACTATATGTTTGCTGTGCTCCTATCCATGAATTTCAGAGCGGGTAGGTAGATAGGACGGTTTCTGTTTAGAACTGCCACACTGCTAACAAGAAATATCTTTAAAAAAGGATATAAGACGAAGTGAAAGAAGACATATTTGAAACAAATAATATTTTTTTTTTATTTCTGTTGAAATTGCCCATTTCCTATTTGGAATTTCAGAATTTCCCCTTATATGTTTTGTACATCTCCCTATTTGGAATTTTCAGATCTCCCTACCAAAATACAAGAATTCCCTTCTTTGTTTAATCATTCTCCTTATTTGGAAAAAAATAGAGGAAAATCTCCCTGTTTGTCTTCTCAGCTGTATCACATGTCTGATATTA
This sequence comes from Ctena decussata, assembly GCA_963989385.1. Taxonomy (NCBI): domain Eukaryota; kingdom Metazoa; phylum Mollusca; class Bivalvia; order Lucinida; family Lucinidae; genus Ctena; species Ctena decussata. The sequence goes on from OZ022499.1 coordinate 94,235,594, forward strand.
TTATTGAATAGCAGTATCCTTATGTTGGGGTTATCCACTATGGCGAGAAACCAAACTGGTCCGTAAATTATTGACATTCTTCGGTACATTCCGATATGCTTCCGATGATACGGTACTGTATTTTACCCGGTTCAGTACAGCCGGGTGCGTAAATTTACCGGAACGGACCGGAATGGACTGAATTACCGGAACGGACACCGGAACGGACCTGTTTTCCCCTATCTTCAGTAGATATTTGTATTTTTTTTTTATTAAATAACTCTTATTTAATATTAATACATATTCTGTATGCCATCTAGCGCAAATCAATTAGAGATATTAGTCAAAATACTCTTTGAGTATTTTGCGCCATGGGTAGGCCTCTTAATACCCCACGCATATGCGTTTCATCTTAAAATCATATAATCTTATACAAAAATCTGGTTATCTTTCTTCCAACACTTGGAGCGAATGAAAAACACAAAAATTCCCGAATTTTTGTTCCATAGTATCATGACCAACATTTCAGCCATAGAAAATATGTAGAGCTCGGTGGATGAAATCAGGGGTTGCAAGTTAAGATAATACATGTTAGTCATAGGTAGGGCCTTGAATTAATCTGCGCGTGTAGATTGTATCAAAATATCTGAAAAATCGGCTGGAAATATGAATAATAAGGGTCCTTTCCGGTCCGACCCGGTAATTAGGTCCGTTCCGGTAAATTTACGCTCCGCCTTTGGAAGGTTTTACTACGAAAGACTTTTCGCACCATAGACTCATTTTTTTTCTCAAGCCATCGGCATTTGCGTTTCTCGCGTTCTGCTTAACTCTATCAATCATTACAGCGTTAAAGTGAAAAACATATTTAAAACTAAATGCAAAGTGCAAATAATAACATTTTTAATGTAACTAAATCTTCTGACAGATGTATAACAATTCCATGACATATGCTCTCTTCCATACAGAGATCAAGTCAAGTTTTGGCGCCAACGCTGATTTTATTAGACTTCGTCTAATAATACACCTATTACATTTTAGCCTCAGACTCTTTCAATTCCACATTTTGTATTCAAGATGATATTAAAAACGTTTAGATTCAATAAAATTAGATCCTGCTAACCGACTTAGAACAAAAGTTTGAAAAAAAGCTATTCACAGAAATATAATTAATTTCGTTTGAAAGAATTGAATTAGGAATTAATTATTTTCTCTTGACCGAACTATGCATTCGTAGGTGGATATATGTCGTCCAGGTGGTCAGTAGTAAGGTATTTGAAATCACTCTAGCGGTGGATCGATTGCTAAACACATCGTATACGTGGCGTAATTTTTTATTTTTTGTTAATTTTGAATGTTTCATGCTCGAATAGTAACGCATTCTTAATAAGGAGAACGACGTAGTTTTTCCATGCATACTTTAATACATAAACGTGAATTACTAACATGTAAACGAAGTTGAGTGGATAAAGAACGGTTTAAGTACAATGAGGGGTTGAAAAGTTGTATAGTTGTGTTTTAGATGATGTTTGAGTTGTTGTATTAATAAATCTAGCGGTCGATCTATACGCTCCAATGCACTATATTGTTACGTTGTATCTAGAAACTTCGATAAGGGGTTCCAAGAGAATTGCATTTTTTTGGGGGGTACAGCGAATTTTACTGGGCAAAGCAAATCAATATTTTTTAAGGCTGGCCTGATTGTAATTGTACCTGAATATTTTTAGATTTACTTTGCAGATTACGCAGAAACCAATATAGGCAGGGTGTGAACAACAAATCAACTGAGGTAATCCTTCCTTTGGTTTTAATCAGGTTCCAAAGCAAACTTACTCTTATGGGCAGTGCTGTGTGTCTCTGAACTGCTTTTGTCCTCTTTCAGATCACAATTTGCATCAGCATTTTGAAGATCTTTCTCCGATTGTGGGTAGTGGTCAACAGAGGAAGATGCAATTTCATTCTGTGATCTTTCAGGCAAAATATCAGCCTGATCAGTATTTGGGCTTTTAAGTTTTTCACAAAGCTCACCTAAAATGTAGACAGATCATAAAATAGAAAAGAAGTTATTAAAAGACTTAAAAAGACTTTAAAGAACAGTTTCTGATGAGTGGTTAACAAGATATAGCTCTGACCAAAACCTTAAAAATAAATTCCACTAGCACAACAGGAAGTAAAGAACGAACATACGTACATATGTACGAACGAACGGAAAGACGAATTCTATATACCCATTGCGGTACAATTATTTTGATAATAGATGATTCACAAAAATATTTGATATTTTAAAGTTAGAAATTCATGGTTAAACACATCGATAAATAACACTTCTACGGCATGTGTTAGCAGTTTCACTTTAACAAAAACTTAAAAATAAATTCCACTAATGCAACAAAAAGTAAAGAACGAGTATAGGTACATATGTACGAACGAACGAACGGAAAGACAAATGCAATATAACTGTGGGGGTATAATCATTTTCATAGTAGATGATTTACAAAACAGATTTTATACGTTACCGTTAGGGCAACGATTGTGGAAATTCATGCCTAGCCACATCGATAAACAACACTTCTCAGCCATGTGTTAGCAGATTTGCTATATGAAATAACTTGCATTTTTAACATTTCAAACAAATTGCTTGTATTTATCATGCATGCGATACATTTTATTATGATTTATTTAGTTTATAATTACCTGGATCAGTATGTGTGTCTTTTGCCTTTTTCTCTCCATTCTTGCTATCTTTCTTTTTGCATAAATTCATTACCTAGAAAACAAATGAGTGGGACATTGTATTGATACAAAAAGTTATAAAGTCAAATAAGAATTTCATTATCATAGTTTTAAAATTTCCATTGAAACACATTATTCTAAATGCTAGTTTAAACGGTACTGACGACCAACATGACTAGTTTCTTGTTGTTCGCATAGAGATATAGAGGATATTTGACTTTTTCAGTGTAAGATCGATTTTTATTTCACCGAATGAACACCAAAAGCAGTATTTTCACGCGTGGCGGAGCCACGAGTGAAAATACCACTTTTGGTGTTCATGAGTGAAATAAAAATACATCTTACACTGAAAAAGTCAAATTTTCTATTTCTTTTATGCTTGAAAATCGCAATAATTCTGTTTATTCAAGAGCGTCAGCCATCACGACAGAAACACAACTTTTTTTTTAGCCGTTTTGCGTCAAATTTGATGCTTCCAGCTTGTTTATTGGGTATGAAATTGGTTGTAAACATAGTTTGCAACTGAAAAATAGCTTCAACTATCATTTTGATAAACAGATCTAAAAAATTGCTAAGAAAGAATGCCTATAGGAGACTTAGGCGGCCTGACGTCGCGTGCAGTAACAATGTTACGTTGGCGCTTTAAGTGACGTCATTAACGTCGTAATGACGTGCAAACATGCGTGACGTAATTTTTGTCAAACCAGATAAGATTTAGCCAATTAATCAACAAAACACTTGAGGCTATTTCACAAAAATCCTAATTCTGAAACAGTTAAATCGAAAGTGATAATTTCACTGTTTGAAACAGTGAGATTATCAGTTTCGATTTCACCGAGAAATCTCTATAATTCATTGAAAAGTATAAAAGAAAAAGCAGGTTCTCGTTAATACAGCAATTACGGGTGAAGGTTAGGATCAGGTGAAGTATGCTTAAACTCATGATGAATGTTCCTCCTCCGTGTTTATTTCATGAATTTACAAATTCATTGTTTTTCGATTTCTGTATTTCCTTATCATTCAGTTGCGTTCTAATTCTGAGTCACCACTTTTTCATTTAATATACTCAAACAAAAGTTACGTCCTTTTTCTATGGCTCTGTATATTTCGATCCAATTACGTTGTCGCCACAAAAATAAAACCAAATTTTTTTCCTCATTGTTTTTCTATTTCTGTTTGTTCTTATCATTCAGTTGCGTTCCAATTATGAGTCACCACCTTTTCATTTTATATACTAAAAAAAATGACGTCCTTTTTCTATGGCTCTGTATATTTCGATCCAATTACGTTGTCGTCACAAAAATAAAACCAAAATTTTTCTCCGAACGCCGGACACATGAAAATTGAATTAATCTTCAAATCCTAAATAATTATCGAACTTAATGCTCAAACAGCTTTTTTCGTTGTTGCAAAGAAGTTAATTGTCAAATTGTAGCATTTGTTACGGTAAATGACGGCCAGGAATGTTAGATAAAAAAAATTATTAAAACACAAAAGCAGCTTGTTAATTGAACAAAACAGTAGTTCAAAGTCTTTGATTTAAGAAATTACTCCCCTTTGAATTAAACGAATAGTGATTTTGGAACGTCCATATCTTCATAACGACACATCATTTTTACACCATTTAATTTTCAATTCGTTGTTCTTGTGTACAGCAATTATCCCATGCATTAGACTAATAAAAATTATGGCTGACGTCTGCCATCAAAGGTTCACAAAACTGCGTTTTATGCCCCACCCCTTACAGGAAAGAAATAAGATCATTTTTTTCATCAAATTGTTTGATGCTAAGTGATCCAAATTTATTCTAGAAATGATTTTAATGGCGAAAATGAAATTCAAATTTGCCCGATACCATTAATTTTCAAACTGCAAGACCGACAACGTTATGATTTCGTTTATTCAAGCATTTCCGTGATAGACGTTTTGTGAGGTCACTATACGTGGCAGATTTATGCTAATGGTCGTGAAAGCAATGAATACAGCTAGCGCGTATAACATCTTACCAAATAATCCGCTCAATGATTTTTAGATGTGCTGAGACGGTCCAGGATTATGAATGTCTCACAAGCTACTGATCTTGTGACATTTGATTTCAAGGGTTCTCGTGTTTGCTACTTCGCCGTCGGCTCTACTGATTATCGATTGAAATTGTTTTTGGTGCATTATGTTGCCAAGTAATTAAACTGTTTGATGCAAAACATTTGAACGAAATACGTATTCGAATTTAGAAGCTACAGACGTAAACGTCAAGCGGACGTAACTGTATTGTTTGAGTATATATACAACTCTTTATATATATCTACTGCTTTGTATATTGAAAACTTTTTCACGGTTGCAATATTTGCAAGAAAATTCGTTTCACAGACCAAGCCCTGGCGAGGTATTGTCATTTTGGCGTTTCACCAGTATAATATTCTGATTCTGAAGTGTCTCAGACAGACACATTTTCAAGAATTATAAAGGGGAATGGCACTAACTTAAGTATTAGTTGTTGGACTTGTACTTTGATGTAACAGTAGAATCACATCAATATCGTGATGAGAAAACCGGTCTTCGGGATTGCCGACCAGGTCAAAAACTAACCGGGCTGAAATGCCACAGAAGATTGATAGAGGCTTGAACTTTCGGATTGAAGATTTAGAGGTTTTGTACTATCTAAGTAGCCAAGGCACTGATCAGCTTCACAGTTACTGTACAACTGATCTGCGCCTTTGTTTACGCATATGCAGAAAGCTTAGTTTTTCATTTAGCTGCTTATTTATTTTCCAATACTCAAATACTTACTGGTTTTCTCCATGGCAGCGAAGGGACTCCATAGTCATAGAGAACCTGCTCACCGGACTTTATATTCCTTGTTGCAAAGCTCGCAAGGTGATTTCTGCCCCCAACATTTACAAGTTTCACCTCGGCATTTTGTGTCCCTCCAAACCCATCATTTATATATTTGCCTTTCCTGTTGGAGAATGTTGCGTCTATGCTATAAACAGACATTATACACACAGACTGAAAATGCATATCATTAATCACACACTGAAGACAATTCTGCAATTTACATAATAATAACTCCAGAAAAAAACATGAAATTAATCCTCTTATAGTCCAGAATTAAATATCTAGCAAAAGTCAGTTAAATTGGATTATAATCACATATTTATATGTGCAAGAGCTCCAAACAGAAGTGTAGTTCTTCTGACGTGATACATGTCCTAGAGGATGTCATGAATGTTCTTGAATTCAAGCCATCAATTCGCAGAAACTGTTTTCAGTGCTTGCACTTCTAAACTTATATAGGCAGGGATGTAAAATACATTTTCTATTGTGTTGGCTAATGTTTGGATAACATGAACCACTTGCATAAGTAGGGCTGTAAGATACCTTTCCTTATGTACTGGCTTATGTTTGGATGAACATGACCAAAATGCATAGGTGCCGCTGTAAGATACTTTTCTCATGTGCTGGCTTATGTTTGGATACAATTGAACCACTTGTATAGGTTTGGCTGTAAGATACATTTTCTCACGTGCTTGCTTATGTTTGGATATAATTCATCCACGTGTATAGTAGCGGCTGTACGATACCTTTTCTCGTATGCTGGTTTATGTTTGGATTATATTGACCCACTTGTAAAGTTGTGGCTGAAAATACATTTTCTCATGTGCTAGCTTACATCTGGATAATATTGACCCACTTGTAAAGTTGTGGCTGCAAAAACACTTTTCTCAATTGCTGTCGTATGTTTGGATAACATTGAGTCTTATGCTTGAATAACATTGACCAACTGGTTAAGTGCTGGCTCACCCAGTAATTTACCCTTTCTCATATGATGGCATTTGTTTGGATAATATTGACACTCTTGTAGAGTTGTGGATGTAAGAAACCTTTTCTTATGTGACAGCTGATGTTTTAATTCTAAAGTTGTGGCTGTAGGATATCTTTGGTAATGTGCTGGCTTATGTTTGGATAATATTGACCCACTTGTAAAAGTGTGGCTGTAAGATACCTTTTCTCGTGTGCTGTCTTGTGTTTTGATACTTTTTATCCACATCTAAAGGTGTGGCTGTAAGAGTTTCTCATGTGCTTGATTATGTTTGGATGATATTGACAAACTTGAAAAGTTATTGCTGTAAGTTGTGACTGTAAGCTACCTTATCTTATGTTTGGATAATATTGAACCACTTATAAAGTTGTGGCTGAAAGATACCTGTTTTCAGGTTTGCATAATATTGACCAACTTGTACAAATATTATCCAAACATAAGCTAGCACATAAGCATAGGTATCTTACAGCAACAACTCTACAAGTTGGTCAATATTATCCAAACATAAGTATCAAAACACAAGGCAGCACACGAAAAAAGGTATCTTACAGCCACAACTTTACAAGTGGGTCAATATTATCCAAACATAAGCCAGCACATTACCAAAATATTTTACAGCCACAATATCAATTACCTCGGTTGGGGAAGAGAGAGCTAATTTGTCTGCTATCGTTTACTTGTAATCATGTGGTTTCTGTTCGGAGAGGTTTCCTCTTCCTCTGGGTACTTGGGATGGGCTGCGTTATTTTATTGTGGCACTCCCTGGACCTTCTATATAATTATTTTGTAAAGTTGTGGCTGAAAGATACCTTTTCTCGGGTTTGGATAATATTTACCAACTTGTAAAGTTGTGCCTAAGTGAGTGAGTGATTTGATGCTTAACGTTCACGGTAAACAGCTATGGTCATGTCGGGATGGTCAGTTAACCTAACCACACTATTCCTGGGCAGGCTTAGACCTCCTAAGCGGTTAACCAGTACTAAGTGCACATACCTTCGCCAGTAACTGACAACTGCCCTTCTTGAATCAGCGGAAGGAGAAACGAAAGTAAGTGGCCAGACCGGGTTTCGAACCCAGGACCTCTGGCTTATGAGTCAGATGCCCTACCGATTGCGCTACGCGGCCCGGCAAAGTTGTGCCTGAAAGATACCTTTTCTCAGCTTTGGATAATATTGACCGACATGTTAAGTTGTGGCTGTAAGATACCTTTGCTCATGTGCTAGCATATGTTTGGAGAATATTAAATGACTTGTAAAGTTTAGGCTGCAAAACATCTTTTCTCATGTTTCGATAATATTGGCCCACTTGCAAAGGTGTGGCTGCAAGATGCTCTGGTTTCAAAGCAGAAAATGGTCATATGTGTTTAGATCCAGAGGAGGTACCCAAACATGTTTCATAAAGGTAAGCTGTGCTCCCGTGGCTAACATTCGTCTTGTTTCTGTCTCTGAAACCGCTTAGACAAATAAATATAAATTTTGTTTGGATCCTCCAAGGGCAGGGGAAATGAAGGTTTGTTCGCTGCATCTTAATAATATGGCCAAGATTGTTCCCCACGCCCGTATATGGTAAAAACAAACAAAAACATTCTCCATAACCAGTGGATCAATTTCCACAAAACTTGGTATCGAGCACCCCATCATACTTTATTCAAATGATGACTCTATGTTGACATTAACCTATTTTACAGCAAGGTCAACTTATGTTGCCTATGCGTTTGAATGGGAAAAACTGTTACAAAATGATTAAATGGGAACAACTTGCTGGAAATAACCAAATTGACATAAAATTCATGTTTTTGCAAAACTTTTAACACAGTGGGGTTGTCTGTCCCTGTCCTTGGGTAATGTACATGTATAATACCATCATTTCCAAAATCTTTATCTCTGAGATGGCTTGGCCATTCAAAGCTAAATTTTATGTGGAGACTTTATTGAAAAAGAGGATAAAAGTTTGTATAAATGGCGCAGGTCACATGACCAAGTTGGCCTTTTGGCTATATTTTGTAAAAACACCTCCAAACATTTTCTTATGAACCAAAGTTTAAACACTATTTATTTAACTTCGATTACAAGGAAAGCTCAAAAGAACTTATAGACGCGGATGCTGGTGTTCTGTGGTCATATGTGGTGGAGAAAAACGGAGAACCCGGGGAAAACCACCGAGCTTGGACGGGCGACAACTACCCTGTCACATGCCGACACCGAGATTCGATCCTGGGTTGCAGCGGTGGCAAGCGAGTGTGTTAACCACTGCGCTATCCAGGCCCCTACTGAACCAGTGGACAGATCTTTACATAACTTGGTATGTAGTATTGGGGACTCAGGCCCATCATTTTTTTTTCTCAAACGATGACCCTAGGTTGACCTTTACCTACTTTACGGCAAGACAAAATTAGGTCGCTTATTTGTTTGAATGGGGAAAACTGTAAAAAATCATTTAAAGGGGCAAACTTGCAGGAAATTACTAAATAGACATAACGTTTATGATAAATGTATTACCTCGGGGAGTTGTCTACCCCTGCGCAAATGCTATTAATATACAAAAGTACCATTATTTGCAAATGTCTCTCATTGCAAATCGTTTACTATCATTATCCCTAAGAGGCCATTTACAGCCAAAATTCATACGGGGCTTAGATCAAATGACCAAGATGGCTGCTACATCCATATATGAAAAAAAAAATTCTCCGGACTCCAAAGTCATGTGATCTTGAAGCTTGGCATGTAACATTAGGGCCTCAAACTCTACGCAATTTGTATAAATGATGACCCTGGGTTGAACTTGACCTGTTTTCCACGATGTCAAATTTGGTTGCGTATGCATTTGAATGTGGAAAGCTTTTACCAAGTCATTTATGAGAAAAACTTGCGGCAAATGACCAATTTAACAAAAAATAGTTTTTGTGAGGAAGTTTTGTGGTGGACAAGGTGCCAGGTGAGCCTTTACAGGAACAATGGTCCTCTGGCTATGAACTCTAAGAAAGTAGATGATAACCTGGTTTTGCACTGTTTCAGTCTGTGGACATGTGTTAGTTATCCAAACTGACGAACTTTAGTCTAGTACTGATCAGCAATTATCCTCAATAAAAGTGTTTCTCATGTGTTTTAAAATCAAATTTATATTTTTATATATTTTAAAATCAAAGTAACAAGTGCGCATTAAGCCCATTACTTTTGCGTTTCGGCTGTGAAAATGGTGTCTACTTTTTCATGGAATATAATGGCTCATGGAATATAACGCCTATCTATTTATATGCTCATTTAATTCAACTGTTTCTTTGGCACCTTTGAAACCATACTCGCTTCTCGTATGCGTGTTTTTGTTTGTTTTTTAATCTGCTCGTATCGTATTTGTAAGATCTACAAATCTTACAAATATGTAATGCAGTTCTAAATGTTAATTTGTAATCTCTTTCATACCTCTTTCACTCACTTGTAAGATGTATATTGTGCTTTTAATATTAATTCGGTCTTCTGGAAAAGCGTGTCCGCAACAAAAACGCAAGAAACATTTGCTAAGCATTCTGTTTTTGGTCCGAGTTAAACGTCATTAGTTTGTCAGGACTATCTGTGCCATGAATTTAACTCACCATAATTGTACTTTCTTGCTATTAAAGAAGAAAAGGAAACTTCCAAGTTTTGATGGATATCTTTTTTCCCTCTTTCTGGCTTCCTCTACTGAGATAAGTTCTCCTGGATACTCTAACAAAAAGTCACCGCGTCTGAAGTCTTTCGTTGTGAAAACTCCTTTACCTAAAGCATGAGAATGTAAAAGTAAAAAGTATGCAAAGACCAGGAACTGAAACAATCAAAATCCAAATCCAGCCCTCAAACCATAGTTGGAAACAACTAAGATTACAAATAATCAAGATACAGAGAACATATGGCCAACCGAGTGAGCAGCTTGTTCCCAAAAGGTGGCCACTCAGCAACCCAAACCGAACCAAAAATAATAAGAACATACATAAGGTAAAACATCACAGAAACTCTGACACCAAAAACAGGCAACAGAGAACCACAACAGAACTACCGCCTTGGAGCGGTCAGTAATGAATTACTGGGGGCTTAAATCGATTTTACAAGTTTACATTATTAGCTGTTTGGGCAAAAAATGTTGAAACAATTTCTCCATCGGCAAGGTTCAGTATTTGGTTGTACCAGAAGACTTGTTTGCTTCTGTGTAATTCTTGGTCTGGCAAAACTGGACGAGCAGGCTTGTACAACCTGGACTTCGTTATCAATATTTGAAATAATAGCAACTGATTTACATTCAGGAAAATTCCGACGTTATGATAGCATACAAAGCTTCCTTTTACAAAAACTACAGAATAATTAAGTCATAACAACTGCTGGAAGGATAGTGTCACAGATGACATCGGTATGAAAATTATGGCAACTACATTGTTGTTCAATGTTAGAAAATCTCCTACATGAAATAACCTTATCACATTGAGCGAACTTCATACTCCTACAATAACATTTTGTTTAAAAAGACATAAGGTGCTGCAATGCCTAATTATATGTCCCAGTTCTCCATACGAGCTGGGTATTATAGTTGAAAAATGATGCGATCGGATTCCAACCATGCCCAAAACACCATAAGGGAATGACAAAGTGGCGTTGGTAAACAACATATGTATGAGCAATAATTGTCTTTTATGAGTCATCTGTTGCTACCGTATGTATGTGAAACAGATGACCCTTATCAATATCATATTCTTATTGAAACTGTACTCTTCTAGGACTGCCTTACATTATTGTACAGTATATGTATTTAGCATTTGTGCCACACTGGCATGTTTAGCAACATAAACTTACCAATTTCATCATTAATGTATATAACAGAAAAACCCTCTTTGTCTTTTCCTTGTAGAATGTGTTCTTCACAGTCTCTTAAAGGTCCACTTAAGTCACTCTGTAAAAGAATATTATACCAGATAAAATACGAACCTAACATATCAGTTGTATTTTCACAGATGTTAATCATGTTATATACAGCCGATCCCCCAACCCAATAAGGCTTTAGATCAAAGCTGGTCTCAGAGATATTTATGCTTGCAAGTGTGGAAACGCGGACACCAGATAGAGTCCCATCTTAAAGACTGATAACCCAAATATAGTGTATTTGGTTAGAAAATGAATCTAAACCTATGGCTATATTTGAGTTCTCAGAATGCATTCTTTGATCTCAAAGGACCAAAAGGAAAATATAATTTGCTTTTAAGATAAGTGTGGGGAGACTTTTTACGGCCGCCACATGGCACAAAACCAGCCGCGGTGATGACAAATAAAAATGAAAAAGTTAAGACCCTTAAAGAGCAAAGAAAAAAAAACTTATAAGAAAAGATGGGCAATACCGCAGTTTCTGCTATTAAATCCTCTTCAGTAAAAGCAAAAAGTATGCAACGTCCAGGAACTGAAGCAATCAGAACCCAAACCCAGCCCCAAAATCAAAACAGGAAATAACTAAAACCACAGATAGTCAAAACACAAAGAGAACATATGGTCAACCGAGTGAGCAACTCCATTCCCCAAAGAAAAAAGGTTGCCATCCAGCGACCCGAACCGAAACAAAAATAAGTTGAACACACAAGGTGAAACGCCACATAATCCCTGACACCAAAACAGGCAACAGAGAACCACAACAGAACTACCGCCTTGGAACGGTCAGTAATGAATAACTGGAGGGGGGCTTAAACCAGTTCCACGGCGTAAATCTCGCCCTCAGTCTCCGAAGTGATACAAAACACTAAGTCGGCCGATCGGCCCGCACGATAACCCCAACCCGCAAACTAACCATCACGGCAAACAAATTAATCACGCCCTAATGCCACGAAGAAGCAAAAAAAAAATAAAAATAAAAAAAACAAACAAAAAAAACCTGGACTGCCAAACTGTAGTGTTGTTAGATGTGGTATATGAGTCAGTATTGATGCTGAGTGGGAGGTGCTTCAATTAACTGTCATATTATGTATTGTTTAAAATGTGATTGCTTGAATACAATATACGCTTGGCGATTGAAGAGAAGCATGGCATGGAAACGCTATGATGTGTCTTAGACTGTAAACACGAATGTGAAACTCAATTCGGAATGCGGTTTTCGTTTTCTTCAGGTTGACAAACCAAATGACTTATATGATTGCCCCGACCTAAAGCTATTCATTTTAGTTGGTTGGCAGCGGAGCTCTTGGTCCACCCGGGCTCAACTGATGATCTTCTTTTGCATCAGATTTCCAGCTGTGTTGTTTGGCAGACCAGGGATCTCCATCTGTCACGCAACACGTTGTTTCTGTTGAGTCCTCGGAATTCAGAAGTTACTGTCACAGAAGCCTTCATACGTAAAAAAAGACGGTAAAACAACATTTCTACTGATATCACTATTTTTCAAGCAGCTTTTGTCGGAATCTACATGTCTCATGCAAAAACTGGAAACGCTATGATGTGTCTTAGACTGTAAACACTAATGTGAAACTACATTCGGAATGCGGTTTTCGTTTTTTTTTGGTTTGACAAACATACCATATGTTGATTATATGAATTTATAGTACGTTTTTGCTATAGCTTTATAGACACTATAAACTGATAATATGTCTATACACCTAACAAAAAATTCCCAACGCTACCGGTAATATTTTTGATATATCTGAAAGCTGACTGTTTGGATTTCTTTGAAAATTTGCATTTGTCTAGAACAATGATTTCTCAAAATGCATTCCTGTTAACAATGGAATCGGAATATGATATTTCAAGATATAGCAGTTTGATCATTAGAAAGTCGCAAAATTTAGCAATCTAGAGCGTACTGATAAAAAGAGTTTTGACTTAGTTTCCATGCCATGCTTCTCAACAGGATGCGGTTTTGGGATATTAAATAAATTGAAGAATGTTTTGTGTTTTGTCAATAAAAGTAATACATTTATCATACAAATACTAAAGAAAAAACAACAACACAAATCATACTTTTAATTTTCTTTAATACCCCTCTAAATTCTGATTTAGTAACAAACATTTCCTTTCATAGATAAAATACATTTACTTTTCGAACCTTTAAAACAAAATTGCATCCTGTTGAGAAGCATCGTACGGTTGGTTGGTTGGTTGATTTGATGCTTAACGTCCACGGTAAACAACTAAGGTCATGTCGGGACGGTCAGTTAACATAACCACACTATTCCTGGGCAGGCTTAGACCTCCTAAGCGGTTAACCAGTACTAAGTGCACATACTTTCGCCAGTAACTGACAACTGCCCTTCTTGAATCAGCGGAAGGAGAAACGAAAGTATGTGGCCAGACCGGGATTCGAACCCAGGACCTCTGACTTACTAGTCAGGTGCCCTACCGATTGCGCTACCCGGTCCGGCAAGCATCGTACGGAAACTTAATTATAAATGTTTATCAGTACATCTCACATCACACTTTGTATTGGCAATTTTTGCGACTTTCGAAATTTCATCTCTAACGATCAAAATTACTATTGTCTAACCGCCCCGTATGTGCTCTGATAAGTCATGTAGGCCCCGTACATAAACGTGATTGGTATGAGTTTCAAGATGGCGGGGAGTAGCAACATATTTGTTTACACGTTCAGAAAAGGAAGGGATACACATTAGTTAGGTAAGCAAACTTATTTCATGTCACAAAATAATTTGTCCGGACAAATTATCTAGTTGACTCATATGCAAATTCCAGCAAAACAAAACCCTTATACGAGATATTAATTCCTAAAGTTGTGTTTGCTATCAATAAATACCACTATTATTAATATCAAGTTTTTTTTATTTTAGATATAGCGTAATAGAAACTACAGCCTTTCTGTTGGCATGACAACCAATTGAAGAAATCAGTTTTTTTGACAAAGCACATATGAATGGTAGAAGACTAATACTGACTATTTCTGTAAAACTTTTATAAACACATGGTTGCTCTCCCTTTCTTTATTTCTGAGTTACATCCCTCTTATTCTTTTCGGCTATTTTTGTGTATACTTACCTTGTGCATACATTAACTCGGTAACTGTATGGAATATCATGATGAAACTTTATAGCAATGTGCATGATCACAAGATGATGTGTCACATAAGAATGGTTGCTCCCCCTTTCTTAATTTTGGAGTAACCTCCCTCTGATCATTTTTTTTATACATTTCCATTCACTCCATATCTCCTTAACCCTTTGAAATATTAGAATGAAACTTTGTAGGAATATGTGTAATAATGGGGCAATGTATCCTGAGCAAGAACCACGACTCTGGCTTGCCTACTGGATTATCTGCCCATGCATAAATTTCCTGTTTACTCTGTAACTCCTTAACCTTTTAGAATATTTTAACACAACTTTATGGAGATGTGTATATTGTGAAGGGAATGTATTAGAACCAAGAATGGTATATCTAGTATATTTAGTTTATGAATTATCTCCCTTGTTTGACTTTGGTATTACTCAACTTAGGAGCCACTTCACCTTGGAAGCTGATTTTTGGTATACTAATAATATTTGAGGTGTTAAATATTTAAATAATGTTGCCGTCATTAATTAAAGTGTGGTTTCCCCTGTTTGTCTGCCTGTCTGTCCTTTTGTAAACAATCTTGTTCATTCTATATTTCCTTTATGACATTAAAACGGGCGTATTATGCGCCGCTTGCGAAGCCCTTGTTACAAAAATACTACAGACTAGAATTTCAAAATATTTAGAAGACAATTGCTTAATAGAAGATAATCAAGCAGGTTTCAGACAGAATTATAGGACAACGGATCAAATTTTTACTGTAAATCACTTTTGAATAAATATAATCATAGATTAAACAAACCAATTTTGCATGTTTTGTTGATTTCTCTAAAGCATTTGATATAGTGAACAGAAATACTCTGTTTTATAAGATGCAAAAAGCAGGAATAAGTGGAAAAATCTTTGAGTCGCTTCAGAACATGTACTCGTCAACTTTTTACTGCATTAAAACGGAAAATTACCTCAATAAACCAAGTTAATAATATTGGTTTAAAACAGGGTGACAGCCTTAGCCCAACTCTATTTAACGTTTTCTTAAATGACATAGGAAATGAGCTCAATACGGAAAATACATATCCCCTCAAGGTCTACACACTTTAAATCATCTTCTCTTTGCAGACGACTTACTACTTATTTCTGAAATAAGCTCGGGTCTACAAAACTGTTTAGAGCAATTAAGTAAATATTGTAACAAATGGAAATTAAATGTTAATATCAGTAAAACTAAAGCAATGATTTTCGGTAAAGGTAAAAAATATTTCACAAAGATTAAGTTTACTTATCAAGACATGCAAATAGATATCGTAGAAAATACAAATACTTAGGAATAAGGAATATTTAGGAATTATAATTCACTTTAATGGAAACTTAAAACATGCAGCAGATGATTTATATAATAAGGGACTGAAGGCCTTCTTCTCTTTGCGTAAAAAGTTCTCTAACTTCAATGAGCTACCATTCAGTATCAGTATGAGGCTATTTGATACATTAATAAAACCAATAATTACATATGGGAGTGAAATTTGGATTTCAGACAATAAAATCAATCTGTCAAGTGTAGATCAATTACCAATAGAAAAATTACAACATAAAATGCTAAAACAAGTTCTTTGAGTCAATAGGTATACATCAAATTTAGCTGTGAGACTGGAATGCTGTAGATATCCAATAATTCTATTTTGCATATCCTTAATGTATAAATACTTTCTCAGAATCAGAAACAGTTACATGACCCAAAAAAGAATACTTTATAGTGCATTTATCACGGATCAGGAATTGCATAGAGGCAAATCGAAATGCTGGTACTCTAATTTGGCTATGATAATTTAATTGTTAAACATTGATATTGAAGACCCTATCGATCGTACAAATTTTGTCCTAATTGTAAAGGAATATTATATGAAACAGACTGAGCAGCAGCTAAACAAAATGAAAAATGAAACCACTGATAGCAAATTACATTTATTCAGTCATGTATTAGATCTAAATAACATTCCAAAATACTGACAACATACCCCAGATAGAAATGTGACTAGAGATATAACTAAATTTCGATTGAGTGCCCATTGTTTAAATATAGAAAGAGGTAGATATACAAATTTGAAAACTCCAAGAAGCAATCCTATTTGTCCCCATTGTACATTAATAGAAACTGAAGAACACTTTTTCATGGAATGTCAAAGATATATCCAACCAAGGAATATATTATATGAGGCTTTTGAGATCTGTATCACAAAGGACCTCTGACGGTTGTAATGTTAATTTGCCTATAAAAATAGTCAAAATTAAATTTTTGATATAACCAAGAATTTCTCTTGAAATTTGTTGCTCTCAACTTCCCCTAACTGGCCATGAATTTAATTTCTGATTATTTTTCACATAGATTTCATTTTTTGGTGGAAAAAGCCAAATTTTGTAATTAAACGTAATGGAAACAGGAAAAGTTTTTTAAAGATACTTTTCCCCCCGTGCCTCAGCTAGCCACTTTGCATGTATGTGTGTACTATTATAATACACATTATATGTGAGTGGCTTGCTGAGGCACGGGGGGAAAAGATAGTCTACAGCTGAAAAACTGAAAAAGTGGGTGGGGTACTTACACCCTTTATATCTAAAAATAGGCTAAAGTCATGAGTACTGAAAAAATATTGCATAATATCAGTAACAGTAGTGTGTACGTCAGTTTTAGCATATCTATCAATTAAGATTTCGATATCTTAGAAAACCAAATAAATGGACTTATTTTCAGAGACTAAAAAATTCACATACCCCTCTTGATAAAATTGATCTATGTTAGTCTAGAGGCATGATAATTTTTCAATATTACTGTTAAAATGTCTTCATAGTATACAAGGCTACATATTAATGCCAAATATTTCAACTTTTGCTGCCCGAGGAAGGTGCAGTAATTTGTCGAAAATGGGCAAATATGCATTGATACTGTCAAAGGTCCTTTACATGTGCCAATTACGCATCGCCTGTTAAACCCCCAAAAGTGAGACACTGTATCTTCATAAATTTATCAAATCAACCCTTCAACTAAGAAATGACGTATCTGCTGCATGATGACTTTTAAATTTTATTTTCTGTTGTTTTGTTCTTGATTATTTCTCATTTTATTGTCTTATTTCACACATAATAGTATGAGATGCCTAGTGAACACTGATGTTGTATTCGGTTTTCTAATAAAGTTTGTATCTTTGTATCTATATAAATTATGTCAAACATGTGCAGAATTGGAATTGAATACAAAATGCAGAAGATTAGGGGGTATTTTATCAATATGAAGAATGCACATGGATGACTTCGTGCATATTGCTCACACAGGTGAGAGATATTGTTATGAAATCAGCAACTTACTGGTACCAATTCTTCACGCGGTGTGAGATATTTGTACTAATTCTTCACGGTGTGAAATTTACAAACCGTGAAATTTTTAGTTCAACAGTTCTTATTCCACTGGAACAGAAACATAATTATTCACTTCCCTAAACAAAATGCTACACGTGAAGTATGAAAATAATCGGAGAAGGAGAAGGAGAAGAACTTAATAAGTATTTGCTTTCGTTCTGATCCTTAATTGATTGTATACAATGTTTGTTTCTGTTGATATTTCTGACTAAAATATGTTTAAACCAAACCAAAATAATCGGCCTCACGGCCGAGGAGAAGTTGTTTGAAAATAATATTGAAGGATGACGGACGGGCGGACGCCTGCATATACTATAAGTTTTTATGAGTCTTCGGCTCAGGTGCGCTAAAACGTGTTTCGGACATTTTAGAAAGGTGTAGGCATATGACACTTGAGATAAGATTGAAAGAACATGGTGTTACTCAGTGCATTCTCAAGTCTTTATGATACTAAGCATCATTGAAAAATCCCTATTTTATCCTTGGATAATTGATTCCTTACAGTGAAACCAATCCGTTGTCTTTACTTACTAATCCGCACTCCTCACTCAACCAATCCGTGGCTGACTATAATGTACACTCAGCAAAATTTCTAATTGGTCAGTTTTCTAATATTCAGAAATATGATATTTAAACTGTATTTTTGAATATAATTATAATCAAAATTTTGGGCTGTTATCTACTTATTAAAAGTAAATGTTATAATCAAAACTTCATTGTAGTATTAGAGTTATGACCCCTTCTATCTAAACCATAGAATGCTTTGAAAACACATATAGGCGGCATCAAACTTCCACAAAAGCATAATATTTCAGCAGTAAATAAAGTTTTTCATCATAAAAACATGAAGTATGTTTTTAGTCTTCATGCATTTTTCCACTGTATTAATTTTAATATTGACGTTTTCAAATTACCTCCCTTTTAATGTTTGTGTAAATCCTAATGGACGCGTCGAATTGATGTAAATAATTTTGCAAATGCATAAGCGCTTGTGCTTCTTGTAAAATACAAGAATGTCTGTACATTTGTTCGTCCTAGTTGGTAGCCAGGCTAATCTAAATCTGCCTAAGGCTTAATTCTATGGCAGAAAGTGACCAATTAGAAATTTTGTTCAGTGTACACAAGATCAATCCGTGTTATGACCATTTTGTGTATTCTTAAATATATTAGAAATGCCCATGTGTTGGACCCCATGCTTTGGGGTATATTGAAAGAACTGACCTAAAATGATTAAAAGTCTTTAAAATCACACGTTGATGTTGCAAAAATGCAAAAAGTCATATTTTCACAATCGTCACTCGAGTCAAGAAATTTATGTTCAAATGAGCACGCAAATAATGAAGGACTCTGGGTCATATGGTAAGCAGTAATGCCTGTGGAATCCGAAATGTACATAAGAAACAATATAGTTTAATGTTGCAAACTGCAATTACTTTTGATGATGAAAATAATTGGTAAAATAGCTGAAAATTACTTGCTGGCATCGCGAGTTGTTTTGCTAGTCACCATCTTGAAACTCAGACCAATCAAATTTACGTACGGGGCCTGACTAATCAGAGCACATACGGGGCGGTTAGACAACAGAGAAAATACTACATCCTAAAATATTTCGATTCCACTGAAAATCGGTATACATGTTTTGTTTTAAAAAAATATTGCTCTAGACAAATGCAAATTTTCAAAGAAATCCAATCAGTTAGTTTTGAGATATATCGAAAATATTACCGGTAGCAATTGGAATTTTGTTAAGTATAAATAAATTTTCTGCCTAACCTGATGTGGACTGCTTCCCTGTCAAGTTCATTATCAGTCGCATATAGCGCGAATCGACGAGAATAGCGCATGCCCAGTGAAGCAGTCAACTTTTAATGGAAATGATTTAATTTTGGAATACAATTACCCCCAAAAATACAAATACAAGTAAAATATGTTGATAAAATCCATTCGCATGTTTGAAAATACTTACAAATCTCTTTGGGGGGAATTTAACTCTTTCTGTTGCCATTATTTGACGTCATTCTGCAATACACAGAAACAAATCTTGGGTAATTTAACAAGCACCAGCAATAACTATAGTGGTTATAGGTTTTGCGTCGTGGAAAAGTTTTGCCAATTATTCTTTAATATTGATTTCAAATGAAAAAGGAAGTACAGAAATAAGATATGAACTGTGAAGACAAAAAGGTCAATGATGGAAAAATCGTTGCACCACCATTTTCGCTCATCGAAGACTAAATGGTCTAAGTAAATGCTAAAATTGCCCTCTCACCCGAGGCCCAAAAGACCAGACCACCCCCCCTCCCCTCAAAAAAATATATATATATAAAAAAAAAAAGAAAAAAAAAAAAAAAAATATACATATTTATGTTGATTTCGTTTCGGCTCATTGCGGAAATACATGTAGAGATGGTCACCTGATCATCGAAAATTTTATCCCTATGAGATGAAACAGAGTTTAGCTTTTAAAAGTATTACAGAAAAATCTATTTTCCATTGCTGAATAAAATAGCCGCTGATGATTTATTTTAGATTGACATGTGTCACATTTCGTGAGTCCTTAGTACACGTGGATTTCCGATAATTGGCAAATTATGGCAAAAATGCATTGTTATGTTTACGAGATTCCTGTGCCATTTTAAGATCATTCACAACTTATCTAGCTCTCTAAAACTCACATTAAAAGGAAATTTCCTTCAGCAGAAAATGGTTAGATAATTAACTGTCTTATAAGCGTAGTGGTGACTGTCAGAAATGTTTAGATATAATGAAAATTAATGGGTTTTATTGTCGAAAATTGTGAGTACGATAGATAGAGACGCAGATTGTTGTATACAGAAATCAATGCAGGGACTTTCGGTTCTGTGCATTTACTGTTCACTGTGCAAACTGCAAGCTCACATTAAAAAATCTGTAGGTATTATCAAAAATTTAACAACCCAGAGACGATAATCGCCCGTCACCATAACTAAGCATTTGCTGGATCCAGAACATGTTCTAAGCATTTTGTAAACAACGAACATTTTTTTAATGGGGAACTGACTTTATAAACCGTGTTTTATCGCTTTACTAGTGAGTCAAGATGGCTAACCGCATACTAGCATTGCTGCTTAATCTGCAGCGTTTCTGCTACCGCAAAACCACAGAGTGACGTTACTTTATATGCCTACAAAGTTGCGTTTCTTTATAACATAAAGAGACGTCGTGAAAGTATGAGTTATCGTTTAGCAAGGCAAATAAGTCACAAATGAAAGGAATTTACTTTAATCTTACCTCCTACAGATGATGATCACCTCTTAAGCGATCCAGTGTTTCTGTGATTTTAAATATTCTGTGCAAATGGCTTCAGTTTCTATGGCAACCAAACTTTTGTTTGACGTAAGATTCATTTTCCTGACATTAAGAATTCTGTGACCTTTTTGACGATTTTACCAAATGTGGTCTCCCATATGAAGTACAGAAATTTGCACTATATATTCATAGATCTGTTTTGATCAGATATATGAAGATATGTGGCCAAGAGGTTATAAACCTCGATTTAGACAAAAGCGATCATGGTTCGATCCCCAGCTTGGCAGCTTTTTGTGATTTTTTGTTATTGTTTTTCTGTTTGTTTTTGTTGTTGTTATTTTTTGGTGTTGAGATTACCTGCTTTATTATCACCCGTGCACTCTGATCAGCCTTTTAACATGTTCGCCGTCTTGTTAGCATATGTAAGTATAAATATATATATAATAGCAGGATCTATCGCCGAACAAAGGGTTTTGGCACGTTCACGTTGTACGTGTCGAATCCTTGTTCTTTTTTGTTTTATTTATCAGTATTATTATATTATGGTACTTTTCGTGATTTATTTATTTTACCGTAATGATTCATTGACTAGTTAGACCGACTGAGCAATTAACTTAATATTTTGAACCCCTTCAGAAGCTGAGGGCGTTAACTCGGTTAAATCTCCCAAATATTTTATATTATTGACATTTCCAAGCGATACTTAAGATTTGGTTGTCTGTGTTACTTGTTTTTATGTCATTTATGGATGATATCTATTTAGGTTTAGGTAACTGAGTGGCCAGCTTTTGCGAGAAAGCTGCTCATTCGATTTACCATATGTCCCCATTGAATTTCCATTTTCGCTCTATTTACCGCAAAGTGAGCTTATATTTTTCAAATTGCCTCAAAATGCTAATTGAGGTTTCTATCTAACTAGCACACACTAAAACGAACTGCTGAAATGAGCATGAACAAATGTTGATGCAAAAGAATTTAAGTATTCCCTATCTTTGCAAATAATTCTTAGAACATTAAAGAGTAAAATCGGTACACCTACCAAGCCATTCAGGTGATAAAACCAGTATAAAATGTCAGTGTGCGCTTATGTACATGTTGTTTAAAAACCTACATAATAAGAAACCTTTGACCTATATGGTATGTACTTTATGGTTGTTCATGTCACCTGCAAAAATGAAGGCGCTAGAGTTTTCACAACATTATACGTCAATTTTTCAGAGGCTAAAGGGCAGATAACTCCGGAGTCGGTGGTGGTATCTGGCCGAAATTTAAACTCGTACAAGCTTTTTCAAGCATGTCTTTGTTTCCTTCAAAAATAAAAATAATTCAATCAAAAATGAAAGGGCTAGAGTGGTCACAACATTTTTCCAATTATAAGTCTAGTTTTAGTTTAAACAATATTTTATTTCATCTAGACATATAATAATACAACACATGAATTTATTGGGATATTGATCAATTATAAGTCTATGAAGATTTCTTCCAGATGCTCAAGGGCAGCTCACTCCGCTGTCCTTGGTCCGATCTGGCCAAATTTCGAACTCGTCCCAGATATTATGAATGTTCTCGTTACCTGCAAGAATGAAAAAGATCCGATCAAAAATGGAAGTGCTAGAGTGGTCACAATTTTTTCCCCAATATAACCCTATGGGAAAGATCTGTTGCCAAGGTAACCAGACTTCTGATCCGATCTGGCCCAAAGCTTAATGCAGTCGTCCCCAACCCAATGATGCTTCAGTTAAAAGTTGATTGCGATCGGCCCACTGGTTGCGGAGCTATTCATGCTTGAAAGTGTGAACAGACAGACAGACAGACAGACAGATAGACGACAGCTCGACGCCCATCCTATAAGCTCACCTTCGACTCAGGTGAACTAAAAACAACAAAAACACTTAAAATGGAAAAAAAACACACATGAAATCCAGTTATAAACGTTTTTGACAACAATTCTTCAAATCCGAACAAAAATGAAAATTTAAATTTCGACGGTCCTATGTCTGCAAATGAAAACAAAAGCTCCGCATCTGATGGAACAGCAACAAAATTCTATAATAAGGTATATTGGCATCTATTTAAACTTAAAGAGTAACTACACTTCAGGAACTGACTGAATCAGATCCCAAACCCTATCCCCAACATCAAAGGGAAAGATTGACAAAGACATCCCAACAAACAATAAATTACAAGTGATAAGCCGAGTCAGCAGCTCTTTCCCAAATAGGTGGCAACTCAGCTATCTTAATTGAACTAAATAATTTAGACTCAATTTAAACTCAATAAATTGCTTATATAAAACTGGCCAGCTACCTAATCATTATTTATTACTTCTTACACGTTTTCAACCTTTATATCTTTTTTCTAAATGCAACACAGACAGACAGACAGTTAGATACAGGGTAGACGGGTAAGCAGATACTTGAGAGACTGAAAACAATATATGGCACATATATAGATAAATAGATATACTTAGATAGTTGTGTTATCGATTTGCCGCCCAACATTTAAAAAACTCACCCAGGCTCCTAAAGCGGATGATATTCCATACTCACTCTCTCTCTCTCTCTCTCTCTCTCTCTCTCTCTCTCTCTCTCTCTCTCTCTTGTGAAGCCATTTAGCCTAGTAGCATTACGACCCGCAGGTAGCAGGGAATAACGACGAATATTTGAGTTTCATGTGGCGACACACCATATCTTAGCCATATGACTTGGTAGCGAAGGCACATCATAATAACATTTTGAAGGTTCTACTGTCTTTTAGCTCACACTGTCACACAACCAAAATGATAGTCAGTATACAACCTACCCCAGCATATAGAAACCTAACACTTGAATTGCTGATAAAACTGCCTCGTTCTCAGATCAGCAGCAGACCTTTATTCTTCTGGATCCAAAAAATCAATATCTGATATCATTCAACAAGCTGAGCAGAAAGTGGGGACCAGCTGAGGAAACTCACATTTTTACATGAAAACAAGGATCTTTAAGAAGCCCAAAACCTTAATAATAATCAGTTTTCAACTACTTGATTGGTCTAATTAATAACTTTAACAACTGTAGAAGAAGAATTTGAGGCAAAATATCACTTTCGCTTCTTGAACTTCCTAGATCACTAATAAATTCTGGTGTACCAATTTCCAAACCCCATTAGAGCCCTATATAAATAGTTTTGTTTTGAAAATAAGGAGTCTCAAGTTACTTTTTCTTTAACAGAATCAAATAGCCCATAGATTAGACTTATACTTGCAAAAAATTCCATTAATTTAGTCAAGCTACAAACTGATTAATTTGGTCATGAAGGCGAGCCTTAATTCAGAAGTATCATGCAAAATTACTGTTGTTTAATTCCAGGATTCCTGCCACCTCCCACAATCACACCTACACAATGCTTTTCAGCAATGATTCAGCTGTCAATCACTGTTGCAACACCCCCTGGCGAGCCTTTTAATCATTCAGATCATCAAATATTCGTGTCATGGGGGTTAAAAAATACTATGGAAATTGGATTTTTTGCTATACTTTCGGTCGTAAAAAGTTACAGTAGAATTATTACATGCATTACTAAATAAAGTAACAAATATCTTGGATACGCAGTCCGGTATGGCTCGTGAATCCTTTCCCCATATCAGCCCGCTCGTGCAGAGCCATATCGGCCCGCTCGTGCAGTCATATCAGCCCGCTCATTCGAAAACAAGATGGAGGAAAGCAAATAGTTCCGTTTGTTTCATTCAGTGTAATGATTTAGGAGAAAGTGCAGAATACATGTAATATAAAGGCTACGACATGTCTAGTGTTGCATTGCCGGGCATACTCGGGCCAATATGGCGCAATCAATCCGGACCGATATCCCTGGCAACGCGACACTAGGCATGTAATAACCTCTAAGAACTGACCAATATTTTTTAGCAAATTTAAAAGGTATGTCTTCTTTTTACGTATTGCAGTCAAACAAAACCTATAGACAAGTGCAATCAGGCTGTAATTATGCATTTTGGATGCTTATGTGTGT
The DNA here is from genome assembly GCA_963989385.1 of Ctena decussata. Lineage (NCBI taxonomy): Eukaryota > Metazoa > Mollusca > Bivalvia > Lucinida > Lucinidae > Ctena > Ctena decussata. The sequence continues at coordinate 94,260,830 of OZ022499.1, forward strand.
GTGGGAAAATGGCTTGACCTAAACCAATGATTTCTGAATTAATATTTTACATGTTTACATATGCACTCATACTATTATAGAAATAAGAAAATAAATATAATCATATTACAAAAAAATAAGATATATATTTTCACTGTCTTGAAACCTGCCTTTCGCTACTCATGTTTCTACACAAATCCAAAATGAGGCTCTGCTCTAAGAAATTGACCTAGAATGCTTACTGAGTGTAACACAATATTAAAATGCAGCAAATAATCGTTTCAAATATAATTACACAGTTCCTAAGGGCTGTATACACTATCATTTTTTCTTGTACAACTTTATTGTACAAGAAAAAAATGACTAAGAAAAAGTGACAAAGATGAGGTGTATACACGTATGAAGAATTTTACTCTGCTGTCAAACTTTTTGCGGGAAATTACACAATAGTAGCAATGGAGACAAAGGCTCTTCTTGTAAATATAAACTCATAGGTATTATGTTCAATAGAGTTAGTTAGTATTTGCTGCTACAATAAAAAAGTAGTAAACAGAATAAAGGTAACTGTATCTGTATGTATATGCTTGTACACAAAAGACTCGCCTGTTATGTTCAAAGCCTCTCAGACTTCAAGAACTGTCCTTTTTCTTAAATTTCTGTTCTTATAGTTTTAACCTAATTTTATTAGGTCAATGAGTCTTGGTGTAACCATGTCTGTCCAAATAATATCTGCCATTATTTGTTGGCACTGAAATCTTCTTGGAGCAATATTTCCACGCCAAATATTGGCCATGTGCTTTTGTTTACAATGCTGCTGCTAGAAATTCTCTTGCTTTTGATTGGCTATTTGATGGCAAGTTTGATAAGTTATCACTGAAAATAGGATGAGTTTCTATTCATCTATTTTTCTTGTACAATAAGAAAACTGATCATTTCCTGCTGTATACACGATCAAATTAAATGACTTTTTTTCTTGTACAATAAAGTTGTACAAGAAAAAATGATAGTGTATACGGCTCTTAACAGACGTATCTAAACTTGAGTTGTATCATTGTTACAGTATTGATACATATTTGCACTCAGAGTCTCTGTCACTGCGAACTGCACGCGACAATATTGATTTAACCTATTACATGCGTCTGAAAATGCACGTTTGATTTTATTTCAGCTAATTTGTTATCCATTATCAGACCATTTAGAATTTTAAGATAATGCAACGTTTCACTTTTCTGCACATTTTCCATTGTGTCAAGCACATGCAAGTGTGAAGATAAACTCTCATCAGTATTTAGATATTTTATTCTGCTTAACATCATATATCAATTAATCACTCTCAGAGAGACGTGCTCTTAACTTGTACCACACATTTCATACATCTCATATTGTAGATATATTTTCATGCCAATTATGTTTTGTTGTTGTTGTTATTTTGCTGTAAAATGAATATACAGAGTCAAATGATTGTTCCAACCAAAGGCACCGAGAGGATGTGATAACCCATCTGAGCAACAACCACAAAGCACTAAGTACCCGACTGCAAAAGAACAGTCGCCAAGGTTAAAAGTAAAAAGTATGCAAAGATCAGGAACTGAAGCAATCAGAACCCAAATCTAGCCCCAAAAAACCAAAACAGGAAATAACTAATATTACAAATAGTCAAATTACAAAAGAGAACTTATGGTCAACCGAATGAGCAGCTTTTGCCACTCAGCAAACGAAACCGAACTAAAATAATATGAACACACGTAAGGTAAAACGTCACCGAAACTCCGTGACACCAAAAACAGGCAACAGAGAACCACAACAAAACTACCACCTTGGAACGGTCAGTAATGAATTACTGGGGGTAGGGGGCTTTAACGTAGTTTAATGTGCACAACCTCACCCTTAGTTTCTTAAGTGGTACAAAACAATTAGTTGGTTGTTCGGTTCGCATGATAACCCTCTAACTCGTCAATGAACCACCATAGTGGAGCGGGATAAAGAGAAAATACTTCAGTTGATGATACAAGCATAAAATTTACAGGATAGCAAGTACCTGACGTACACTTTAACATAAGATCGTGGGCCACTGGAAATTATGTCATTTTCAAGATGGCCGCCGCAAAAACAAAATGTCTGCCTGTTTTATGAACTTTTCAATACATTATTATGTCCCCCCACCAAAGGTGAGGGGGACATATTGTTTTCAGTGCGGATCCCGTCGGCGTCGGCGTGACCGTTTCTTGTAAGCGTGATATCTCTTGAACCAATGGATGGAATTTCATAAAACTTGCATGGATATATCATTGGGACAAACTTAACAGCTGATTAGATTTTGGTGACCTTGACCTCATTTTCAAGGTCACTGTAGGTCTTAGATGACATTTTCTTGTATGCGCTATATCTCTTGAACCAATGGATGGAATTTCACCACACTTGCATAGATATATTATTGGAACAAACTTAAGACCTGATTAGACTTTGGTGACCTTGACCTCATTTTCAAGGTCACAGGAGGACTTAGATGACAATTTCTTGTATGCGCGATATCTCTTGAACCGATGGATGGAATTTCACCAAACTTGCATGGATATATCATTTGGACAAACTTAAGAGCTAATTTGATTTTGGTGAACTTGACCTCAGTTTAATGGTCACTGGAGGACTTAGAATTTCTTGTACCCACTATATCTCCTGAATCAAATGACTGGAATTTCACCAAACTTTCCTTGATACATGATTGGGACAAATTTATGAGCTGTTTAGATTTTGGTGACCTTGACCTCATTTTCAAAGTCACTGGAGGACAAAGATGACAATTTCTTGTACCCACAATTTGTCCTGAACCAATGAATGGAATTTGGCCAAACTTTAATGGATACATCATTTGGAAAAGTTTAAGAGCTGATTAGATATTGGCGACCTTGACCTCATTTTCATGGTCACTGGAGGACTTAGATGACAATATCTTGATCCCATGATATCTCATAAACTAATGAATGGGATTTCACAAAACTTGCATGGATACATCATTGGAACACATTAAATAGCTGATTAGATTTTGGTGACCTTGACCTCATTTTCAAGGTCACTGGAGGACTTAGATGACAATTTCTTATACCCATGATGTCCCCTAAACTAATGGATGGAATTTCACCAAACTTTCATGGATACATCATTGGGACAAGTTTTGGAGCTAGTTAGATTTTGGTGACCTTGGTCTCATTTTAAAGGTCACTGGAGGACTTAGATGACAGGTTCTTGTACCCATGATATCTCCAGAACCAGTAGATGGAATTTTACCAAACATGCATGGATACATTACTGGGACTAGCTTAAGAGCTGATCAGATTTTGGTGACCTTGACCTCAATTTCTAGATTACAGGAGGAGTTAGATATGTTAAATTTCACTAAAATTGATATGTCTCATTAGCCTTTGGCTTGATCTCCACTTTAATTTCATAGATATACCTTTGGGACAACCTCAAGAGTCTACTATGCTTTAACAAGTAGCCCAAAGGGCAACAATTGCTCACCTGAGAGACATTGTAAACCTATAGGGATATTTAAGATGCTCAAGGGCAGCTAATTCCACAGTCTGTCGTCCAATCAGGCTGAAAGTAAACTCATCCAAAACATTATGTATGCCCTCATTTAATATATGCAAGTTTAAAAAGTATCCGATAGACAGAGCTGTCAAGGGCAGCTAACTTCCTAGTGGTTGGCCTGATCTGGCCAAAATTTGAACTTGTTTAAGATATTATGCATTTCCTCATTACCTGCAAGTCTGAAAAGGATCGGATCAGTAAAAACCAAGAAAAAGTGGCGCCATTGATTTTTTGGATGCTCAGGGCAGGTACTCCATAGTCAGTGGTGGGATCTAGCCGAAATGCTTCTTAATCAAAGCTTTTATGCATATCCTCATTACCTGCAAGTATGAAGAGGATCCGATGAAAAATGAAAATGTGATGACCTTGTTTTCTCCATTATAAGACTATGGGATTTTTTTCAAATGCTCAAGGGCAGCTAACTCCGTAGTCTGTGCTCAAATCCGGCCAAATTTCGCTCTCATCCAAGCTCTTATGTATGTCATCATTACCTGCAAGTATGATAAGGATCTAATCAAAAACCTTGATTGCAGCACTCTGAAGTCAAACTTGCTCGAGATATTGTCATGCCCTACATTTGTGTGAATTTATTTTAAAATCTGAGAAATGTAGGTGCTAGAGCGATGACAAAGTTTTTCTAAAAATAGCCACAGTGACCTTGACCTTGGGCACAGCATCCTGAAAGTCGAACTTGCTTGAGATATTGTCATACCCTACATTTGTGTCAAGTAATTTCAAAATCCATGGAGAAATGAAGGTGCTAGGGCGATGACAAAGGTTTTCTAAAAATAGCCACAGTGACCTTGACCTTGGGCGCAGCATCCTGAAAGTCGAACTCACTCGAGATATTGTCATGCCCTACATATGTGTGAATTTATTTTAAAATCCATTGAGAAGTGTAGGTGCTAGAGCGCTGACAAAGTTTTTCTAAAAATAGCCACAGTGACCTTGACCTTGGGCGCAGCATCCTGAAAGTCGAACTCTCTCGAGATATTGTCATGCCCTACATATGTGTGAATTTATTTTAAAATCCATTGAGAAGTGTAGGTGCTAGAGCGCTGACAAAGTTTTTCTAAAAATAGCCACAGTGACCTTGACCTTGGGTGCAGCACCCTGGATGTCAAACTTGTTTGAGATATTGTCATGCCCTACATTCGTGTGAAGTTGATTTAAAATCTGTTGAGAAATGTAGGCGCTAGAGCGATGACAAAGTTTTTCTAAAAATAGCCACAGTGACCTTGACCTTGGGTGCAGCATCCTGAAAGTCAAATCTGCTCGAGATATTGTCATGCCCTACATTTGTGTGAAGTTATTTTAAAATCTGCTGAGAAATGTAGGTGCTAGAGCGCTGACAAAGTTTTTCTAAAAATAGCCACAGTGACCTTGACCTTGGGCGCAGCATCCTGAAAATCGAACTTGCTCGAGATATTGTCATGCCCTACATTTGTGTGAAGTTATTTTAAAATCTGCTGAGAAATGTAGGTGCTAGAGCGCTGACAAAGGTTTTCTAAAAATAGCCACAGTGACCTTGACCTTGGGCGCAGCATCCTGAAAGTCGAACTTGCTCGAGATATTGTCATGCCCTACATTTGTGTGAAGTTATTTTAAAATCTGCTGAGAAATGTAGGTGCTAGAGTGCTGACAAAGTTTTTCTAACAAGTAGCACATAGGGCAACAATTGCTCACCTGAGAGACATTGTAAACCTATAGGGATATTTAAGATGCTCAAGGGCAGCTAACTCCACAGTCAGTGGTCCAATCAGGCTGAAAATTAAACTCATCCAAAACATTATGTATGCCCTCATTTAATATATGCAAGTTTAAAAAGTATCCGATCAAGAGCACAATAGAAAGAGCTGTCAAGGGCAGCTAACTTCGTAGTGGTTGGCCTGATCTGGCCAAAATTTGAACTTGTTTAAGATATTATGCATTTCCTCATTACCTGCAAGTTTGAAAAGGATCGGATCAGTAGAAACCACGAAAAAGTGGCAACACTGATTTTTTGGATGCTCAGGGCAGGTACTCCATAGTCAGTGGTGGGATCTAGCCGAAATGCTAACTAATCCAAGCTTTTATGCATATCCTCATTACCTGCAAGTATGAGGAGGATCCGATGAAAATGAAAATATGATGACGTTGTTTTCTCCATTATAACACTATGGGATTTTTTTCAAACGCTCAAGGGCAGCTAACTCCGTAGTCTGTGCTCAAATCCACCCAAATTTCGAACTCATCCAAGTTCTTATGTATGTCATCATTACCTGCAAGTATGATAAGGATCTAATCGAAAACCTTGATTGCAGAACCCTGAAAGTCAAACTTGCTCGAGATATTGTCATGCCCTACATTTGAGTGAATTTATTTTAAAATCCATTGAGAAATGTAGGTGCTAGAGCGATGACAAAGTTTTTCTAAAAATAGCCACAGTGACCTTGACCTTGGGCACAGCATCCTGAAAGTCTAACTTGCTTGAGATATTGTCATACCCTACATTTGTGTCAAGTTCTTTCAAAATTCATGGAGAAATGAAGGTGCTAGGGCAATGACAAAGTTTTTCTAAAAATAGCCACAGTGACCTTGACCTTGGGCGCAGCACCCTGAAAGTCGGACTTCCTCGAGATATTGTCATGCCCTACATTTGTGTGAATTTATTTTAAAATCTATTCAGAAATGTAGGTGCTAGAGCGCTGACAAAGTTTTTCTAAAAATAGCCACAGTGACCTTGACCTTGGGCGCAGAACCCTGGAAGTCAAAATTGTTTGAGATATTGTCATGCCCTACATTTGTGTGAAGTTGATTTAAAATCCGTTGAGAAATGTAGGTGCTAGAGCGATAAAGTTTTTCTAAAAATAGCCACAGTGACCTTGACCTTGGGTGCAGCACCCTGAAAGTCAAACTTGCTCGAGATATTGTCATGCCCTACATTTGTGTGAAGTTATTTTAAAATCCATGGAGAAATGTAGGTGCTAGAGTGATGACAAAGATTTTCTAAAAATAGCCACAGTGACCTTGACCTTGGACACAGCGCCCTGAAAGTCAAAATTGCTTGAGATATTGTCATGCCCTACATTTGTGTGAAGTTATTTTAAAATCCATTGAGAAATGTAGGTGCTAGAGCGCTGACAAAGTTTTTCTAAAAAAAACCATAGTGACCTTGACCTTGGGAGCAGCATCCTGAAAGTCGAACTTGCTCGAGATATTGTCATGCCCTACATTTGTGTGAAGTTATTTCAAAATCCGTTGAGAAATGTAGGCAATAGAGCGATGACAATGTTTTTCTAAAAATATGTGATGACGTTGTTTTCTCCATCATAACACTATGGGATTTTTTTCAAACGCTCAAGGGCAGCTAACTCAGTAGTCTGTGCTCGAATCCGACCAAATTTCGAACTCATCCAAGCTATTGTGTATGTCATCATTACCTGCAAGTATGATAAGGATCTAATCAAAAACAGTCGAGAAAACGTGATGACGCCGTTTTCCCTATTATAACCCTATGGGGGCTATCTGTTGCCATGGAAACCAGAGTTCTGAGCTGATCGGCACCAAAACCTAATGCAGCCTTTTCCCCACTCAAATGATGCTTCAGATAAAATTTGATTGCGATCGGCCCACTGGTCTCTGAGATATTTATGTTTGAAAGTGTTGACGCACCCACCCACGCACCCACCCACGCACGGACGGACGACGGCTCGACTCCCATCCTATAAGCTCACCTCTGAGCCTTCGGCTCAGGTGAGCTAAAAATCCGTTGAGAAATGTAGGCAATAGAGCGATGACAAAGTTTTTCTAAAAATATGTGATGACGTTGTTTTCTCCATTATAACACTATGGGATTTTTTTTCAAACGCTCAAGGGCAGCTAACTCCGTAGTCTGTGCTCGAATCCGACCAAATTTCGAACTCATCCAAGCTCTTATGTATGTCATCATTACCTGCAAGTATGATAAGGATCTAAGCAAAAACAGTTGAGAAAAGGTGATGACGCCATTTTCCCCATTATAACCCTATGGGATTTTTTTCAAACGCTCAAGGGCAGCTAACTCCGTAGTCTGTGCTCGAATCCGACCAAATTTCGAACTCATCCAAGCTCTTGTGTATGTCATCATTACCTGCAAGTATGATAAGGATCTAATCAAAAACAGTCGAGAAAACGTGATGACGCCGTTTTCCCCATTATAACCCTATGGGGGCTATCTGTTGCCATGGAAACCAGAGTTCTGAGCTGATCGGCACCAAAACCTAATGCAGCCTTTCCCCCACCCAAATGATGCTTCAGATAAAATTTGATTGCGATCGGCCCACTGGTCTCTGAGATATTTATGTTTGAAAGTGTTGACGCACCCACCCACGCACCCACCCACGGACGGACGGACGACGGCTCGACTCCCATCCTATAAGCTCACCTCTGAGCCTTCGGCTCAGGTGAGCTAATGACCTTGACCCCATTTTCAAGGTCAAAAGCTAACTTACAAATGCTTTTTTTTCTCTCTTAAAATGAGTTATACCTTGAACCAATTGACGGATATTCATCAGGCTTGCATGAATATATCGTTTTGACAGGTTTAAGACGTGTTTAGCAGTTGGTGACCCTGACCCATTTTTCAAGAACATAGTCTTATATGTAGGATATCTTTAGAACCAGTGGATGGATTTTCTCCAAACTTGCATAGATATTTTATTTGTACAGGCTTTTTATTCATTAAAGGAAAAGGGAAATGGGCTGGTGGGGGGGGGGAGGGGGTGGGCATCAGTTTTTCTCTGAAAAACATTTCTAGTGTAAGGTAATAGTCCAGGGGCCTGTTGGAATGGATGTTTATTTTATGCCCTGATCATAGTCACTTAGAGCAGCCACTTAGGAGTTGCAAAATGGTTGTTGCCAGTTTTTCTTTCAACACTTTACCGAAAAAAAATGGCTAAAGTGGTGGGTGGGGTAACACTGGTCCATTACAGCACCTAAAAGCAATAAACGCGACGTAGACAATACTTTGTGTCATATATATCCCTTTTTAAATGTTCTAATACATAAAAAGCAAACTGAAGTCTGGAAATGATGATAAAAAGCATGATATATTTGTAATGTATATAACTGTAACTAAAATACAAATGATCAATGAGAAACAGACCAACCGCTGGAAAGAAGTTTTCATATGTGTTCCTAAATGAACATAATCTATTGTTCTTATTTGAGTCAGGCTCATCTCAAATTTGACAAAATTCCTTGATATATTTTGAATCAGTTAGGTTGCAGTTAGTAGGGGCAATATCAGTTGAAGACAGAATATAACTTATTTCTTATGAATTCCTGGAACACTGGAGAGAAAGTATAACTAGCTGTAGTCTGCATTATGTCTTAAATTGAAAAAGTGTACAAGTACGCATGGAAAATGCCATTCCTATATTCATTAGACTATAATAACTTTGGGTTGTATCTAAAAGGCACCCAAACAGTAACATTACGTAGCATAATCGAAATCCGTCACATGAAGAATAATCCAGGGTTATATGTCATAAAAATGGGGTCCTCGTGTAGACATGAACTTCAATTAAATGTTGTTATCATAATCATTAAAGTAGTCTTTCAGCAGCTAAAAACGATTGTTGCTGTATCATTTTATGTGTTTTACCTAAAAACTGACCAAAGTAACGGGTGGGGGTAACATTAGCGTGTTACAGCAGCAAACTGTTATAAATGAAATGTAGGAATAATTAACGTTATAAATGTAAAGAGCAATTAAAATTATCATGTTTTTTTATATCTAAATAAATAGAAATATTGACATATTTAGAAAAAGATAGTCATCAGTCAAATAAGACCAGTAACGTATATAACCTTGACTAAAACACAATTAACTAACATGAATCGTTGGAGTGAATTTTATATGATTGGTCCTTAATCAACATACTCTGTCACTTCTCTTTAAACCATGTTGAAAGAACTACTTGCATATTTTGAATTAGTTAGGTAGCAGATAGCTGTGACATTGCCAGCTGAATAGAAAAGTTAACTTTTCCTTAGGATTTTCCCCAAAACGGACGAAAATATCGAACTGTAGTTGATATAGCCTTTCAGTGTAACTGTTTAGGATTTAAGTTTACACATGTGAAGCAGCCATGAAGAAACACCACTGTTTATGTCTCCAAGTCTGATAATATGGGATTGTCCTGTATTTGAAAGGCATTGTAACATTAACATAATGGTAAATATCTGTTATGTATTTGGAATAAGTTTTTTTTCATATTAGTGGTTGTTTTCAAAGGCTCAATTCTTGGATGCCAGAAAGCATTTAACTTACCATTGGTATCAAGACAGCAAATATTTACTTTTTTACACTCATAAGAACTCAACATGAACATCTGAAGCATTTAGAATTTTCTTAACATTTAATGTCACTTACAGCAACATCACAAAACGCATCATTTAAAACCTTGAGGGACCAGTATAATATGTATATGTGAGACCAGTATAATATGTATAAGTTGACCTAACTGATCCATGTCTAGGTTTAGAATTATCATGGGGGAGATACCTGTTTCCCTATATGTGCTGTCTACCGAGGCAATCAGGTAACCTACATGTAAAAATGGCTGTCATCTGAGGCAACTGATAAAGTATCGGCTCACTTGATAATTATTAACATCGTGCTTGATTGTAATCAACGTTACCTTTTTGTGTTGGTCCAATTAGTTACACTGCTCCATATTATCACTAAGTCAATTAAGCAATGGAAACTGATATACTTTAGGAGACACATATAAAGCGTCTTTTCATGAGTCTGTTCATGACATGTATCTCTCATTGTATCATTACCAAGATTTGTTTAGTCTGATAATTCTGTACAGCCCCTGTTTGTGTTCTGATACATTATCATAAGTACATAAAGTGTAATGAAAGACATTTTTAGTTTTGATCATTCGACTTTAAATATGTATTCTTCTTCTATCATTGTATTGATATAAATGGTATCAGAAAGCTGCATTTTCTTACTGTATATGAAATATCTGGTCAAGGGTCAAGACTCATTCAGAAAAGCGATAAGACTTCATTAATAAGCGGTTAACCCCTGTAATTATTGCTAAACAATAATTTATAAAAATAATAATTATAGTAATATCTTCAAAGTCAAGGAGGTCATCTGACATGAATAGTATGCATTACCTTGACATGACTAGTATGCATTACCTTATCATTTGCTAGTTTTTAATTCAGAACTAAATGTATTACTGTTTACGCATATGAGATATGAGGAATTTATGAATTACCCAGTAACTGGTTGTATTCGTTATTCGATCTGTTATCCTTCTCTTTGTTTTGTTACCGTACTGCAAAGTGAAACTACAGGTCAATACAGTCTTTAGGACAACTGGCATTTGCCCAGAAATATCCCGCATCAAATATGCTGTCGTTTTGATTTGCCACTTCATTTCGTGGCCTAGAATTTTGTAGAGCTCGGTCCCTTAAAACGAAAAATATTCGTCAAATTAAAAGTAAGCCCTGAAGCTGGTTCCATGCTAAATAGACTCATTATCCAACCGGCTATATATTGCTTTATTTGAAGCATGTACAAAATTATTTGCTGGCTTATAATTGAACCATCTTTTCTCTTATGAAATGTATCTGTTTTGCAGTTTTTTTATTATACAACAAAATGTCACGTATGTTACTATCTTAAGAATCGTAAGACTGGGTAGCTGTGCATAATCATTGAAGGTGCAGATATGTGCTATTAGAAATAAACAAGTAGCAAAACCTGCTCTGCGTGTATGGAATTTGCCAAGTCTCCATTTATTAGCATTTGGAATATTCCGAGTTTCGTCGCATATAAAATGTTCCTCATGAAGTCCCTAAATTTTTCTTAATTAAGCTGATAGTTCCAAGAAAACAGTGTTTTTTAAGAAGTGCAAGGATATTAAATTCATAATTGTTCTCTGAGAGACAGTGAAGAAATTCCGTAAGTCGTATTATAATGGACTAACTTATAAATTAAAGTTATTTACGTTACTACAAGTAGTAATAAATGATAAAAACGTACTAAAATGTATTTTCTAATACTTAACGATGATTCTATGGAGAAACTGCATTTGTAAATATAAACAGTAATGTACATTTGATTTTAAATTAAATACACATAGGTAACGTATATAATCGATGCCTATGGCCAAGGAGTCATTAGAAAAATTGACAACATGCGCTTTTCCTTTGTAAACACTCAATTGATGAAGTTTTTACATGTATATATTGCCAAAAAGAATAACACACATACCCACGGGCACTACATATGCCTGCACACTATAAGCATGTTATAGATTAAAACGATAGCATTTTGAAACTTGGCGGCCATCTTGAAAATGGATGATTTTTAAGTGGCCCTGAACCATTTTTGAATCTGGGCCATGTGAGGAACATTTAGTAAAAATTTCATCCTTGTATCATCAAGTGAAGTATTTCCTTCAATTTTCACCCTAAGCCGCTCCACTACCACGGCGAACACACAAACCACGTAAAATGCTATAAAGATTGCAGTAACAAAGCAAAAAGAAAGCAATAACCAGGTACCGATATAATCAGAACTACAATTCTGCCGAAAAATGACCCAAATGTAAAATACACTGAGACTGAATAACTATGAATAAAATTAAAAAAGATAAGAAAGTAGTTAACTACCTGTCGCCTGCTTAGTCCGCCGTCTTGGTACGTCGGATTCGTTTCCAAAAGTGTCCAAAAATGAAGGATCCACTGTACTATCAAGACACTGAGTGATAGTATTTTACTGCTCTATTATAATGGACAAACATAACTCTCTAATGAATGCGCCAATATAATTTCATTTATTTACCAGCCATTGGCGATTGCTGCGTTCATCGAGAATGCCTTCTATAATATACCATCCAGGTTTATTTCCTCTGTGTAATTCTAGTTTACACCTCTTCCAATAATTAGTATATGGCGAAATTATTTCTTTTACACTTAATGTCAAGCCACTGTACAATCCAGAATGTTTAATTATTTCTTTCACTGATATTGTTGCGTGTACTTTCCCTTCTAAACCAAAACACTCTTCTAGTTGGTGATAAAAATGTATCTCCATCTGTATTCTGTGAAGAAAAAAAATGATTACGTTCAGAAAACATTAAAATAAAAACGATGCAGCCAGTTGCCATTCAAAACATAAGTCAGCAGACGGTTGCCAATTCAGTTGCCGGTAGCCGATTCAGTTGCAAATTGAAAACATAAAAGAGGCAGTGGGTTGTCTAGGGCTGTTTGCCGATTCAGTTGCCGATTCAAAACATAAAGTAGGCAGTATGTTGTCAGCCGCCAGTTTCCGATACTTTTGCAGGCTGCAGATTCAAAACATAAAGTAAGCTGTGGATTGTCAGTTGCAAGTTGCCGACTTTGTTTTCGGTTTCTGATTCAGTTGACGATTAAAAACATAAAGAAGGCAGTTGTTGCCAGATGCTTGATGCCAATTCAGTTGCTGGTTACCGGTTGCCAATTTAGTTGCCGATTAAATACATATACTAGGCGGCAGGAATCACATTTCCACTTTACCGATTCAGTTGCCGATTCGAAATACAAAGAAGCTAATCCGCGGTAATCTAGTCATCATGCTGTATCAGCTGACAAAGTTTGAAACGCCTAGCTATAATAGTTTTCAAAGTCCAAATCTGCAAGGGGACATAATTCTAAAAAGAATAATTTAACTTTATTTTTAATTTTCCCTACTCACCAGTCTTTATCAGCTGACCAAGATTGAAGTTCCTAGCTTTAATACTATTTTAGTTATTTGACTCGAAAAATTGTACTTTCGCCCTTTAAGGATATACGCCCTGATATGTTTCTGTTAAATTTCAAATTTCTCACGAAACATCGTATCAAAGACATTAAAATGATTTATAGTAAAAGTACTTTTATCTACAAAATTTATAATTTGTGCCGGTCACTGGAAGTAGGAGAATTTAAAACAATTTATAAAAACGCGGGAATAGCGGGTCGTCATTCCCGCCAAAAACGAATACTGGATACGCCCAGTAATCATGGTTAATCAGGGAAAGTTATATCATGAATAATTTTAAGCCCTTTCTTTAATCAACATCGGACAGTTATTGGCTGAAAAGATCTCACGTGCATGGATTAGAGATTAATGCTATTGTAAGGTTATTTACTCCACTATTCATAAAATGCAAGGCGTGTTTGCAGAAACGCCTCTTTATTCTCATGTGGGAGTCAATCAATTTATGACGAAAAATGTTCATGAATATTCAAGAAGGGTTCGCAATGATATATCGTCTCTGCCTCCGTACCAAAGACTTTTGGATGAAGATTTTTTGCACAATTCTTAATTTTGTTGCATACAACTAATCCGTTAAATTCTTTTGTGGTTATTTCACAATGAAATACGAGGGAGTATACCGTCAAAAGGGACATAGCTCGACAAGGGGATATGATTCGGACAAGAAAAAATATGGGTCAGTTTTTTTGACGAGAAATCCATATATCAAATGTCAAAATATTTTTGAACGGAAGCATATACGGGCGCACGAAGGAACAAGCCGAAACCAATATCCTCCTCTCCCTCCCTCCCCCCCCCCCCCCCCCCAATGTTTTTTTAAAAACGGGGGCAAAATATGTTCCAAGTTTCGTGTGTTTGGAAGGGAGTATTGTAAATTTTGGTGTAACTCGATCTAAAACTGAGCCGCATTATGTAAAGTGTTTGAAGTATTTGGATTGCAATTGCTGGCGTTGGAGTGGTAACGGTTTTGTTTAAAAACATTTAGCAAACAAAAACATGCCTTTCAACGAAGAAAAAAAATCAAATAAATCGAAAAACAACAAAAAATTAATAAAATATAATTAAATAAATAAATAACGAAACAAACAAACATCATGCATCAGCTGACTAAGTATGAAACGCCTAGCTATAATACAGGTGCTTTGCATTGATTCTATACCTATGCAATTTTTTCAAAAGTCTTAGCATACCTCATAGTGCATTCTAGATTCGACTGAAAGTCTTTGTTGTCAAAAAATCTTACACTTACCGTGGGAATAAATAAAGGGACACTGCTTAGGATTCAAGAAAAGTTCGCTATATTGAATATTGCGGAAAAGCTATTTTGCAACCTATTAAAGTTATCTTATTTATATTAACAAGTGCTGAAACGCTTCCGCGTAGTTTTTGTACAGGAATATGGTAATGAAAACCCGAGATCGACATTTCAATAACAGATATTTAAACATGTTACATATAATGAATATTCGCATAAATTTCTTTTCTGCAGGCAACTTTTTAACTTTAAAAAGAGCAAGACTTGACTGTCTTTCATAAAATTTGTATAGATCCAGTGCTAAAAACAGCTAAGCTTGCTTCAGAAATTTAATAAACAGAATACCTCTATTTTCCCATCTGCAACCTATTTTGCAAACATATTTTTCAAAGCATTTCGATTGCGTTTGTCATTTATAATTGGAAATTTAACGTGACGCAAGAGAGGGGTTGGGGTAATTTACTCAATTTTTGCACTAAAAAGTTTAATGATCGATTTGTTTGCTTTTTTCATCTCCCGTCTTAATCATTTAACAAGATTGAACATGTGATTTCATTCATCCTTTTTGTTACTGCGAAAAGGTGTGAACAAATGCGTTCAAGTAGGTACACTGCTCAAATAAAAGATAGGAAAAACTAGACATTTTATATATTTCTATGCCAGGTTCTACATTTCTAAAAACTCATTCTTGTGCTTTGGTAGAATATTAACAGGAAGAAAAATGATAGATTTTAAAAAATATAAAAGCCAGCATTTCAGTTTCAAAGCCTGTAATACAACAAATAGGGATGTAGTAAGACGTTTAAAACACTGGTATAGGTATACTGTGTCCACCCCTCTCTTCTGTCCTGCCTTCCAGTTGTCAGTGTAAAAAGACCGTAAAAAGCATTCTTTCAATAGTTCACAAATTGGATAAAACAGGCATTCTTTTTATTAAATGTCTAAAGCGAGGCTAGCGGTTTTAACATCAGGATCTTTACTATCTGGCTCCGAAGAAGGTCTCAACTGGCTTTTTGGTAAATATTTTCATGCAGGAAAGATTTTTTTCGGGGTCTCATTAAGTATAACATGTTTAAATATTTGCTATTGAAATGTCAATCTCAGTTTTTCATTATCATATTCATGTACACCGCAAAATCGACTTTAACTACGTGGAAGCATTTCAGCACTTGTTAATATGGTTAAGATAACTTTGATAGGTTGCAAAAGCGCTTCTCAGCAATATATCTATACAACGAATTATTCTGGAATCCTAAGCAGTGTCCCTTTATTAATTCCCACGGTAAGTGTAAGATTTTTTGACAACAAAGACTTTCAGCCGAATCTAGAATAGACTTTGGGGTATGCTAAGACTTATGAAAAAAATGCATAGGTATAAAATTAATGCAAAGCACCTGTAGTTTTCGAGATATCTAAATTACAAATTTTCAAAGTCCAAATCTGCAAAGAGAGATAATTCGAAAAAATATATACAACTTTTGTGTAATATATCATGTATGAATTCTGTACAGAAGATCACTTATTAAAAGGAAGGAATATACCATAAAAGTAAAAAGTATGCAAAGACCAGGAACTGAAACAATCAAAATCCAAATCCGGCCCTCAAACCATAGTTACTGTTCATGCCGTAATCTCTTACGCCGTCACTATTAACAGCTCATTTATTGGGCAATGTATAAGTCCAGAATTAATTGTTCCGTGGAAGGTCATGTGGCCATAATGAAATCATATGACCTACAAACTACTAGATCATAACCAAATTTATCCAATGTGATTATCATGACTTAAAAAAGATTGCTAGAGAGATGCCGTTTCGGGGACTGGGGGTGGGGAGGGCAAGGTATTCGGTTTAAGTGGTCATTCTTTTCATTTAAAGTAAAAAGTATGCAAAGACCAGGAACTAAAGCAATCAGAAACCAAATCCAGCCCTCAAAACCAAAACGGGAAATAACTAAAATTATAAATAGTCAAAAGACAAAGAGAACATATGTTCAACTGAGTGAGCAGCTTTTTCCCAAAAGGTGGCCACTCAGCAAGCAACCCAAACCGAACTAAAAATAGTATAAACAGGCATAAGGTGAAACGTCACAGAAACTCCGACACCAAACACAGGCTACACAGAACAAATTTGTTCGTATGGTGTTGCTTTGTGTGACCTAGAGCTTGATGTTTATACCATTTTCAGATTTGTTGACTGTTAAGAGCATCTGACGATATTTTCTACAATGCGAGTGCTGTCCAGAAAACTGCGATGTGATAAAAGCATTATAATGTCTATACCCATCATTAGTAAATGCAGGACAACCATCTCTTGAGAAATACATGTTGTTTCAGTGGTTTATTCTTTCGCCAGATGTGCTAATTAATACGAAAGGGCTGCAGTGTACGCAGTTCGTCTGTGTAGAAAGATAAATGATAAAATAAGATCGTCCACTTGAATATTTAAATGTCAGTTACATACAGATAAAGTGTAGGGGTTAAAAGGGAATGACGTGAATTGTGGGTCTGTTACTAGGCTTGCTCAAATGGACACTGCGACTGCGTTGAGACAGTTCTATAGTATTTGAATCTTCCTTTTAAGTACGGATTCATAATTAATTTGGTTTGGCCGTTTGGTATGGTATGTGGTATGGTATGGATCAAGGTACCATACCACATACCAAGCCATCATACCATACCATATTTTACAGTGTGCCTGAATTTATTAATGAAAATGGACCTAATAGTAGCATTCATGAGTCAAAATCTTCAATGATAGATAAATGCACTGAAAGAAATGTAGCACTGCAAATGTAAAACAATTTAGAGGCTCTGTTGTATCAGATTTATCAGAATTGCGCCCAGTCCTCAAATGGGACATATTACCTAAACGTAAAGCTAATGCATTTTAATTTCCACACGAGGAGCGATCGAAAAGTTCATAGTCCCACTATGTTTTGAAACCCTTAGAGCAAATCTGAGTTATATTGATTTTAAACAGCTATTCTGCAGAGCAACAATCACCAAATTTCGGGAATTTATCTTAAATATCAATTGGATAACACTTCCACTTTTACAGTTACCCCCATGAGTGCACTGTATAACTTTTTGACCGACCATTGCTTTAGCAGAGTCAAACATTTGCAATTGTTTGGGTTTTTAGCTCAGCTGAGCCTTTAGGCTCATAGGTGAGCTTATAGTATAGCCAGGCATCCGTCGTCCGTCCGTCCGTCCGTCAGTCGTCCGTCGTCAACATTTTCAAACATCTTCTCCTCTGAAACCACTGGGCCGATTGAAGCCATATTTCATATGGAGCCTACCTAGGTCGGGAGAACGAAACCTTGTTCAGGGTATCTGGGTCACATGACCAAGATGGCCGCCACGCCCATATATGGTAAAAACCTTCAAAAATCTTCTTCTCCAGAACCGAATGGCCTATGACCTTGAAACTTCGTATGTAGCATTGGGCATGCCGGCCCATCATAGTTTGTACAAATCATGACCTTGCGTTGACCTTGGCTTAATTTACGGCATGGTCAATTTTGGTACGTTAGGCTTTTATATGGGAAAACGCTTAAACAGTGGATTTCTCAGTAACTATTTAAGTTTAAGGAACAGTACTTGGTATACATGGTCTACTAAATGACCAGATGAAGATATATGTCACTAAAGGTCAAGGTCATTCCGTCGGACCATCCGTCGTCACGATTTTCAAACATCTTCTCCTCTGCAACTACTTGGCCGATTAAAGCAAAATTTCATATGGAGTCCCAGTGGGATGGGGGAATGAAACTTTATACCCGGGGTCTGGGTCACATGACCAAGATGGCCGCCATGCCCATATATGGTAAAAACTCTTCAAAAATCTTCTTCTCCAGAACCAAAAGGCCTATGACCTTGAAACTTGGTATGTAGCATTGGGCATGACGGCCCATCATAGTTTGTACAAATCATGACCTTGCTTTGACCTTGACCTAATTTACGGCATGGTCAACTTTGGTACGTTAGGCTTCTATATTGGAAAACGCTTAAATAGTGTATTTCTCAGAAAATATTTAAGTCTAAGGTACAATACTTGGTATACATGGTCGACTAAATGACCAGATTAAGATATTATGTCACTAAAGGTCAAGGTCATTCCGTCGGACCATCCGTCGTCAAGATTTTCAAACATCCTCTCCTCTGAAACCACTGGGCCGATTGAAGCCAAATTTCATATGGAGTCTCAGTGGGATGGGGGGACGAAAGTTTATACCCGGGGTCTGGGTCACATGACCAAGATGGCCGCCATGCCCATATATGGTAAAACCCTTCAAAAATCTTCTCCGGAACCAAAAGGCCTATGACCTTGAAACTTGGTATGTAGCATTGGGCATGCCGGCCCATCATAGTTTATACAAATCATGACCTTGCATTGACCTTGACCTATTTAACGGCATCGTCAACTTTGGTACGTTAGGCTTTTATATTGGAAAGCGCTTAAACAGTGGATTTCTCAGAAAATATTTAAGTCTAAGTTACAATACTTGGTATACATGGTCGACTAAATGACCAGATGAAGATATTATGTCACTAAAGGTCAAGGTCATTCCGTCGGACCATCCGTCGTCAAGATTTTCAAACATCTTCTCCTCTGAAACAACTGGGCCGATTGAAGCCAAATTTCATATGGAGTCTCAGTGGGATGGGGGGACGAAAGTTTAAACCCGGGGTCTGTCATATGACCAAGATGGCCGCCATACCCATATATGGTAAAACCCTTCAAAAATCTTCTTCCCCAAGAACCGAGAGGCCTATGACCTTGAAGCTTGGTATGTAGCATCGGGCATGCCGGCTCATCATAGTTTATGCAAGTCATGACCTTGCGTTGACCTTGACCTAATTTACGGCATGGTCAACTTTGGTACGTTAGGCTTTTATATGGGAAAATGCTTTAACAGTGGATTTCTCAGAAAATATTTAAGTCTAAGGTAAAATTAAGGTACATTACTTGGTATACATGGTCGACTAAATGACCAGATTAAGATATTATGTCACTAAAGGTCAAGGTCATTCCGTCGGACCATCCATCGTCAAGATTTTCAAACATCTTCTCCTCTGAAACCACTGGGCCGATTGAAGCCAAATTTCATATGGAGTCTCAGTGGGATAGGGGAACGAAATTTTATACCCAAGGTCTGGGTCACATAACCAAGATGGCCACCATGCCCATATATAATAAAACCCCTTCAAAAACTTCTTCTCCGGAACCAAAGGACCTATGACCTTGAAACTTGGTATGTAGCATTGGGCATGCCGGCCCAACATAGTATATACAAATGATGACCTTGTGTTGACCTTGACCTAATTAACGGCATGGTCAACTTTGGTACGTAAGGCTTTTATATTGGAAAACGCCTAAACAATGGATTTCTCAGAAAATATTTAAGTCTAAGGTACAATACTTGGTATACATGGTCGACTAAATGACAAGATGAAGATACATGTCACTAAAGGTCAAGGTCATTCCGTCGGACCATCTTTCGTCACGATTTTCAAACATCTTCTCCTCTGAAACCACTGGGCCGACTGAAGCCAAATTTCATATGGAGTCCCAGTGGGATGGGGGAACGAAAGCTTGTACCCGGGGTCCGGGTCACATGACCAGGACGGCCGCCATGCCCATATATGGTAAAAAACTTTCAAAAATTTCCTTCCCCAGAAAAGGCCTATGACCTTGAAACTTGGTATGTAGCTTTGGGCATGGGGAAAAACGCTTATATAGTGGATTTCTCAGAAACTATTTAAGTCTAAGATACAATATGTGGTATATATGGTCAACTAAATGACCAGAGGAAGATATTATGTCACTGAAGGTCAAAGTCATTTTGTCGGTCTGTCCGTCATCAAGATTTTCAAACATCTTCTCCTCTGAAACCACTGGGGAGATTGAAGCCAAATTTCATATAGTGTCTCAGTGGGATAGGGGAACTAAAGTTTATACCGGAGGGCTGGGCTGCATGACCAAGATGGCCACCATACCCATATATGGTAAAAACCCTTCAAAAATCTTCTTCTCTAGAACCAAAAGGCCTATGACCTTGAATCTTGGTATGTATACCCGGGGTCTGGGTCACATGACCAAGATGGCCGCCATGCCCATATATGGTAAAAACCCTTCAAAAATCTTATTCTCCAGAACCAAAAGGCCTATGACCTTGAAACTTGGTATGTAGCATCGGGCCCATCATAGTTTATCCAAATCATGACCATGCGTTGACCTTGAATTAATTTACGACATGGTCAACTTTGGTACGTTAGGCTTTTATATGGGAAAATGCTTATACAGTGGATTTCTCAGCAACTATTTAAGTCTAAGGTACAATACATGGTATATATGGTCAACTAAATGACCAGATGAAGATATTATGTCACTGAAGGTCAATGTCATTTTGTCGGTCTGTCCGTCATCAAGATTTTCAAAACATCTACTCCTCTGAAACCACTGGTCTGATTGAAGCAAAATTTCATATGGAGTCTAAGTGTGATCAGGGAATAAAAGTTTGTTCTCAGGGTCTTGACCAAGATGGCCGCCATGCCCGTATGTGGTAAAAACCCTTCAAAATCTTCTTCTCCAGAACCAAAAGGTGTCTGACCTTGAAACTTGGTATGTAGCTTTGGGCACTCAAGCCCATCATAGTTTATACAAATGATCGTGCGTTGACCTTGACCTAATTTATAACAGTGTCAACTTTGGTACATTATGTAGTCTTTTATATGGGAAAATGCTTAAACAGTGGATTTTTCAGAAACTATTTAAGTCTAAGGTGCAATATTTGGTATATATGGTTGACTAAATGACCAGATGAAGATATTTTGTCGTTAAAGGTCAAGGTCATTCTTTGACTTTTGTACAAGGTCATTGAGATTCTGTCACCCGTCAACATTTTCAAACATCTTCTCAGAGGCCACTAAGGTCAATTGAAACCATATTTCATATAGAGCTTCACCGGTTTAAAGGAACCATAGTTTGTTCAGATGGTGTTGGTCACTTGACCAAGATGGCCACCATGCCCATATATGGTAAAAACTCTTCAAAAGTCTTTTTCTCAAGAACCGAAAGGCCTATAACCTTGAAACTTGGTACCGGTATGTAGCATTGGGCACTCAGGCCTATCATAGTTTATACAAATGATTACTGTATTTCATATGGAGCTTTAATACTGGGTCAAAGGAATCAAAGTTTGTTCAGATGGTCATGGTCGTATGAACATGGTGGCCGCCACACCCATTTATGATAAAAACCATTCGGAAATCTTTGTCCAGAAACAAAGGCCCAGTGACCTTGTGGCTTGGTATATAGAATTGGGACTCAACATTAATCCCCAAGGGAGGGGGCCCCTGCCCTGGTGCTATATACATGTATAAAAGCATGAAAATATATACCAGGACCAAGTGTCAGGTGAGCTACAGGACCATTGGTCCTCTGGTTTGTGTTTTGCAAATATGTTTTACAGCATCCCGGTAATTGATGATATATGCAAACATAAATTTATTCCATTTCAGAATAAAAAGCAAAATTTTAATTTTCACAAAGTGTCTACTTTGAGAGTTTCTGCTGACAATGCAAAATCGGAGTCGCACGCTGTCTGTGCACAGAAGCGGATATCTTTTAACTCTTTTTGATAGAAATCGTGTGAGATGTTAATGTTTATATGTGTGTAAAAATTGTTTGATTTTGCCCTCCATGTTCCTAACAAACATGAAAGTAGGGAATGAGTCTCTAAATATCAGGCTTGTCTTTGTCAATCTTTTCCTTTGATGTTGGGGATAGGGTTTGGGATCTGATTCAGTCAGTTCCTGAAGTGTATTTACTCTTGAAATTTGCAATATATAAGGGTTTAAGTTAAAGCCACCAGACGCCAAAATATTTTTCATTTCCATCAACTTATTGACAAATCATCATATGTTCATGTACTACAACAAGAACCTTTTTAATCTTGTTGAATGTGAAAAATGATTTCTCAAAGTAAGGCAAGATAAATGGATTTTAAATGTTATTTTAAAAATATGCCACCTCTCTTGTGTTTAAGGTGCTGTATAAAAGGAAACTTCAGCCAAATATTTTTGAAAGGTCCATCGAAAGCTAGTAAATGACAACTAATTATATTCGATAAGCACGCATGAGCAGATTTACTAGAAATATCGAAGGCTCGGAACTTTTCGATCGCTCCTCGTATGCTAACAACAGAACATTACCAAATAATAAATAAAACAGTCACATTCAATCGTAAAACGAATATAGACTGAAGACAACATCTAGCAGGTCACCTTTTATTTTATAGAATAAAGCGTTATGCAATTTTCGATTAGTCAAGCTGCAAACATGAAAGAACAAATGCTATGGCATGTAAAATATTGCAATTATTCGATATTTTTATATTATTATTCTATCTTATCTATATGTATTTATAAATTTTATATTTCTATTCTATTACTGCTTATTACTCTTTTACTCTTGTATAATTCTAAATTTGTATTCAATATCCCTTCATTTCTGTGGTCTATGTTCCATTTATATTCTATATTGTGTCATATGTATTTTTCAATTTTTGATTCATATTTTATCTTTTTTATTGATATTGTATATTTTATGTTTGTATTCAATCTCTGTTCATTTCTATTTTATATGTTCCTATTTGTATTCTATATTCGATGATTTGTATTTATAAATATTAAACTTATTTTCCTTGTTTTATTTCTATTGTATATTGGTATGTTTCTATTCTATATCCGAGCATTTGCCTTCACTGAGACGACCATTTTTAGTCAATTCAATCGTACATTTGATTTGCATAATTTGTTTGTTTGCTTTGTTACATAGTATTTCATTTGCTAAGAAAAAATTGGGTATGTCTTATTACCGGAACCTTTATCAGTCCACCCTATATATTTATAGGCTAACCACCTAAATACCAATAATAAACTAGAAATAGGACACGGATGCCCCCGCCTAGTGCCTTCAGTAAAATTAAGTTACTGGCACTTGTAGGATAACTAGGTTCATAGAGGCAGACTTGTACAATATAAAAGGCAAATCAAGAGACACGAAATGTTAAAACGACCTATGCAGGACTAAGTTATAGGCCGAACACAAAAATGTTTTCACTATAGCATATACATGAAGTTTACATGCGCAGTTTGACCTCCACCTTCAAGCTAGGGGTTTGTCATCATGATCATTTATGCAATATAGTTTTGAATCCCACCATGCAGGATAAAGTTATGGACAGGACATAAACATGTTTCACTGAAGCCTATGCATAAAGTTTAAGAGCAGACTGTGACCTTGACCTTTGACCTTGACCTTTGAGCTATTAATATGATTCTTGCATGTGACACATCAACAAACTATTTAAGCCAGATTATTTCGAAATCATGCAGGACACAATTTCACTACAGCCTATGCACAAAGCTTAAGTGCTGGCTGTGACCTCGACCTTCAAGCTAGCAGCGTGGTTTTTGCACACTACACATCATCCTGTCATGACAATTATTGATGCCAAATAATATGCAGGACAAAGCTTTGGACCAGACACGAACATATTTCATTATAGCCTATGCACAAAGTTAAAGTGTAGACATTGTTTAGTCATGATGATCATTTGTGCCAAAAAATTTTTAAATCCAACCATGCAGTCCAAAGTTATGGGTCGGACACGAATATATTTCATTATAGCCTATGTACAAACTTTAAGTGCAAATTGTGACCTTGACCTCTGAGATAGCCACTGAGTTCTTGCACGCGACACACCATCTTGTCATGATGATCATTTGTGCAAAATAAATTTTTGAATTCCACCAAGCAATCCAAAGTTATGGATCGGACACTTGGGGGGTGGGGCAAATTTGTTCCTTAAAAGGACCCGCGCACCCCCTCACATAACATTTCCTATGTAGATGAAGATGACAGATTTCCTCATTGTGCACCCGCGCAGTCAGGTCAGAGCCTTTGCAGTACGCACACACTTTGCATGGACCCTGACGGGTTTGCAAGTATAAAATGAATGCACGGATTGTCTCATGTGCAAGCCCCAATCATAGTGTTCGTTTAGGAATAGGCTGATCTTGTTTAGTCAAACTGCTCACCTTATTACTGATATTTTGTAATGTCCATTAAATGTTTTCTGAATTTCAGTGCACCTTAATGCACAAAATATGTAACAGATAGATAGATAGATAGGTAGATAGATAGATAGATTAACAATACAATACAATAATTGTATTCTTCAATAAAGGCCCCCGGCTCATAGCACGAAATTTACAGTACATTTTGGTGATGCCATGAAATGTACAAACATCAAACTAATACAATTTATCACAAGTATAACGGTAAAAACAACGCACCATACGATACTCAGACATCTACTCCCATTTTGCACGTGCATATCGTGTTTGCTAAACAGCAGATTAATGTGTCAGTGATTCAGTTTTCTTAACTTTTGGATACTATAAAATCTTAATTCTTAAAGGGACTTCAAACATAACACAGCACATTTAGAATGTGGCTATTACCTACAGGTAAGAAATGGACGGACAGGCACGTGGCAAATCAGTAGCGTCCCCCGGGCACACAAAGTCGAACCAACACCGAATCAACGCCGGCTCGTGTGTCATTAAAAGACAGGGGGCTGTCGGATAGTCAAACTGATAGAAGTTTAGTATAATTACAGTGAAACAATCGACAAAACAGCATATCGCGAGTAAACAGTAAACCATTTCAGTATATGTAACAATATAGTGACGGATAAAATTTCAATGTGTATGGGCACACCTCCAGCGAAAGCAACTCCGCCACCCTATCTCCGCGGAACCAACTCCTAAAGGAGAGAATGTGCTCCTTAGGAGCAAATTCTCTCCTTTAAGAGCAGGGGAACATGCCGCCCAGAGAAGCAAACAGATCGTCACAAAAGTCGCCTCTCCGTTAAAAATGGCAGGGAAAATCACAGTGATGCCTCCACAAATCCAAGAAGAGCATAATACCTGTAAAGTGATTCTTAAAGCTAAAAGCTAGAAAACCTCGAGAGCAGAGGGACACACCGTCCGGGGAGCAAAAGAAAGTCACGAAATTATCTCCCCTGGAAAAATGGCTGGAGAAAACACAGTGACAACTCTACACATTTGAGAATAAGAAGAAAAAAATAGTCTGTTACATGAGAGCTTAGTGACACACCGGCCGAGGGAGCAAACAAAAAGTCCCAAAAGTTGCCTCCCCTGTAAAAATGACTTAGAAAAACTCCGTGTCGCCTCTTCAAATCCGAAAATAGAAAACAATACCTGTAGGACGATTCTTAAAGCTAAAAGAACTCAAGAGCAGAGGGACGCACCGCCCGAGGGAGCAAACAGAAAGTCACAAAGTTGCCACCCCTGTAAAAATGGCAGACACGGTGACACCTCCACACATCCGAAAATAGAACAAAATATCCTGTAACATGGTTCTCAAAGTTCGAAGACAATGTAGATCCCCTGGGTCAGCTCTTTTGAGCTGCCCCATTAGGAAATACAAACTCTTCAAATACGGATATATATCTGTAGATCTTCTACGAATTTTCAAAACTGTTTACACTTTCTCGTTCAATGATGATAAGGTTTATTCACTATATAAGGAATGCCACACCTGTATGATTTAGCATACTATGCATGTGCAATCAGTGGACTGTTCAAAATCTTTCACCTGACTAATTGTGCGTAAATACTTGCTTAGAAGTCATCTCTATGGCTCCTAAAATATAAGCATGGAGAAGGCCAAATTCTAGACTTACTGATTCGAATGCTAAGACTCTGCTATTGAAATATTTGAACTGTTTTTTTTTTTTTTTTGGCTAAAACTAGATATTTGTGGAAACTGGACCTAAAACAGCTATTTAGAAGGCCTTGAATAAATGGCATGCAGGCAATACAAGGTCTTGAAAAACAATTTTCAAATTATAAGAACTTGTTGACTGGCTTTCACCAAGGCAACTTAGGATTTCCAGAAACTGATGCTAATTAATAAATGAGCCGCGACGCGAGAAAACCAACAAAGTGGTTGTGAGCCCTGCGCAGGCTCAGATCAGCCTGGCCATCCACCCAGTCTGATCAGAGTATTCGCTGTCCGCATGGAGGTAGCTTAGACCCTTAGCTACAGTTTGAGCACTTAACGAAGAGTCTGATCAAGTGGGCGGGTGCCCAGGCTGATCTGAGTCTTCACTGGGCGCACAACCACTTTGTTGTTTTTTGGTGTCGCGGCTCATATCTCTTTGCATAGACATAATTGGATTCTGATAGCTTCATCGTCGTATTCATTTTACGGTATAGCCTGTACATAAAATTGAATATACTTGCATTTTCACTCTTACAAGTGATAGCTTATGTTAATATTAAAGCTGTTATGGTAACGTATTATGTCAGTAAGCAGTCAGCTGAATTAGAAAAGGTTCAAATTATGCTGAAATGGGCAGTCAACCTTAGCAAAAAGTGGACTTGACGGTTACGCATCAGACCAGTTCTTAACATTTGTATAAGAGCTATAATGTCTATTTATTTATTTATATACGCAACATCGCCCTTATAATCGTATATACCGCAGCAGCCCCTGAGAATCTAGAGCGGACAGGTCCAAGGAAGCAGTGCAGACCCAGATCAGACCGACCCTAAAAGGTCTGGTCAAGACCTACAGTGCTTGCAAGTTAACCCACATCCTCTCGACAAATTCTAGTGATAAATTGATGATAAAATTTCAGCTGTCCCAATTCTCAGGGATCCTGTGGTATATTAAGTAGAACTATGGTGACTCAGATCATCAATATCGACATTGTGACAAACACGCCTTAGTTATGCGGTGCCAACCAATGTCAGTCTGCTCCTGCATACCCCTCCGATCAGGATCTACATTTTCAAACTTTTATACAATTCAATGGTATAAATGTAATTTATAATGGTTACGACAAGTTATAATGCCCCAATCTTTAGGATTTCTACAGCAAAACAAGCCATAAAACTACGGTGGCCCAGACTTAATCACCATTATTACATTGTGTCGTACTAATAAGTCATATTTCTTGATAGGTCAACAGCTTAAGTCATTTGTAGAACCCTTATTACCGTAATAAAGGTTTCTGAGCTCGAACGCACTAACAAAAAATGTCAAGGTGCGCTAGTGTATTGCTAGCGGCCTAAAATTTCGAGGAAAATGAAAATCAACACAGCAAATTACCATCACAGTCGCTGAACGTAACAGCATAAGGACTTTCGCGTGTGAACACTAAAATGACGCCATGACAGTACGTGACGTCATTTTACAATGTCAAATATGCCATTTTTGTGGATTTTTTCCTAAACAAGAATTCTGCGGAATGCTATGTCGCACCTGCATTGCGTTTCCACAGTAGTAAAGACTATATAGTTAAAAAAACTTTATGAAAAATGGACAAAAATGCTAGGGTCAACACAATTTTGGATGTAAAATTTTACTAAGTCAGAAGAGCATGAAATATAGGCAAAGGGTAGGAATAACTGCAACATCCCTCGTGAACATTCTAAGCAGAAACTTTATGCCAGGTGTGATGACTCCAGGTATCATACTTTCAGACGAAAGGACTAAAGCGCCAGGGCCGATATATATTTTGGGGTTTAAAATTTTGCGAAGTCAGCAGAGCATGAAATATATGAAAAGGGTAAATTAATTGCATCAGCCCTTAAGAACATTCTAAGAAGAAACTGGATGCCAGGTTTGATGATTCTAGGTATCATAAATCGTGGGAAATGGACTTAACACTAGGGTGGACATAATTTTGAATATAAAAAGTCCGCAGAGCATTAAATATAGGTCAAGGTATAAATAAGAGCAATAGCCCTCGAAAACATTCTTAGAAGAAGCTTTATGCCAGGTTTGATGATTGTAGGTATCATAATTTGCGAGATATCTACTTAAACGCTAGGGTTGACGTAATTGTTGAGGGACAGTTTTACAAAGTCAGCAGAGCATGAGCATAAAATAAAGGTGAAGGTATAAATAAGAGCAACAGCCCTCAAGAGCACTCTAAGAAGAAGCTTTATGCCAGGTTTGATGATTGTAGGTATTATAGTTTGCGAGAAATGGACTTAAATGCTAGGGTCGACGCTAGGGTCGACGTAATTGTTGGTGGCCTTTTCACAAAGTCAGCAGAGCATAAAATACAGGGTAAGGGTAAAAATAAGAGCAACAGCCCTCAAGAACATCCTAAGAAGAAGCTTTATGCTAGGTTTGATGATTGTAGGTATCATACTTTGCGAGAAATGGACTTAAATGCTAGAGAGCCTAGGGTCGACGTAATTGTTGACGGACGGACGGACGAACGGAATGACTGACGTACGGACGGAGGGAAAAGTGAACTCCTATATCGCACCTTGCTAAAGCAGGTGCGACAAAAATGACGAAATTCAGGTACGCTTTGCAAAATAAAAATATGATGGCATAGCTGTACCAACTCGCTTTTTATGGAGATCCACGCAGCAGAGTAACCGACAGACTACAAAAGAACTACTTGGTACACGCATGCCATCAGTGTTTAATTTTACGTTCTTTCTGTCTGTAGCTACTGTAAAATTTCAGGTTTGACCATTTGTTTATGCCATTTTGATCAATAATTGGTCCAGATAATGCCAAAATGCTATGAAAACATGTACATTGAACTTCAATTATATCAGAAAAAATTGTTGAAAGCGACGACGACGACAGCAACAACAGCAATGTGCAAAGAGCAAGGTGTCTTAAACAAGTACATGCCATGCCTATTGTTTAGAGGGAATGAGAGAGAGAGAGAGAGAGAGAGAGAGAGAGAGAGAGAGAGTATCCGCCAATCAGTACCCTTGGAGATCGGCTTTAAATAATTTTAAAAGTGTAGGTCCCACGCTAATAAATAAGTGCGCGAATATGATTGACATCTCGCGTGAAAACGGACCTTAAAAGATGTATACACATAAATCAGCCTGTGCTCTTGCGCAAACGGGTCAGAATACCTTCTTGTCAGGTTTAGTTTCTGCAAGAGTCAAAAACCATATACGCGAAAAGGGAAGGTACTGGTCATTATACTCGATTGCGTATGCTGATCAGGGTATTTCCTCTTTGTACATGCAGTAAGCTTCATTTTCATGCGGCATTATTTTCTAGTTCTGAATGAAATTAGTGCACGGGAACGGCAAACAGTCTATCAGACTGCATGGATGTGCAAGCTGATTTGAGTGTGCACTAGTCGCAAATGCCATCCTATTGGAATGTCAGTTCACATCGATTTAGTGGCGGTGGTCATATAGATTCTTTGGCAAGCATTTTGCCATTCTAACGGAGCAAAATTATACATGTCAGAGAAATGTGCGTCAAAAAATCTTTACAACATTAACCTTATTATTGTTTCTTCTTTCGGTTTCATGAAACATGCATATAATTATTTTAAATACAAAACACGTCTTTGTTAACCTGTCGACGATATTTGACAAATGCAAATACAATGGCAAAAGACGTCTGCTCAAATGTTTCGTTTTGCTTTCGGGTTGAAAAGGCTACATGTATATTATAATTGTTACAGCCAATTACTGTTTTGCAAAGAATGAGCTTCAAAATATATTATCCACAACTTTCGTCAATTCTCTCTACCCCCCCCCCTCTCTCTCTCTCTCTCTCTCTCTCTGAATAGGCACTAGTTTTTATTTATTTATGCATATTTTCATACCGATGTAATCAGTGGCTAAAAGGCTACCCATGTCTGATTGCAGCAAACTTCGTAATTAGTCCAAGCTGTGTATTCCATAGTTTTATGCACTTGAACTTGTAGGCAGTCGGACAATGCGGAAAATGATCAAACTGCTCTGATCCTGGTCTGCAGTTTTTGCCAACTAACACATGCTGTCCACCCTTGTGTTAGAAACGTCCAAGTTGGCCAACTTATTGTACTTTATTTGCTCTACATACCCGGACGAAGATGTTCTAGTCGAGCAACCTGAACCGGGTCAGCAAAGTTTGCCCATTATTTGATGAAACAGTGTAGCTCCTGAACAAGCTGTTGTTGTGATTATTCGCCTTGCGCAGACGTAAGTATAAGTTAAGCCGCGTCGAACATACGAGATGTTATACCTTGCATTCGCGCGCGCAGACACGCATTAAGACGCTGACATACGCAGCCCGGTCACTGTTCAAATTGCTAACCTATGCTAAACAAAATGGGCATGCTCTGACTTGGCATGCGTGTAAGCAGGCTGGCCTAGGCATGCGTAGTCTGCATGCCTCATAATTTTCTAGCGATACGGCTTAATTGTTTCTCAATTTTTAGTTCATGAATTTTATTTTTAATTAAAATGAAATACGAATATTTATTGCGTTTGCAACCTTTTTCTATTTTGTCGATAACGGCGACAGAATTGTCTAATCATTGCCTACCTTGTATGCATTTAAACATCTCTCATTTGGAGGAGAGTGAGGCACTGTGGTCGAGTGGTTAGAGACGCTCGGTTATGGTGCAGATAGTCGCCGGAAGGTCGTGAGGTCGCGGCTCACCGTCACTATCCGACAACTGGGAAACTCTTTCTGTCAACTGAACAGTAAATGGGTAATCAGGGAAGGATAAGGCAGCAAAAGAAGAGGAATGGGCTCCGCCTTTCATCTGCTGTGCCCAATATACAGTGGGTCTCTAACCCTCACTGCCCCTACGGCTACTAGGCTATGGGAAAACTTTACCTTATACCATTTGAAGAATACTATACTAATGTATTGAACCTGAATCACAGACTACAAATCATTGTGTCTGGTCAGTCCTCGCCATTGAAACTAAGGTAACAAGTGGAACTGTTCATTGCCGGCTTGAATATGAAAATATTAGCGGCAGCTATAAATGGTAAATTACATGCATATCGGATCTCAGAATAGGATAGTGTAGATGCCAAATACAAGACTATTATTATTAGTTCGTTGTTGCTGTTTTCATTTTTAAGCATTTTACCTTTTTCCGTTACCATCTTGTTTACTTTTATACGTTTGCGTTTTGCTGGCAGTGGCTGTATATATGATATTGAGTTTAACGTCACTTTCAACAGTTTCAGTCACATCTAGGCACAAACCTCCGTCGCCGAATGTGTAAGTGCGCTGACTTAAATATCAGGTCTCTCATCGCTACTAGTTCGAACATCGGCCGGCGCACAAGTGAGAAGGCCAAGTTCTGCCTACGGAAGGTCAGGGTGTTTTCCCGGGGAGCTCCGGGGTTCGCCCACATTTGATTAACGATCGGCTTTACACAAGTGAAGTGTTCTTGAAAGAGCCGTAAAACGAATATTAAAAAAAATAATATCTAGAACTGGTACGACATGTGCAAGGTATGCAATGTAACCCGTTTACATCGTGAAAAATTCCAAATTTCCGCCGGTGGTGGTTTTCGATCCCGGTAGCGCTAGCACAAGAAGCCAGCGCCACTAGCTCTTTGCACTGTAGCTATTTGCAATAGGAACTATTTGATATTCGTCTGTTTTGTGATTTCTATGACGGCAAACCTTTCTTCACAAAAATACGCAATATTGTGTATGCTGTAAAATTTTCGCTAATATTGCTAAAAGTGTAATAGTATATGTACTAAGGACAGCAAGACACAAAAATAACGTTGTGATTCACGCGACGTCAAGTTAAGCAACGGAAACGTAAACGTCAACGAAAGTCTTTGAACCCCTGACGTACTTGAATCGTTCTGTCTGCAAGAAGGACTGAGATATGGGCCTAATTCATTCGTTTTTCGTCTAGCGAGACTCTATATAAGAAATTATAAAAATTTTACCAAAATCTAAGGATAGGCCAAAAACCGCCCTTAGCGCAGCGCACCTTGTGAGTCAGACTGTTTTAAAATAAAAGTAATGTAAAGATAAAAAAATTTTCCCCAAAATTCTTTAAAATATTTATTTCTAAGGTCACGATACATCGAAAATACCATACAAAGTGAAACTCAACTTCAATCGTATATACGTTCCTTTCCAGACAAAATGGACAAATTTAAATTCTCTTTTGATATTTGAATGCCCTCCTTTCTCAATTTGGAGATTATGACTAGAGCATCGAAAATTTGCTAACGTTTTTCTACATATAGAGCTTAAGTCTACAAATAAATATTTCTCTACTTCCAGGTTTGATTTGAAAATTTATAATGGTTAGCTTTAGGGGATTCGTTGATAGCACGTTGCCAATTTTGTATCGAAAAGTCATTTATGCGTTGCAAAAACATAGTTAGAAAAATGTTTACGTTACCAATTTCATCCGCAACCCAAGCATAACCAAAACCACGTTCAAATAGATTCAAATAGAAGTGACCTTATATGACCTGTCTTAGCATTAGATAACATTGTCGTGGGTATCGATGATTTGGCATATGCAGTCATTTTACCGATGTTTAGCCAATATTGGATAGCTTGTCTAAGCTTAAGGTGGTGATAATCATTGATTTGGGACATACCGTCACAAAGACAAAAATCTGCATAAAATACTCCAAATAACACTGACCTTTCCAAAACTTAGCAGATGCCTTCTTTATGTTGTTTCTCATAACTTAGAATCCCAAAATGCAGCATTTGTTAATGTTAAAAAGTGTTTTTATAAGGAAAGATCAAAGGATAATTTTCTGCGAATAAATCTGAAAAAATGATATCGTTATTGATAATATACTTAGTGCTTAGAGTACCTTGTTGCATAGTGGAGAGCGTCCTAGCAATTATTTTTTCCAACTCTTTCATACATTATCAGGCTGAGCAGATGAAAAAAGATGCAGTCTGTGTCCAAATTTTTTTGTCAAAACACACAGGTGGGAGAGATGAGACTATTTTAACAAGGTTGAACAATTTCATCTACACACCACTGATCATCTCAGTAATGTATTTTATTTATACTGTGGGTGTTAACATAGGTATGCTTGCCTACCCTATATTGAATAAATGCGTCCAGTGTACATTTACTTTGTACATGGTTGAACATTTGAGAAAAAGCTACCGTTTTCATCTGGTCTACATTACAATTTGAGAAAGAGTTGGAATAAATAATTGCTAGGACGCTCTTAGTTATGCAATAATGCAAATTCAGCACTACTGCTACGTAAATTTTCAATAACAATATTTTTTTTCAGATTTATTCGCAGAAAATTACCCTTTGAAACACTTTTTTAAGCAGCATGTACGTCTATTTTGTATTCTAAACTGTAAAGAACAACAAAAATAAGAAGTCTGCTAAATTTCATGGAGATACATTACTTTTTTATGGTTTTATGCAGATTTTTACATTTACCATAAATCACCACCTTAAGTAATAGATGAACCCGCAAGAGGTAAAAGACCACATTCTCCTGAAGCGACTAGTCGAGTCATAATGGAATATGGTGTCCAAATATTTAGGGGAAATATGGTAGATTATCAACTTTACACTGTGCAATTACCCTCCTTACCTCCCTATAATGCTTAAAGACCTTGGGCCGTGTGCAAAAAGTAGGCGTAAAGTACGCCGTCGAAGGCTACGAACGTCGGCTCAACTACGTCCACCAAACGACTGTATTTAAGCAATTTTCATTTAACCAGCACATTTGACAAACACCCTGCACAACGGTAAATCAGTTTCAGAGCAAACCGTCTTGTCATAAACTTAGCTTGTAACGGTACCAGTCAGCGGTAATACTGACGACTTCTGCTGTTGTTCTATTACCAAGCACATGGCAATACTCTTAAGTGTGAAGTAACAAGCTCGAATGATAATGTTAAACGGATGAAAAAAAAAGAGAAGAAGAAGAGATGAGGAATTATTATTATTATAATTATTATTATTTGAAGTGCAGTTTCGCTGATGGTAGGGCCTATAGAACGACGGTCGTAGCTAAAGATGAAACATTCTGCCTGTATGCGACACTTACGAAGAGAAAGCCAGCGGGCACACAAAATCGAAATGATGTCGTACTGACGTCAATGCGACGTAATGACATCTCATCGACGTCTAAATGACATCGTTTCGACGTCATTCCCCCCCCCCCACACCCCCCACGAGAAACCCCGTATCGCCATCCATGTACACAGGACATCTGTATTTTTTGTTGGTCTCCAGTAGTTTAATTGAGCTGCTTCACGAGAAAACGTACCTTAAGACATGGGCAAATAGTGATTATTAAGATTAGCCTATGCAACTGCGCAGTCTGATCAGATTTTCGGCTGTTTGGTAATACTGATCGGGAACGGGGAAGATTTTGGCAAATGCACATATGCGCGGGCTGGTTCGAGTCTGAATAATCAGTTATCGTACATGCAACAGTGCTGACGAGCAAAACAGTCGACATGAGAATCAGCTCGGTCGACAGCCATAGTACTATTTCTCCTTTAATTGGTATTGCTTCGAACAAGGATCAGTAATATTTGTCAGGACGGGGCTCGAATCCAGCTGTCAAAATTATCTATATCAAGCACATCTCTTAAGGTTTTCTGCTGATCATTATCATGCATGACTTTCGACAGGATAGCTTAGAATTTATTATTAGCCGGTAATGGGGACTTTCACAATACCGGTTAAAAGCACAACAGAACAGAACAAAACTTTGTTCATGTAGGTAAACATGTCAGGTCACACACAGGCGACATATGATTATTATACAAGTGGCATTCGATATTTACGAGGAGGGTAAAAAAAACATCAGAGAAGAACTTTACAGCTTCTCACAGCGGATTGGACGGTAACAGGACACTTCGACCCGAAACCATCTCGGCCCCTAGACACCTCGGTCCCTAGTCATCTCGACCAAAACCATCTCGGCCCCACCTGGACACTTCGGCCCCTAGTCATTTCGGTCCCTAGTCTATCGGCCCCATAGCCCTAGTCACTTCGGCCCCAGTTTGATAATTAATTTCTCTGTTTTTCACTAATTTTGCCCGGTGAAATATATTTACTTTTTTAGGCCCCCTTGACGATAGTCGGGGCATTAAGATTTGCCCCTGTCTGTCCGTCCGTCTGTCTGTCTGTCCGTCCGCCTGTCCCTCCGTTCGTCACTATTTACGGTATAGAGTTTGTGTAATCAACTTCTCTCACAGTTTTCAATGGATCTGTTTCAAACTTGCATACATGTTGTGGACATATTGAAGTTTTGTTGGAGCTAAATTTAATTTTGACAGCATTACGACTACTTGAACTTAGTCATTTTAGGCAATTTTTTTCATTGTAAGGTATGGAGTTTGTGTAATCAACTCCTCTCACAGTTTTCAATGGATCTTTTTAAAAACCTTGCTAACATGTTGTGGATATATTAATGATATGCTTGGAAGTTTTTATTGTGGCTGGAATTAATTTTGAGAGAATTTTGGCTTTTTGAACTTGGTCATACTAGGATTTTCTCTCATAAAAGTTCTGAGCCTGAATCATTCTTGCATAGTATTTGTCCTTAAAAAGTGCTTTAGGGATCTTCACATGTTCTGTGACAGGCGCTGCAGGGGGGGGGGGGGGGCATCCTTAGTTTCTTACTGTCACAATTTTCTAGTTACAGTACAATTCCCCGAGAGTCCAATAGAATCCGGCAAAATTAAGAGCTCAGTACCAGCTCAGTCTTGCGAGTTTTTTTTGGTTGTTTGTTTTGTGTTTAACGGCTCCTTGAGACATTACTTCAGTCTAGATCGAGCCGTATCCCAGAGAGAGAGGGAGACAGAAGAGAGATTATGATAGCCGGAGAAAATATCCACACAAAACCGATCCGCACATATTGCAAAAACAGCAGGTCCTTGCCCAACTAATATCCAAATTAGTAGGGCCACCCGGCAATCACCATCGCCCGACAACATCCACCCTCAGTCTTGCGGGAACCGTCGTTGATGCGTTCGTGCAGATCTTTTGTTTCCTTTGTAATCCATAGAACGAATACTCACAAATGCGTGTAGCTACGTTTCTTCTTTGTTTTTTTTTTTTGTTTTTTTTTTTTCGTTTTTTTTTTTTTTTTTTTGAATCGAGTCTGTTGTATCTTTTGGGCGGGCAGGTAGAACCAGTAATCAATATACTTACTTGTTGTGATGAGCCAAATCGAGAAATTCTCCGTGCTTTGAGACTCTTTATTTCAGCACAAGCATGTGCCAGGGGCCCCTGTAGCTCAGTAGGTTAAGCGCTGGCCTACTGATCTAGCGGACAGGGACAGGCCTGCTTGAGGCGAGGATCTTTCCTACCGGAAACGGGGTTCCATTGCACACAGCCTTTTAGTATCTTCGTCCCATCGTCCTGATATAACTGCAATACTGTTGGAAGGACCCAAAATCGCAAGTCAACCATCCATCTAGACAGCCTTCTCTGTAATGACATATTAAAAACTTGACTGGCCGGGCTTTTTATATTATTCCTTCTTCTCATTATTGATTTATTTATCTATTTATTTTGTGTTTTACTGTTAAATACCATGATGGTTTTCCTTTATTTAATACCAAACAATTTGTCATGTCGATTTTTTAGACTAAAACTGTAATGTTTTCATATTTTTAGACGGATAAAAAGGTTATGACCAAATGCGTATAAACTGTAAATCGATTAATATTCGCAATGCCTTCATTTTTGCTAATTTTCGAAACACCTTTATTTTTGTTTATATTCGCGAAGATATTACTGTAAAAACTAAAACGCGAAATTAAAACGTTAACGCGAGTTATTATAACTGAAGTATATATGAAAGCTGATCTTCCTATCGTCAGGGTCATTCATCAAAATTCAGTTTTGATAACTGCTTTATCTATCTATCTATCTATCTATCTATCTATCTATCTATCTATTTTTGCTATCATTTTCTTTTTCGCCCGATCTACCATCTGCGAAATTAAAAAGTAACAAAAATATTAAAAATTAAAGCAGTAATCCTCTCCAAATTTTATATTCTCAAAATCTGTGTGTAGAGTGTTTTTATGAAAGTTAAGCCATTATAACTTGATTTCCATTCACTTCAGGACTCATTTATAAGTCAGAATGATACTGCTGGTTTTAGAGTTAGCCTGTTTTACTGTTAGTGACCCAAAAAATGTCAATACACACAGGAGCATGTACAGGGTCTGTGTTACTCACTCGGTTTACACACTAACTGAGCATGTCTAAACGTGTTTAAGCTTTCTAAAAGGCTAAGAAGGTAAGTTTACAGTCATTTTAAATAATAGTAGTAGTAACTTTATTCATAAATCCAATAAGCCATAGGCCCATGAGGACAACATTCTCTAAATGACGACAGATAATACAAAGCATATACTACGATACATGCACATGTACAATATTCTTGCCACAGATTAAATAGTGATGGATTTATTTTTTTACATTGTTCAGCGGAGAAGGTGCCAAAAACTTATCAAAATCGTATCGAAAACCCATGTCCCAATTCTAATGCTTATCAGCCAAATAATCGATAAAAATTGCCATCCGACGATACTTTCGGCTCACCGTACTATTGCAGTAGGAAGCAAGAAATGCGTGCTCGTGAAACTCAAAGCGCACGAGTTACTATAAATACATAACGTAGTAAAATACTTGCGTGTTCATTCACTAAATTAACAAACTTTTATTAAATTTGGACTAATTTTCGCTAACTTCTGAAACTGGATTTATGGAATTTGTACATGTACATGTAAAAGGTATGTTAATCCATATCGTTTGGCGTCAAGTGAAAACAACATCGCATGACAAATGCGAAAAGGGGGGAAGACTCAGACCATCCAGCGCACCCGCAGGCTGATCAGAGTTTTACCCTTATGTTCAAAC
This sequence comes from Ctena decussata, assembly GCA_963989385.1. Lineage (NCBI taxonomy): Eukaryota > Metazoa > Mollusca > Bivalvia > Lucinida > Lucinidae > Ctena > Ctena decussata. The sequence continues at coordinate 94,299,185 of OZ022499.1, forward strand.
ATCAATATAATAAACATAAAAAACAGTGACCTAGGTCAGTCTGCGCTTACACGCCAGCCTGATCCAAGCATTCACATGGCCCTCACGTGACGCCATCCTATCAGCATGTTCAATGTTTAAAGCAATAAATGGAATGGGTCATTTTGAGCAGGACTACTGCTTTAAAAAAATGAAAGAGATCAAATGTGACATAAATTAAATATGAATAAACGATGAATATTAAAGAAAGTAAAACTGTATGGACATACGTTCGATTCCAAAGTATTCCTTCTGTTTGTCTATTTAAAAGATAATCATCTGGTCTAACGTCCAAGCAGGTAAGACTAATCGTGACACGCGACATCGATTAGTCAATGATAATCTCAGGTGTGATATTTAACGATGAGCAATAAACAAACGCAGGGCTGGATATATACGGAAAGAAGATATTTACAATATGTAAGTATATAAAATTAACATACGTAACCAACAGAATGCTCATTATCAAAAGTTTCTTACAAATTAATACTACCGATGATGAGGAAAGAAATAAAAAACAATAAAAAATAATAAGAATATTAAAAATTAAAAAAAGGAAAGAGATCAAATGTGACATAAATTAAATATGAATAAACGATGACTAATAAAGAAAGTAAAACTGTATGGACATACGTTCGATGCCAAAGTACAAAGTCACTTTTCGAGAAAGATTATCTAGAATGCTTTATAAAACTTTGATACTGGTATCCTTCTAGAAAATTACATTCGCTTCCTTGGAATATGTTACGAAATTTTCACAGGACAGCTCTGAAATAGTTAAAACGGAATATTAGATGTCGGAATAGAGCCTAGTTTTGTTACAGAAAATATTTAACGTATCCGGAAGAATTGCGGACCGCAATCAAATACGTGAGACTGGTCCAAATAAAATCTATTGTGGTAACAATGCCGTCCGCAAATGAGAAAATTACCCGGGTATCATCACATTCTTTCTTTACTTCATTAGGAGATTAACATCATATCATGCAAGACCTAATATTGATTTTTTTACTGACTCATGGTTTTGTTTGTTTGCAGATATATTTTGCATCAGAATACAGTGATAAATAACTGGAATACAGTTTAATTATGCAAGTAAAACTGTAGAAAAGAAAAAGTGGGCGGGGCTTGAAATCTAATTTCATAAACTTTAATTGTCAATAATAACAGTTTGGGTTAGAATTTTTCGATGGGGTTTTCTACATCTGTTTCTCTCACGAATACCTGTATATTTGGGAATATTTCTGGAAAAAGTGAAGAAACCACTGCAGGAGACCTTTAATTCATAAATATCTTAATCAAAACATTTTTTCTGAACTTTCATCTACAATTTAGATATGATAATATATTGACTAACGAAATTTAGTCGCAGAAATTATTTGAAAATGGTAAAATAACAAGGGAGTATATTTTTACCTTTATCAGTTTGTTACAGAGCGCGAAAAAATTAATACGGCGATAATGTTACTTATTGGCTTCAGCGTGAACAAATACATACTGGATGCGAATACTCAGATCAGTCTGCGCGGCCGATCCTGCAATCTTCGTAGTAGATACAATCTTTGATTTATGAAGAATCTAAAACAAAGCGAGAAGAGAACTCTTGGTACGCCTAAACTAATGTGTGGACTGACATCAGTATTTACTATTTCCTATTTCCGCACATGGCGTATGGTCGTTCTTTGTTTTGTTTCTTTTCTCAAATATCTTGCGCATGTACGTCGTTTATTGATATTCATTAAATCACACCAACATTGATCGTGTATATCCAGTATCGATTATCACTGATTAATTGATACTGCGTTTTACAACTGGATTTTTTTTCAACAGATAGATAGATAGATTTTAGTCGGTGTAATATCGGTGTAAAAATGACCCAAAATTGGCAAAAAATTAAATTTGAAAGAGCAAACTTTTGCCAGGCTAAAACGAACCGCAATTAATCTAAAATAACTACGGCTATTATACTCGTAAACGCAGAGATGAATGCTCTATGACACCATGATTTGTCCTATAATAAATATCATCATAAAGCATAATTAGCAGCTCAGCGGTTTCAGGTCCGCACCCCTCCCAACAGACACCCACCCCCGCTCTTAACCTTCTGCTTTGCAGACACTGCGTTGTCATGTTTTAAATGACTTCCATTCTGTTTTCTTGTTTCAAATTCATTCTGAATAGCTTGTTTCATATTCTTTTCTAATTATTTTATGTTAATTTACATTCTGATTCCTGTCTGATTTTCTTGTTTTTTATTCCCTTTCTAAACTTTTTTTAAATTTCATTCTGTTTTTGTTTATTGTTTCATTTTTTTTTCTGATAACTATTGGAAAGGAAAAGTCCGTTCTAGGATTCCGTAGGTTAAAACTTGACGGTATTTTTTGGTCGATGAGAGCGCCTGTAACATTTCAAACATTAGGTAAAATAAATCATTTCTACCTTCCATTTAATTCACTTTGCTATTTTTGTACACATGAAGTTTGAAACTATAGCCTTTATCTTGACTTAGTCCAGAATTCAGTTCACACTATCCTCAAAATCAAAGTGGTCAGAAGTCCATTAGGAGCAAACAGTTGAGAAAGAAACACTTTGTAAAGACCATGATTGTCGACTTGAATAACCCACACTGAAAAAAAATCACATATGAAATCGGCCCAGTGGTAGCGAGCAGGCTTGACCGCGTTTTACCTTGTCGGAAACCCCGAAGACGGCGTTTCTCGAGACAACACTAGTGAAGAACTGTCGGATACACTGGCATCCTCAAAGCAATTAAAATGGGTAAAAAGGTCAACAAAATCCAATTGGTAGTTTCTTTTCTTCTGATTTTTACTTTAGTATTCGACAGTTACGTCATTCTAACGTTAGTTTGAAAATTATTGAAGAGCTGTCTGTGAGAAAACAAGGGCAACTGCTGTTTATAAGTGTTATCAATTTATCAATTTTCATCATGACGTTAACTTTGCGCATTCATTCAAAAATTGAAAGATTCCGCTGGTTGTGGCTTTAAAAACGCGAATGTTTTGGATGAAAATATGCGGTTATGGCAGTGAAAAGAATCGAATTGAAACGTCATTTTTAATCTGGCCGCTGATTTATTGTTTTTCTGCAGTTTAAAGTCAAATAAATACTAATTAACGGTCTTGCTCTCCGGCTTAAAATGCGTTTATTTACAAAACATACTGCACTTTCTTGTTCACGACAAAGTCAAAATGTTTCAAAATATTTTTTTTCAATTTTCTTCATTTCATCATCCATCAACGGTCTCCTTTACGAACGTAACAATAAATATTTGAGCCGCGTCATGAGAAAACCTGTTATTTTTTCGCATATGCAAAACAAAAAAAAAAACAAAAAAAAACAAAGACACAGATAAAATGCTGACCAGGGCCTTTGTTTTTCGCTGCCTAGATACATGTAGTACGATTTTTCCAGTTCTTTTTTTTATAATCCGAAACTATATTCTATGGTTGTACAGTCTGGTTTCGCGACGCGGCTCATAAAGCACCGACTTTGAGAGACGGGGGAGGGGGAGGGGAGGGAGCATACATACAAACAAAATCTACAAAGATTATCTTGACATTTTTTGACTGATATTCGCTTACGATAGCACTTAAAGTCTTTGTAACATTTTTATATGTAACAGAAGGATGTTCAAGAATAGAATTTAATAACTCATGTTTTCTCGGCCTCAAAAATTGCAACTGATGCTCTTACATTTTCTGGGTGCTGAAATGTCAGAATAATTGCCGTTCCTCAGATTTTTCATATAGTCCATCCTTATATAAAGTGCGATGACTCAGAAATACAAAATTCATTCTGAATGAAAACGTAATGACGATCTGAAAATTGTGTCTTTTTGTGGAACATTTAAATCTTTATAGGAGGATGAAATTACTAAATGTATATTACCATAATTAATACAGCTTTATGAGATTAACAAAATGCTACTTACATATGCGAGATGACATTATCCGATCGATCCACACTTACTGTGTTCCTCCGTTGTTTTCAGTTCAGTTCAATTCCTCCGTTGACACGAATAAACCATTTATATAGTCTGTTAAATAGGGCGGGAATCGGATTACCCAATCAGACCATGCATAAATATTGCAAACTAACAAAGAAATTGATTGATTTATAGAAAAAGTGCATAGCTAAGTATACATTTGTTCCAACACAAAAAGAAAACAAGAGGACCAGTTACACACTACACTGACCCATAGCTGATACTCTAATATTCACAAACAATTTCTAAAGGCTATAATAGGGACCAAACATTTGATTATTTTTCTTTTCTTTTTTTGGTGGGGGGGGGGGGGGGGGGGTGAGGGGGTGGGGGGGGGCTGGTATTCTAAATGGTTAGACAGGATTTATTTTCATTGGCCTCTGATAAAATCTTTCGTTTTTGCACCTTGAAGGAGCTAATTTCGTTTTTTTCTTTTTTACACACTCGACCGATTTTGTGTTTTACCTGTCAAATCCTAATTTATATGACCTATACAGACGTGAATGAATATCCTTTTATTTTTCCCATATCAGTAATTTCAGACATTGTTTCTCACATAAAGAACATGGTTCTGTCTATAACCAGGCAACTAGGCAAAAGCATGGCTTAGCTTGCTTTTGCAAAGCACTTCCTGGAACATGGCTCTCTCTTAATCCATGGTTCAGATACAAACGTCCCTGTATGAGTATACAGATTTGCAAACACTACTTGACAGAAAATAAGTCTACACTTCGGGAGGGCTGTTTTGGACAAAATTTAGGGCCATTTTAGCAAAATTTTCGGGCCAAAAATAGGTAAAGGTAAAGTGTTTTCATAGCTTAATAGCCGTAGGGGCAGTGGGGGTTAGAGACCCACTGTATCTTGAGCACAGCCGATGAAAGTCGGAGCCAATCTCTCTCCTTTCACTACTTTACCCTTCCCTGATTCGAAAAAGGTACCCATTTACTGCTGGGTTAACAGAGAACGTTTTTCAGTCGTCGGATGGCGACGGTGAGCTTCGAACTCGCGACTTTCCGGCAACTTTCTGCACAAAGTGAGGCACTCTAACCACTCAATTACTGCGCCTCTCTGATCTTCGGGCTAACACTAGGAATTTCAGGGTATTTTCTAGCACAGTCATATGCCAAAACATGCCTTATTTACAGTTGGGAAGCTTGACAAATACTTACTGGTAGAGTCACATTATACATGTAACATGCTATGTAATCACGTGACCTAATTGTACTACGACAGATGCTGCTTTGGTAACCGTACTGCTTAATTGTAAAGGAAAATGGTGGTCACGCGCTTCGTTGTGACGGTAAGCTGGTTTATTTCTTGTCTAATTATTTCAGAATTGAAATAATTTACATCGAGCAAGTGGTATCAGTGAATAATCTGCTCTGTACTTTGACAACTAATCTGTGAATACGGTATTTAAGCGACAATCTGAAGGAATCTGCATCTGTCATGTGCTTCAGTTTGTTGTCATCTCAAATATTTGTGTTTTCTCTCGATTTATTATGTTATTTTTGAATGATCAAATATGTATTATACATCATTTATACTGATGTTTTGTAAAAATACTGGTATTTATTATGTGAAAGGAACAGGGGGCCGTTTTGCATGTTTTGTTTAATGTACTGCTTTTTGTTGTGATGAACTGCTTTTTAGGTATTACATTCCATCAACTGTACTGCTTTTCGTAAAACGATATATCACAGTTTAGGACTTCAAACTACCGTATCGGCCTGAAAATTAAAAAGAAACAGTCAAAGTACAGTCAACCCTGTCTTAAGGGGTCACCCAAATGAAAACTGGCTGCTTAAAACAAGTGACTCCTTAACACAGGTTCATTTGCACTGTAATTTGGTTCAAGAGACCAAGATAATGTGGCTGCTAAATACAGGCGGCCCCTGAATGGAAGTGACTACATGAGCAAGTTTGACCGTAACAGCGATTCGCCTCAACTTGAGCCTTAAAGTATGGTAAAGGATGCCTATGCTGTACTGCCTCTACACTGCTCTCCCTTATGATCCACCGTTGCTTTATTTAAGTACTTCTTGTAATGGCAGAATTGTGTGAATATTGCAGCCTATTAGTATTTTGTATGCTAGGTCTCATCTTATATCTTTCTCACTCCATATTTGCTAGAGGCAAGAAGTTTTACATGAGTTAAATTCCTGTCTATATTGTGAAGAAGAAGAATGTTTATTCAAGTGCTGAGGGCCTACCAGGGGGAGGCGGGGGGGGGGGGTCTGTGCTCCCTAGCTCCCTGAAAATAATGCCCAAATCTCCCCAGCTCCCTGAAAATATTTTTCCTTGCTCCCTAAAATTATTTTGCCCATGCTCCCCAAATCCCTAAAAGTAATATAGCTTCTCCCCAGCTCCCCAAAAATATTCAGGCATGCTCCCTAAAATGTTCGACGTTCAGTGTATAACTGCATAAAATTTTTATCAGATATTCGGTGAAGTAACTATACTCAGAGGCCAAAGAAAGTATACACTTTTTGAATGTCTATATTTTACTATCATTTACTGTCCATGCAAATTCTGCAGGATTTAGTTTTTTTAAAGTTAACTGCTAACTCAACTAGGGCAGCTGAAGACAGGACTACAGTGGAAACAAGGTTATGGGATAGACTAAACATGGTTAACTAAATTACTGTACGAAATGCTTGACTAGCTGCGTTATATGTACATATGAGTTTTGCACATTTTCACATGCAGCAAACTAGACAATTTGATTTTGCTGTTAATCTGTATTTCAAATTTCGGATGTTTTCCTTACTCAAACCACAACATTTGTGTTTTATTTACATACTGAAAGGGCTCTCAATCACATATTCAGAGGTGAAAGCAAGTACACACCTTTTAAATGCCTGTTTTGGCCTTATTTAACAGGCAATTTACAAAATGGTCTCTTCGCAGCACATCTTGTCTGCAACTGTTTTTGCACAAATATTAAGCCAGTTGTTGGCTCTGCTGGGCTAAGCTCATAGTATAGTTCCGTGGTTCAGTGTCTGTCAGCCGTCCGTTAATTTTAAACATTTTCAAATGATATATTGGCCCTTAGTAATCGAAATGTAACATCTGTGGAATGGGGGAGTAATACGTTCTGATTCATGCCAACTGCTACGTTACTTGGGTTGCTATGGCAGTTAAAAGTTGTCATTGGCTTAAACGGGAACGCTAAAAATATTTTTGTGTGTGCTCTTACAGCCTTTGTATTGCGGATATAATAATAGATAAACTTTTCTTAAGTAGTGCCCTATCAATAATTTGCTTTTAGTGCCATCTGCTTGAACTTCTCTTGCCATACAGCTGGAAAAGCAAATGCTTATTAGAAATGTCAAGTATAGCATAAGCCTCTGCAAACATACTTTTACTAGACTTGGTGCAACTTGGTCCAGAACTTTGCTTGCTTTGCTTATGCAACTTGGTTCAGAACTTTGCTTGCTTCGCTTGTGCAACTTGGTCAAGAACTTTGCTTGCTTTGCTTGTGTAACTTGGTCCAAAACTTTGCTTGCTTTGCTTATGCAACTTGGTCCAGAACCTTGCTTGCTTTGCTTTTGAACCTGGTCCAGAACATTGCTTGCTTTGCTTATGCAACTTGGTTCAGAACTTTTCTTGCTTTGCTTATGCAACTTGGTACAGAACTTTGCTTGCTTTGTTTGTGCAACTTGGTCCAGTACTTGCTTGCTCTGCTTATGCAACTTGGCTCAGAACTTTGCTTGCTTTGCTAATGCAACTTGGTCTAGAACTTTGCTTGCTTTGCTTATGAACCTGGTCCAGAACTTTGCTTGCTTTGCTTATGCAACTTGGTTCAGAACTTTGCTTGCTTTGCTTATGCAACTTGGTCCAGAACTTTGCTTGCTTTGCTTATGAAATTGGTCCAGAACTTTGCTTGCTTTGCTTATGCAACTTGGTTCAGAACTTTGCTTGCTTTGCTTGTGCAACTTGGTCAAGAACTTTGCTTGCTTTGCTTGTGCAACTTGGTTCAGAACTTTGCTTGCTTTGCTTATGCAACTTGGTCCAAAACTTTGCTTGCTTTGCTTGTGCAACTTGGTCAAGAACTTTGCTTGCTTTGCTTATGCACTTGGCCCAGAACTTTGCTTGCTTTGCTAATGCAACTTGGTCCTGAACTTTGCTTGCTTTGCTAATGCAACTTGGTCCAGAACTTTGCTTGCTTTGCTTATGCAACTTGATCCAGACCTTTGCTCACTTTGCTTTTGCAACTTGGTCCAGAACTTTGCTTGTGCAACTTGGTCCAGAACTTTGCTTGCTTTGCTTTTGCAACTTGGTTCAGAACTTTGCTTATGCTACTTGGTTCAGAACTTTGCTTGCTTTGCTTGTACAACTTGGTTCAGAACTTTGCTTGCTTTTGGAACCTGAAGCCCCTAATGACTTTCAGTGAGCTTTTGCGCTCATGACACAGCAGACCTGATTGCAGCTGCTGATTTTCAAACAGATATCCTTATTCGTAATCAGTCTAACCGAGTAGTACGTATCTGATTCTTATAGGAGGGAAGTACAAACTGTTCTAGAAAAATGCAGCTTTCTGTTGCTGATGTATAGGATCTAAATGCAATGATCTACTAATTGTTAAAAACAAATTATTCTGCAAGAGTCCCTATCTTTCTTAGTGCTGCACATGAATAACAGAAAATGAGATTAGAATGGATATTGAGGTCCTGTTTTTCAATTAAGTTTTTTGCAGGTGCCTGGTGCATGCTAGTTAGACATTTTGTGTCGCCAGAACATAGGAATGTACTATAACAGATGGAAATAATTCATATAAAGAGGAAACTGGGGGGGGGGGGGACCAGCCCCAGAAGCCAAAATAATTTAGGAAATCACATTCTGACAGACAGTGCTCCCCAGCTCCCCAAAATTCAAAGCTTGCTCCCCAGCTCCCTGAAACTAATTGCAAGTGCTCCCCAGCTCCCTAAAAATAAATGGCTTTTCTCCCCGAGGTCCTCAAAACCCCTGGGAGGGCCTCAGTGCCATAGGCTATATAGCTGTTTAGCATATACATGTACATACATGCAATATCATTTCCCTGATTGGTTACGAACATGTTGCTTTACCTGTTTTATAATGCACTGAAACAAATCGATAGCCCCCACCCTGTCAGGTCACTTCATGTATGCGTAACCATAGCAAACGTATATTTTCGCGTGTTACTTGTGTAGATGAAGAAAAGTTTTACTCCTTACATGAGGGGTGCCCATAAAGGGTAGCGTGAACTATAATTGTTGCTACCATAGACTTCTATAGTGACCCTAACCCCGGAACCGTTCGGGTGTTCCTTTCTCTTCGGTGTTTAGTATGACCCTTACGCGAGGTTCTGCTTGTCTGAATACCTACGGTCGGGTTGCCGGCCTATAGTGACCCCTACTCCCTTTGACAGTGTCCCGCCTTTTATACAATGTTGCTTCACTATCCAGATTTGCCCTTATTTCAAGCTAAAGTGTTAATCAGCAAGTCTAAAAAGGGAAACCACCACTTTCCCAGCAAGTTTTGACACTTTCAGGAACACATGCACTAACACATGCATCATCGCATGTCACCCTATACTAGTACACTTACAGCAATACTGAGTCCTGTAATCTGTAAATTTTAGGTATTTTGCAGTTTATTCTGTTTTATTTGAATAACTTTTGGTCATTCTGTAGTCGCAGTAACAGACTCCTGGAAACCAAAAATGCAGTTCAGTTGGATTTGTTTCGTGCTAGGAAAGCAGTTCACTTTTTCCTACGCAAAATCCTATTTTTCTCATTTAATATTAATCTAGTCAAGCTAAACTCTATTTAATTTGGAAAATGCACTTTCTGTCGTACCATAGGCAGACTTTTCTCTGTCTTTTTCGTTGTATTTCTAAGTAAAAATTACTTCTTTCGTACAACAATCGTGGTAAACGACTAACTTAATAATGATAAAAGATAAATTGCGATATTCTCATTTATTTTCCATCCATTCAAAATGACACCTCTGCTGCAAGAACCAACATATATGGTGTAATTATTTGTGCAAGAACTTTCATCTTTCCGGCTATATTAGAGAAGGAATTCTTCAAAATACGCACATGGTGCAAACGCCGTTCTGCGGAAGTCGTCCCAATTAAGCTGTACGGTTACCAAAGCAGCATCTGTCGTAGTACAATTAGATCACGTGATTACATAGCGTGATGTAAATGAACGCAAGCAATTTAAGCTACTTCGCAACTAAAAGTTCTACGCTAAGATGTCGATAAAGCGGGGTCTGGGCGATGCTCCTCAGAAGCTTTAACAATTTCCCAATTTCATTGGCATAAAGACTGGAAACTGAGAAAAAATAGAGATAATGATAAAAAAAATTTTTTTAGGAATTTGACCGTTTTGAAGTTTTAGGGAGGCCTGAAAAAGGGATCTTTTAGGAATTTTAGGGGCGCTTGAAAGACTGATTACTGCTGTTGAAGTTGCCATTACGATACGATAACGAACGAACGTTAGCCACGACAGCATACGTCAGGGGCTAATTTCCAGGGAGCAATCATTTTTGTTAAGTCCGTCTGTAAAAGAGCCTCATATACTTAAGAAAAACTTGTCTAAAGATAGACATACACTATACATGCCCATATCAGCCAGCACAGAAGCAAACGAACAAAATCCCGCACATGCTGCAAGCACAGCCGGCCCTCGCCCTACTATTGTCCAAATTAGTAGGACAGTAGGAAATCCCGGCACTGAATTTTTTCCGACTCAAGCACCTAAGAGGGGTATAGGATTAACGAGTCAGAATCCCGCACCTACTGCAAACGCAGCAGGCACTTGCCTTTTCTGAAGTACCTAAATATATTAGCTTTTGCAAAAAGTTGGTGTACGCTTGTGGGTGCTTCGCTTAGATATAATACGCCTGGATTCCTGTCCCAGGTTTAATAAACTTCTTCTCTTTCTTTAGTTAATCTCGTCAATCCACTTGCATAGCAATTTATACCTCGTGGATCGCTCGTCATTTAGATTGAGTCAGCAATATACTGAATCATACATATACCACAACACGGATTCGGCCCAATTTTATACGACTTCGTAGTGTAGGACAGTCAACATACATTTTTGGGATACATTGACTTCAGTCTCAAAACCATGGTTTGCCGAGCAAGAAACTGACTGTCAAAATGACTTTTCGAGATCCATACGCTTCCTGTAAGACCATAGAATGACTGATATATCTGCATGCTATATGAGGGATATTTCTCATGGCACGCTAATGAGAATTCTAACTTTCTTCCTTTAGTACTTTTACAATGCATCAGTTGGGAGAATTTTATCGTTCAGGGCTTCAAATTTTCTTTCTAGCATTATGTAACTTACCTTCTAAAACTCCTACATGTAAGACCTTGTTTTTGTTTTCTTTTTTTTTTTTTTTTTTTTTGAATACTGAACTACACTTTCAATTAAACAAAAGTTGTAATAATCACTGATTGATGCTGAGTATAAAAAACTGCATTAAATGCTTAACATATGACATATCTTCTCAAAACTTGGCAGACGCCTTCTTGAAGTTATTTTTTGACAATTAAGGATGTGAAATTTGCTGCACAAAAATTAAAAAAAAATAACAGGAGCATAAGAAGTAGAAAGAAGAAGCATCATTATTTAAAATGCATTTAGGTCTCAAGGAACTTCAATGAATTGAAAGTAATGTCCTATCAATCGTTTTCCCAATTCTTTCAAATATTATTAGGTTAAACTGATAAGAAGCCTGTGTCCAAACTTTAAACTAAACTATGGGAGTTGTACAGGTCAGTCTACTTTTTCAAGGTTGAATTATTTCACTTAAACAACTGTCTTGTCACAGTAAAGTAGTATGTCATATTAAATGAGTGCATCTATTAATTGTAAGAGGCCTCGTTGTCGAGGGGTTAGAGGGACGCGATTATGGTATGGTGCAGGTTCGATAGATTGGGAAGAAATAGGCAGAGAAAGGAGAGGAATGAGCTCGCACGACCCCAACGGCCACTAGGTTACGGGGAACTTTTAATATACATGTACCTGTATTAGCTATTCACGACTATACTTGTACATTTACGTGGTCGAACATTTAGAATAAGCTACGTTATGCATCTGTTCAATCTGATAACTTGAGAACGATTTGGAACAAATAACTGCTGCTATAAAGCACGAAAATGAATCCAAGTTACTGCTGCTGTCAAACGTATGAGTGGACACAAGTTACAGCTATTGTAAAACATGAAAATAAATATATAATCATAAAAAGGAAATGCTTAGTTTTCATTCAAAAAGTTCAGTTTTGATTGGCTTTCAATGACATTTATATTGAAGCTTATCGACAAGACATAATTGAGATTTGAAAAGTAATATTTAAGACTGATATACCAGTAAAAAACGCAATATAAAAAAATCTTTTGCTTTCCACTCAGACCTGGTTGATTTTTTTCAGTTGATTGATTGTGTTGGATCCGATGGCCCTTAGAGACGAGGCGTATTTCAGTCTATTAACAGCCGCCTCTAAGGCCCGATTTCACGTCAGAGTTAGAACCCATTTAACCGTGATTTATTTTATGTAAAATTTTGGTGTTCCGAATGCTAATCCCTGTACTAATTTCGACCTGAAATCGGGCTAAGACAGGAAGAAAATAAACTCACAGAAAAGAAATATGCATTTGTGGCTTTCAAACGCATGTTCCCCCTACATTTGCCATTAATATGGCTCAGTATTTACGTCACATTTCTTTCACCAAACGTGACTGTTGAAGCGCTTTTATTCATGATTAGTGTTTAGATGTTTTTACAACTCGGAAGGACTATGGAGACTTTCAACTCCTTACGGAAACTCGCATCAGTGCAGATAGTTGCATAGCACTTTTGCTCTTCCTGCCCCAACTTATTTAGCTCTTGAGGCGACAGTACTGAAACAGGTGTCAGTCTCAAAATGTGTTATATTTATTTATACTATTTATTATTATTATCTATTTTTTTTATGTTCACAAAATTTTAATACGCACTTGTGCATTTGCAGATAGGCAGTTACGCTCTTGATAACTGAATTTGAGACAGACAATATAATCTGAAAAAAAAGAATGAAAAAAAAAAACAACAAAAAAAAACAAAAAAAAAAACACTTAAGTAATCGTTTTCAGTGGTTAATGTAGTCTGCGAAACTAGTCTTTCGACTAACGAATGAACGTCCGACGTAAATTAGTGATATCTTTTGACCGGGGAGAGCCGGTAGCTCAGTGTGATAAGCGCTGGCTTGCTAGGCTAACTGTCCGGGTTCGCTTCCGGCTGAAGGCAGAAATGTTTTTCAACCTTAAATGGGGTTCAGCTGCACACGTCCTTTCATTATCCCTCTCAAATTGTCCTGATCTGACTGAAATACTATCAAAAAGGACAGTAATTCCCAATAATCCGTCATTTTTAGACAGAGATTTACAGACACTGTCATGTAGATTTGCTATACATTTGAATAAAGTCGGCTACCAGTACATGTAAAATGCATACGCGCAGTATGCTCTGGACCTTCACAACACGCTACACTGTGTAACAAAAACCTGCAGAGTGTATTGGCAAACAGCTAAATTCGTATCCAAAAACTTTAAATGAGTATATGCATGTGCTCGAGAATCCCCTTTGAGACAGATTTTGTTTTTCCAAAAAGAGGTGCATGTAGATAATTTGGTAATTGTATTAAGGTTTAACCGTTCTTTAAGACAGTATTTCAGTATATATCGAGACCTCTCCCAAAGTGGGAGATGAGATATGCAAAAATAACCCACCCCACCTTCCCAAACAAACAAAAAAAATCCCCCCGCATCTGCTGCAAGCACAGCCGACGTATCCAAATTATAGGAAAAGGGTATGATACTCAACATACACAAAGGTTTCATTTTATATATAAATGAAGTGATTGTAAACACTCACTTTAATATTCGCAAGGTCCCTCGTTAAGCGGGAATTCGCTTATGTTAAAAAATGGAAAATCATGTTTCATTATGAATAATAGACTAGAAATGTTTTCCAGAGAAAAAACTGATGCCCCCACCCCCCGTCCCCCACCAGCCCATTTCCCATCCCCTCTGATGAATAATACAAATAAAATATCTATGCACGTTTGAAGAAATCCATCCACTGGTTGTAAAGTATCCTACATAGAAGACTATGTCCTTGAAAAATTGGTCTTGGTCACCAACTACTAAACATGTCTTGAATCTGTCACAACAATATATTCATGCAAGTCTGATTAATATCCGTCAACTGGTTCAAGATATCTCATTTTTAAGAGAAAAAAATGCATTTGTAAGTTAAGTTTGACCTTGAAAGGCCATCAAAACACAGTAGACTCTTCAGACTGTCCCAAAGGTATACCTTTGAATGTAAAGTGGAAATCAAACCAATGGTAATCAGATATATTAACTTTAGTGAAACGTGTACATATCTAAGTCCCCCTGTGACCTTGAAAATGAAGTAAAGGTCACCAAAATCTGAACAGCCCTTAAGCTAGTCCCCGTGACGTATCTATGCAAATTTTGTGCAATTCCATCAACTGGTTTGGGAGATATTGTGGGTACAAGAATTGTATCCATGCAAGTTTGGCTAAATTCCATCTATTGATTTAAGAGATATCGTGCATACTAGAAACTGTGACGCCGACGCCCGGGATCCGCACTGAAAACAATATGTCGCCACTCACCTTTGGTGGGGGAGGGGACATAAGTATAAAAGTCAGTTCCCTAACGTAATCGTAAGAAGGTTGATAGACCATTCTTCGTAATGCCGGCTAATAAAGCCTCATCAGTAACCCTGTAATGCCTCTGCATCGAAACCCAAAGAAACACAGGCTGCAAATTGGCGAATTTAAAATAGGCAGTCAATTCAAAGACTGATAAATATCAAAATGAGGTCTTAACAGATAATACATAGTCTAGAATATCAGTCTTACGCCCAATTTCACGTCGCCAATAAACCGAGCATTAAGGCTGTTTGATGCTTATTTACATAGATAATTTTCGGAATGAATTTCACGTTCAAAGATTATTTTTAATTGTAAATAAAACTACGGATAATCTTGAGCGTCAAAAAATGGAAGATTAAGGACCGACAAATCATGATTCTGTGCGAAAAAAGGATGACTATGATGATTTTTTTTAACATAAATGATATTCGTGATGCACAGTGAGCCGCGACATGACAAAACAAAATGGTATGTGCACCCAAAGAAGACTCAGATCAGCCTTGGAATCCGCCCAGTCTGATCAGTATGCGCTGTCCGCATGGAGCTAGCTTAGATCTTTAGCTACCCTTTAAGCGCATAGCTTAGCAGCTGATCAGACCTTGTTGGTTTTGTAATGTCGCGGCTCATTGATATTTGAAAGAGTCCAAGAAATAAATTTCAGAGACTTGATCCTTTTGAATATTATAATGTGTAGAATTTGTAAAACAGCTTTGTTTCACATAGACAGAACTGCGAAGGCTGGAGTGGCTCAAAAGGCACTGGTCGGAGGACCGGGGAAATGGGGAAATATCATCATGCCGATGGTACAATTTCTTGTTTTGATGAGGCACTCGGCAACGGGACATTTTTTATTTTTGTGCTTAGTTTTGCCTTTATTTTTCCCGCCTCTCTTGACCATAGTCAATGTGTGTGTGTTGGGGGGGGGGGGGGAGGGGGTTAAGATTTGGCACTGTGGTCTGTCCGTCCGTTTGTCACACTTCATGATATAGAATTAACTTCTCCCACAGTTTTCAATGGATATTTTGCAAACTTTGATCACTTGTGATTAACACGCATTTTGGGCAGCTGTTTTGCACTATAGAATATGAAGTTTGCGTAATCAAATTCTCCTACAGTTTTCAATGGATTCTTCTTAAACTTTTTAGAAACATTTTAGGCCATAAAAAATTTTGGTATAAAAGATAAATAAAATTTTGACAGAAATCAATGCCTTAATTAAGCTTAATAATTTTGGGTACTTTTCGCATTATTGGATATGGAATTTATATTATCAGCTGTTCCTACAGTATCCAATGGACTTCACAGGAAGATGCCACATTAAGCAACTTGCAAGCTATGGATAAAAATGAGTATATCTGATGTCATCCCATTTAGCAGCAGAACAAGCGTTACGTAACCATCCTTCAGTGGTGCAGTCGAAAAAAAAAACAACGCTATTTTAGGAGATGTTTGTATGAGGGCAGAGATAAAGACTGGTGACTTCTGAAGTACAAGTAGCACTAGTTTCGCTGCGCTTCTGAAAGGTAATGTCTTTTGAAGCAGCGCTAGTTCAGCTACGCTTCCAGAGTGAAGTGTTCTAGACTGGCCCTGGTTCAGCTGCGCTACAAAAAGTGGATGTTATCTTGAGTGGCGCTTTTTCCGCCGCGCTACTAATATAAACGCACCTTTACCATCCTTCAGTGGTGCAGTCGAAAAAAACCCGCTATTTTAGGAGATGTTTGTATGAGGGCAGAGATAAAGACTGGTGACTTCTGAAGTACAAGTAGCACTAGTTTCGCTGCGCTTCTGAAAGGTAATGTCTTTTGAAGCAGCGCTAGTTCAGCTACGCTTCCAGAGTTAAGTGTTCTAGACTGGCCCTGGTTCTGCGGCGCTACAAAATGTGGATGTTGTCTTGAGTGGCGCTTTTTCCGCCGCGCTACTAATATAAATGCACCTTTACCATACATAGGACAACAAATGCGCATTCTGTATTTGACTTCTTCTGTGTCGCTGAATATAAAGCTTTCGATAGCAAAATGAAGTGAGAACGTCTCGATAGGCAACGACCGAACACTTATTGATACCGTAGCTGCAGACATCAAGTTAGAGATTCCTACGTATAAATAGCGAGCGCCGGCGGCCCCCATTGATCCACTTTAACCGATGCGTCCCGAAGAAGGCGAAAGACAAGAGTGTCTTTATAATGGTGGTAGGAACCCTGCGCTACCAAAGAATAATATCTTCTGAGGCAGCCCTTGTTCTGCTGCAAATTTAAAGAGTCGTGTCTTCTGAAGTTTCACGAAAGAATAACCAGCTTGGCAAAACTATGGTTTTGCTGAATCAGGTAGATTTTGCAAACGTAAAATCGATTTAAACCGTGGTTTTATAGGCAGTTTAGCGAAGTCGCCACCACAGTTTAAATCATCAAGAAATAATTCCCCGACGTGAAATTGGGCCTAAGTCGCCGATAAACCGAAAATCGTTGCATGCTTCTCTTCTTAGATAATCTTCGAAATGAATTTCACGTACATGTACAAAAATTATTTGTCATTGTGAATAAAATTATGGATTATTTTTAGCTTCGAAAAACGGAAGATACAGAACTGACAAACCTTGACTCTGTGCGAAAGATGGATGACTATGATGATTTTCACATAAATGATATTCGTGATGCACCTTGAGCCGCGACATGACGAAACAAACAAAGTGACCATTGCACCCAGCAAGGACTCAGATCAGTGTCAGCATCCACTCAGTTTAATCAGTCTTATGAACCACTCCAGTCTTCGTGAAACAAGCCTGTGCTACAAATTTTGTACCATCGTAATATTGAAAAGGGTCAAGTCTGTGAAAATAGTTTCTCGGGTTCTTTCAAATGTTAATGAGCCGTGACATGGCAAATCCACAAAGTCGCATGAGCGCCGGGCGAAGACTCGGATCATCCTAGGCCTCCGCCGAGTCTGATTAGAGACTTGGCTGAGCGCTTAGAGGGTAGCTTGCCCATGCGGACAGTGAAGACTCTGATCAAAGTAAAAAAACCTAACATCTTCGGCTGACCAAAGTCTACGGAACTAGCGCTACTTCAGATGACATCTCATTTAAGTTGCGCAGAGGAACCAGTTCTATAGAATATCAGATCGCATCCCATTTAGTAGAGCAGCAGAGCTAGCTCTACTTAAAACGAAGTGCAGCAGAAAAAGCGCTAGAGAAATGCGGTATGAGGACAAGGATAAAGACTGGTGACATCTGAAATGCAAGTACCACTAGTTTCGCTGTGCTTCTGTAGTAGCGCTAGTTCAGCTATGCTACCTCTATATTAGCCCTAGTTTAGCTACGCTACAAAAAGTGGATGCTATATGGAGCGGGGATATTTTCCGCCGCGCTACTTATATAAACGTAAATATAGAGCAACAAACGCGCGTTTCTATATTTGACTTCTAATGTGTCGCTGAATCGCAAGCTTTTGATACAAAAATGAAATGGAAACGTCCGAACACGTTATTGATGTCTTGAGCGAGACACAGTAGCCGTAGACATCAAATAAGAAATGCTTGCGCAGGGGCCCCCACTGAGCCTCTTCAACCAATGCGTTCCGAGGAAGACAAGAGACAAGAGCACTAAAGAATGATGTCTACATAATGGTGCAAATTACCCCGCGCTACCAAAATATCATATTTTCTGAGGCAGACTTCTGCTGCGATATTTTGCTGCGCTATTAAACAGTCGTGTCTTCTGAAGTTGCTCTTTTTTCGTTGCGCATATCAGATCCTTGGTGAGTCAATTTTACTTGATTTCTTACACGAAAGAATATAACCAGCTTGGTAAAACAATGGTTTCGCTGAATCGGGTAGATTTTGCACTCGTGAAATCGGTTTAAACCGTGGTATTATAGGCAATTTAGCGAAGTCGCCACCGCAGTTAAATTCACCAAGAAATAATTTATCGACATGCAGTTGGGTATAAACCATCAATTAAATTCCGATTTCTCAGAATATGTTCGCTGATATGATAGATCTCAAAGAACCAGAAACGAAATATAAAACTTCACTACGGTAAATATATGGACAGGCGTTTAAAGGTCGGCACACGGCACAACAACATCTGTATTTAAGGCAAATCATGTACATGTACAAAAGTGAGTTCCTTTAAAACCACACGCGTAAGAAAGTAGATGGGCAATACTTAACTTTCGGCTAGCGACCGGACAGACATTAGATCAAATACACAGATTTTACCAAGCGTAACGCATGTCAGATCTCAAACAAACATCATCGAACGATTTTTGATAAAGGCACAGTTCGGTTTATCATAATATTAAAAGCTTATGCATCCTAAATATGTATCAAACATGCAAAATCAGCAAGAAAAAAGGAGAAACGGAACGTGCAGTTTCGCTGGTTTAATTGTAATTTAAGTGGATCATTAAGGCATTGATGCCCTTTAACCTCCATTTCCCGTTGCATTGGTCCAATATTTTTCACTAAATTAAAATGCTTATTCAATTTAATGTCTACCTCAAGCCAAATTGGAGCGTCAAAAACAATGAAAAATCAAATATGAGCGATGACAGGAAGCTGCTTGTCATGTAAATACGAGCTATATCAATTAATGATATGTGTGTGATAAAATGATTCCAAATCTGAACAGAAACCTGTTTTAATAGAAAATAGACACTGCCTATAGGCGAACACATCGCTCTTTACAATGTGTGGGTGGTATGATAAAAACATCCCAATGGCTGCTACCATGTAAACTCTTAATGTTTTGGACAAAATGCACGATCGAAGTGTAGACCCTGATCTGACTACTCATTGTAAGTTTCTGGATTCAATTTCACAATTTGTCGTATGGAATTTGTAATAAAAGCGTTGCAACTCCACAGCTGCGAACGCCGTCTACAAACTGATGAGAAACTGTCAGAAAACAGATCTATCCCCTCGGAAAACGGGCTATAATTTTTCAGTTCGCTCTTTACGGCGCCTTATTTCCTTTAAATTTCACCCAGTGGTCAACCTCCTTGCATTTTGTGTGATCACAGAAGCTGTTAACGTTGACGCTATCTTGTTTTTCTCAAACGGAACGCTTGACGTCATTACGCAACGTAGTGACAGAAAGACTGTACGCCCCGTATTTCTTATTTTTTCGTTGATTTCTATTCGAACCAGTCTAATTATAACTTCCGTTTAGTGTCCTTACGAAAGAAATTCCATTGAAAGTAATGTATCTTACAGGTAAAAATATGCCTTACCAATCCTCTACCATACATCTCCCGCTCTTTCAAATCTCCTTTGGAGCCTTGACTTTGCAGGTGCGTAGCACCTGCAAGGGAGTGCTAAACGTGTAAGCTGTGTAGAGACTGTTTCAAGCAGACTTAGTAATTCTGCTAGAACCGTGTGTCTAGTGGGAAAGCCAGGGCGTTTGGCTGGGAAATACCCTGTGAAACCACTGGAACGCGGAAGGTGACAGTCAAACCATATTTTTCACCAAATCGGATGTTTTTTATAGCGCCGTCAGCGTCACATCTGGCAGAAAACTTGTTACGGTGTCAAATCGATAACTCTATTCTACTTGAAAATTTTAGCCCTTGGCCACAAATGAGACTGCTTCCCTTTCCAGTGTCTTAATGTTAAATAGAGAGATCTTAGAAAATTTTCGACCAAGCTTCGAATCAATAGTTAGCAAAATTAGGCGTTCAGGGAAGAAATTTCCCATTTAGCTATGTATGTAAAAATTACATCATTGTAATGAGTGGAATAACAGCTCTCAGCTCAAACGTTTTAATAAATATGCAAATGCTAATTTATATATGTTATTTAGGTCCAAATGGTTATTTATATATGTTATTTAGGTCCAAAAACGAAGATTTGCGTAATTTGAAAAAAATGTGTTAAGAAACTTATGGTCTTATAGAAAGAAAACTATGGGCTCTGATGGAAGAACCTTCTCACGGACGCATTTAATTTCTATAACATTTATAAAAGATTAAAGAGCTTGAAATGCTCTTTCGTGCAAGACGTTATAATTTAATGTCGGAAAATATATTAAATAAGAAAATGTAATTGATTTATGAGTTTCTATGCATTTGCCTATCAAACTAAGAACCGTATACAGGTAACCATCTATCTCCGGCCCTCTTGGAGATTATCGGAAAATCCCGTAACTATAACGAAAATTCTTCCCTATGTCGAACCAGCGCGGCGGAGGTATCTAGCTAGTCAGTAGCCAAACGCGCTACCGACTGTACCTAGAAATGCAAAGAGTTAATTCCCCGTGATATTCGAGGGTCTTTCGAATGAGGACGGTTTCCAGCTTAATTCAATATACATGTATTTACACTTGCCACTGACTTTCCTCATATAAAACCTTTTAGACCAACTGGCTATATCCACCGATGAAGGTCAATTGACCGCGCAACATTGTCGTTAAGCGACGTCTCAAGTAAACAAACGTCTTGATTGGTCAATGTAATGTTTGATTAACGTCATCATGACGACGGCTGTTCAGAGTAATTGCTGAACACTAAAAACAAGAATTCCGCGGAATGGTATGTCGCACCTGCATTGTGCTTCTACAGTAGCAGAGGTCATGGAGAGAAGAAACAGAGGTCATGGCGAGAAGAAAGTGAAAGCAAAAACTGAAAATAAGAAAACCTATATAGTTTCATGCAAGGATTAATCTGACACAAATTTTGTCAAAATCCATCTTAAGTGGATCTTAAGGTACTACCATTTTCAAGTTTGTGCTATTTTAGTAACAGTAGATGGCAGCCATCTTGGATGACCGATTTTCCATCTATAAAAATTGTAATAGCTTTATGCAAGAATTATTCTGACACAAGAGTGGTCAAAATCCATTCATGGGTTCCTGAGATATTGTCATTTGCATGTTTTTGCCATTTTTAGTAACAACAGCTGGTGGCCATCTTGGATGGTATGTACTCACAACTTTGAAAAAAAACTTAAGGAATAATTCAGATTAAATTTGAGCAAAATTCATTTGGTGGTCTTGAATTTATCAGCATTGCAGCAAAAATTGGGCTCATTAACCAAAAGTACGTCACTGTGACCTAATTCCACTATAATTGTTTCTTCATTTTTATTATTTTCAAAAACAAGGTCCTGCTTATGTTCCATGCCAAATTTCAGCCAATTATACCTAGTGGTTCCAGAGAAATTGTTGATTTTATTGTTTTGCTATTTTTAGCAATTGCGGCCATCTTGAATTCTTGACCAGGCCAAATTTCTCTAAACTGAAGCCGTGTAGTCTGGTTATCTTCTGTATGAAATTTGAGAACCATGGGTGCAGTGGTTTTGGAGAAATTAACTTCGCAAACCTTAACGCCAGGGTCGACGTAAATTGTGAATGTTCATTTTATTGTTTTGCTATTTTTAGCAATGGCGGCCATCTTGAATTCTCGACCAGGCTGAATTTCTCTAAACTGAAGCCGTGTAGTCTGGTTATATTCTATATGAAATTTGAGAACCATGGGTGCAATGGTTTTGGAGCTGGACAGCTTCGATTTTGTTATTTTGGTCTGGGTATATGGGCTCCATACAGGGGAGGCATACTCTTGCTGGGGCCTGGCTAATTTGTTGTAAGCTGCTCGGCGTATATCATTAGTTCAGGTCTTGACCTACTCCAGTCCCCGGTACTTCGCATGGTCTACTGCCTGTAAAACTTGACATTGGAACATACTGGGTTGAGATGGAGTTCCTGGTTTGTAATATACAGAACTTGGCATTTACTAGGGTTTAAATGCCTTTCCCGTACCTTTCATCACTTATAAAGTTTTGAAGATCCTGCTGTAGGATCTGTGAATCACCTTTGCTGGAGACGGTCAGATATACTGCAGTGTCAGCAAAACGTCTGCCTATGAGTTATGTTTTCAGGTCGGTCATTTATATACAAAGGAAACTAGATCCTTTCTAGAACCTTGAGCCATCCCTGACGTGGCCGGGATCTTAGACGATATTTCCCCTTCTAACGCTCAACATTGTGAACGTCCGAGCAAGAAGGCCTTTTTCCACCTGAGAGTATTTCCAGTTATCCCTGATGAGTAGTTTAGTGTGGCTAACCTTACTGAAATCAAGGAGTATGAAATCGGTTTGACATCCTTAGAAGAGACCGCGAGCAAGTTCATCAATCAGTTTCTCTTCTTCAAACCATGTTAAAGGTCATACAGTACATTATGGATGTCGAGATGCTTTGTAAGGTTTGTTAAACAAAGTGTTCCATCAATTAGCAACAAATGCTTGTCAGAGAATTTGGCCGATAATTTGCAGGGTCGCATTTGTTTGCCTTTATAAAGAGAAGTGTGTCGATAGCCTTCTTCCAGTCTGAAGTTATCTGGCCTGTATTTAGTGACTGCTGAAATATAATCTGTAGTATATAGAAGCTACTTGATCATTCAAGAAACTGAGTGCCAGGGGTTTGGATAAGCGACCTTGGAAGAGTTAAGGCCGGCTAGCAGTTTAAACATTCTTGCTATTGAGATGTTAATTTCCGGCAGTTCTAGAATTTTAGGCCTAAATGTTCCAGTGATATTTCCCCATTTAAGGTGTCATCAGACATTTCATCTAGTAAAGAACTATCAGAAAGATGATTCAGTCTCAAAAGTGATACTGGGGTGAAAACAAACTGCAGGTGATTGTTGATAAGGTTTGATTGGTTTATAATATATTGGTATTTCGGTCTCTCTCTCTCTCTCTCTTGTTAGCGTTTCATGTTTATAATATATTGGTATTTCGCACTCGCTCTCTCTCTCTCTCTCTCTCTCTCTCTCTCTCTCTCTCTCTGCGTATATAGACCTATGGCGTGGGATAAAGGAAGAGAGATATACGGTTAAAAGAGTAGATGTGTCTTCTGCTTCTTCGCAGGATATATAGCCCGCCAACTTCTGTCAGCTGCGTTAAACATCATAATTGATTTTACAAATTGTGCCGCTGATACTGTAATAATTTATATGCATGCACTGACTAAGTCTACGATCCGCCAGTCTTTCAAAGTAGAAGCTTCTGCCAGACTTTTCAATGATGTTTTACAGTCATTAAAACTTTTATTTCGCAGGTGATCACCTAAGGTTCTTATGATACTCTAGGGGATATTGGGTTTTTATTCCGATTAGGACACGTGGTTCTTAAAACAGTGGCTAAAACGCCTTGCATACTTAGGTTTAGCATCTCGTTATTACTATTTTTGCTTTTCATGTCACAATATTCACTGAAGAAGACATAAAAGTCAACCGTAGAATACGTTACCATAACATTCGAAACCAAATACATTAGGTTTAAATTAGCCATAGAAAACTATTACACCCTTTTTCTAAAACTTACATTTTGTTCATACATTCATGCATGCTGCAGTAAATATCTGTTTACAAAATGGAGTGTAATATGTCTCTACATGAACAAACGCAGGAGTAAATACCATCAGTAAGAACGTTCTTACGATGACTTGGATCCTCGCTGAGCCTATTTCGATATAACTGCTGAAAACGAAACACTATTCACGTGCAAAGGGATAAGGATATGAGTGCAAATTCTTCGGCACAGCCTGAAGGGCTCGTCTTGCTTTAAGATATGAAAATAAATATCTATTTTGTTTCTCGTCTGCTATATGGCCGTTAACATTAGACACCTTCATCAAAAGCCGGACAAAATCGTAACGTTAGCATTCGCATGCAGAATCCCGAAATAACACAATGTATGTAGTGCAGAAGCCATCTTACCTTAACTAAGTATTATCTGCACTCGAAAGTGACGACAGCACCGAAACTGACATTAATAAAAGGCCGACGGCCAAACGTCCTCCGACATACGGATATAATTTGATTTTGAAAAAAAAGTCATGACTACAAGCTTATTGATCATCACAAGCAACGATTCTGACAAAAATCATCTGTTTCAGCCCATAGATTTGACCAGACTTACAAAGGACCATAACTCTGGTATAAAGGGCCCTATCAGGATCCCAATAAAATTAGATCAATGTCAAATGGTGGAAATACTATCCTGAAAGTTTGATGCAAATCGGTTGAAAACTGAAAAAAATCCTATAAGCCATCAGTACACTGTATAGTATCTAGTACAACCACATTTTAAAACAAAATGATCGTGGGTGAATAACTTTTAAAGTAAAAGTCATACAACTCTAATTTTAAGGTCTCTAACAAGTGAATTTTGGCAAAGAATCCAAATCAATGATATGTTTGTGTGTGTAGGGGAATGAGGGGGGCGGGGGGGGGACGAGGGGATCTCGGTTTAATATGATCTTCTTCAGATTACAGGAAAATAATTGGGAGGTTTAATCAAAATCCATTGAAAAGGTAGGAGGAGTTGCAGAGACAAGATTCTTACTGCTGGAAAAAAATCGAAGAGCCGTAACGCTAGTAAAAAGCTGTCAAGCATAATCTCGATAAAATATGATCATATTCGGGTCATGATAACAATAACTGAAAAGTTTCATCAAAATCCCTTGAAATATGAAGGAAGAGTTGTATAGACAAAAGTTTCTGTTGAAAAATACCTAAAACTGACAAAAGGTCATAACTCTTTTAAAAATCAGTCAAGCATGACCTCGGTAAAATATGATCATCTCCAGGTCATGATAACAATAACAGGAAACTTTCATAAAAATCCCTTGAAAATTTAAAGAGGTGTTGGGGAGATAAGAATTTCTGTTGATAAAATGGCTAAAATGAACAAAGGGTCCTAACTCTAGTAATTTCAGTCAAGCCTGACCTCGATACAATATGATCCGCTTCAGGTCAGGGGAACAATAACTGAAAGATTTCAATAAAATCCAATGAAAACTGTAAGAAGAATTGAAGAGACATGACGTACTGTTGAAAAACTGACAAAGGGCCGGTAAAATCAGTGGAGCATGACGTCGGTAAGACATGCTCATCTTCAGATCATTGGAACAATAACTGGAAAGTTTTATCAAAATCCCTTGATAACCGAAGAAAAGTTGAAGAGACAAGACGTACTGTTGACAAAATGACAAAGTGTCATAACTCTGGTAAAAATCAGTGAAGCATGGCCTCGGTAAAATATGCATATCTTCAGATCTTGGGAACAATAAATGGAAACTTCCATTAAAATCCCTTGAATAATTAAAGAGGAGTGAAGGAGACATGAGTTTCTGTTGATCAAATGGCTAATATGGACAAAGGGCTATAACTCTAGTAAAAATCAGTAGAGCCTGACCTCGGTATAGTATGATCCTTTTCAGGTCATGGGAACAATAACTGAAAGGTTTCACTTAAATCCTCTGAAAACTGCAAGAGGAGTTGAAGAGACAAGAGGTACTGTTCAAATTATGACAAAGGGCCATAAGTCCGGAAAAATCAGTGGAGCATTACTTCGGTAAAATATGCACATCTTCAGATCATGGGAACAATAACTGGAACGTTTCATCAAAATCCCTTGAAAACTGTACGAGGAGTTGAGGAGACAAGATTGTGCCTACGGAAGGACGGACGAACGAATCCATTAGTATGGTCCCTTCGACTACGTCGGGGGACAATAACAAGCAACAGACAGAACCACAACAGGAGTACCTACCACCTTGGAATGGTTATTAATAAACTACTGGGGACTTAAGGTCAACAATACGAAAATGACTGGCGCAATCAACAATGAGCGGTCGCGAAGGACGTTACGTCACGAAATACTTCCTAGTCAATGTTATTGTCAATATGACGGTTCCCATCAGACATTGAATGATAATGTCAAACATGGGAAAACGGAGTTGTTATCATTATTTATTCAAGCCCTATGCTCACATGACTTTTCAGACACACATATGAAAGGCGGAGCACATCCCTCTCCTTTCGCTGCATTATCCTTCCCTGAGTTGAAAGAGTTACTCATTTACTGATGGCTTGACAAAAAGACTTTTCCAGTGGATCACTGGCCGAATCCGGATTCTAATCTGTAACCGTCTGCGCCAAAACCAAACGTCTCTAATCACTCATCCGTGGCGCCGGTGGGATTGCGATTCCGAAATAACTAATAAACCAAGTAAATCCGTACCAGCTTTTAAAGCTTTATTGGATAGGATTGTAATGTTAATCATAATGCCTCTTGCGACTTTAATATACGTATCCTTCCTGGACATCGAAAATTTCATTTTGATCACAAATACTAATGATAAAATATTTCTTCCGCTTGTTGTGTTGCTTTGCAAAAGATACAGCGGACCTCTTACCCACTTCGCCCCTACGGCCTCTAGGCTATAAGAAGCCTTTACATTACGTATCCCGCCGACGGTGGAATTTGACCTTGTACCTTTTAAATATCACCCTATAATTATCTCGATAAGACTGAAATACTTACCAAAAGGGTTTATCTGACTATCATGAGCCACACCGAAAGAACACGGTTCTGTTGCTTCTGACTTCAATAAATATACATGCATACAGATCAGCCTGCGCATACTCGCAGTCGGATAATCTCTTCGTTGTTCTCACGTATCATTGTCCAGAGGACAACAAAGGCTCTGATCAGTTTGGGCGGTGGTGGAGAATGATCTGGGCTTCCGATGACATACAAAGATTAAGTTTACCACTGCACGACTCATATTCTAATATTTGGTATTACCACGTTAGGGTAGCGCAGATTTTAAGAGACTCATAGTGCTTTTTCCTTTTTCGTTGCTCGGCTCATTCTTGTCGGCTGCAGAAATGATATCACTGTTAACAGTTTGTTCTAATTTTTTTATTAATTTTTAGCGCGCCTTTGCAAAGCAAAGGAGAGCTTATGCTATACCCCCGGCGTCGTAGTCCGAGTATGCGTCAGCGTTCGCATTCGCGTTGGCGTTCGCGTTCGCTTTCGTGTTCGCGTTTGCTATCGCGTCCGCGTTCGCGTCCGTGTCTGTGAGCAGTTTAACCTATGTTAATCATTTGCGTTCAGGTATTTTTCTCACAAAATATAAGGGCTAGAGTAATTAACTTGGTACACACTTACATCAGAACATGATCACCTGAATGTATGCACCATGTATGACCCTGACCTACTGGTCATGGTCTACTGACTTTGAAAAAAAATAGTTTAATGTATGTTATGCATTTGTGTTAAAGTCAGTTTCAAAGTAGTTATAAGCGCTAGAGTCATGATGTTTGGTCATAACTTGCATCTGGACAAGGGCACGTGAGTGTAACCAAACATGTAGGACAGTGACCTTCATTTTTACGCTTCACTGACTTTCTGATATTTCTAAGTCCCTTTATTGGTAACAGTTATGATACTTTGCACACACTTACACATGGACAAGATCATTTCAGCAGCATCCTCTTTGTATGCATTTGAAGTAAATTTTATGTTGCTTCATTGACTTTATGATACGCTTCACTGACTTTGTGATATTTCTCAGTCCCTGTATTGGTTAGGGCCATGATACTTGGCACATGCCTACATATAGACAGGGTCATTGAAACACCATCATCCGTGAACGGATTCGACCTGTGTTTTCGCTTCACTGAATTTATGATACGCCTCACTGACTTTGCGATATTTCTCAGTCCCTATATGGGTTAGAGCCATTTTACTTGGCACACACTTATATATGGACTTAAACATTTTAATATCACCATCTATGTATCGAGTTGACTTCTATCTTATGCTTCACTGACTCAATCATATTTCTCAGACCCTATCTGGATGGCAATCATTAAACTTGACACTCATATACATTTGAACGAGAGCCTTTAAATACTACCATCGCTGTGAGAGTCAAGCATCTGTAAGGCGCGCTTTGATGTCTTCTGACAACTCTTGTTGTTAAATTCTTTCACTGAGAATCATATCAGTATTCTCATAACAGTCCTAGCTTGTAACGTCTCCCGTAAACGACTGCAACGTCGCTTATAAATGACGTTAACGAATGGCGTAAATTTATATATACCTATGATTGCTTATCAAGCTCTACTTGAAAAAAGAACTCGGTAGTCAAGGGCTTTTTTTACCTCCGTGATGATTTTAATCGAAAGATACTGTGACATAAATGATCAGGTTTTGAAAAAAAAATCTATATAGTGGTAAACAAGCTGTGTTCGTGTAAGTTTTAAAATCACATCGTATTCCCATTGCCGTCAAAGGAAACGGCTTCCAAATTTCATCTTTTTTTTCAATCTGATCTAGCGACTAGACGAACTCGGTGACCTATTTTTCTATTGCACAATTCGATGTAACATATGAAAATACACTATTGTGCAATATTTAAAAAATTCTATGTATGTGTCATGACCTTCAATCAGTTTTGCGGCGCCACTTTAGCTTGAACCCATAGTGGTTATATGCGATTTAGATCACTAATGTGTAGCAGCTGTAATAACGCCGCCACAGGGGTAGTTGGAGGTTTCGTTCTCTAGCCTGGCGAAAATCAGATCACGAAATATTTTCTAGGATCATTGGGTCATACACTCCCTTCTGCTGATTCAAGGACAGTCATCAAAATTTTATTATCCGAGATCTGGTTTGAAATGTTCAAAGATTTCAAAGAAGCAGGTCTGGGCGACACTAGTGTCGACCTAAATCTGCCATTTCGTTTCCATCAATTAGGCGTATCTCTATGGCCAAGCCACATTGTTCAAATTTTAGGAAAAAAAAAGTAATTACAGCATTTGCACGAATATTTAAATCACAGTCCCACTGTCACGTATTGAGAACTAGGTCTAACTACGTTTCAAAACGTTGCAAAATGGCAGTATTCGTTGCAAAACGTTGTGAATACGTATATAGATATAGCTAAATATGTGGCCTAGAATGTTTAACTCAAATATGGCATTGTAATATACGTAGCATATACCTAGTAAAACTCAGTAAAAGTTAATCAAACCGTATTAAAACGAAGCCGAAACGCCTTTCGGTCGGATGTAGGTAAATGGCGACGCCATAAATTACGTGCGTTGTGAATGACGTAACGTCACCGTAATTCATTCCAGCTGGCGTCATTTATAACAAAGTGGACTACTCTGACGTTCAGTGTATTGCAGTTTGGCTGCACTTGGTGAAACTTTATCTTAAAGTCTGTTTTAAATTTACAAAATCAGGTTCCATTTATTAGGGAAAGAGGCTTGTAGAAAATTCTTAATTGCGCTTCTAGTTATATGAAAGCCGTTACTACTCAAGCACTTGAGGAAGCATTTACAGAAGTTCATGATGATGTGATGATGAAACAAGAACCATTTTGAACACACATTCTGTTCAGACTGTCGTCTCATAATGAAGTCTGTTCGTGTTGGCTGTGAGACACGGGTTCAATCCAGGACATGCCGCGATTCTGCCTTTGCCTCTGGGTTTTTGGAGTATTGAAATACTTTTGCCAATACCTCATTGAAGCCGTCGTCACCGATCAATGCCTATGTGGTTGCGCTGTCTGCTCATAAGGTGTTATTTTTTTCTTTTAGATATTGAGAACAAAGCATAGCAATCAGCACAAATATTTTCTTGCCTGAGCTGCATCACAGAGAATATGCAATAAACAACTGCGCACATCAACTACGCAGTCTGGTCAGAGTTTCCGATGCTAGCTGTCTGAACTAGCCGTTATATAATTTCCAAGTTTTAGCATTTTGACATTGCGAATATGAAAGTTACAAGACGGTGTTTACAAAGGAGCCGCGACACGACAAAACTAACAAAGCGACATGTGCGCCTATCGAAGACTCGGATAAGTCTGGGCATTTGCCTAGTCCGATCAGAGATTTGGCTGTCCCCATGGAGCTAGCATCGATCCATAGCTTCTCTTTAAGGGTAAAGCGAAGACTCTGATCAGACTGAGCGGATGCCCGGGCTGATCTGAGTCTTTGCGTGGCGCACATGCCACTTCGTTGTTTTGCCGTGCTGTGCTTTATGTGTATTTTTGGTAGTATGGGTCCTTGTAATGTGTACCTTTTCGACTGGGCGGTCGATTTATCCTAAACACCATCATATCAATTATTCTGTTTGTTCAATATGACTGATATACTGTTGAAAGGACAGTAAACTTTAAAACATCCATTTATTTGCGGTCTGAATTATGGATATCGTGGCAGTGAAAACAGTAACTTCTATACCTTTTTAGCCCCTGTATTCTTCTTGCTCATCTCACACATTCCTATACTAGCGAGAAACATTAGTAAACGATCCATTTTTCGTGAAGACAGAACACACTCTGTTAGTATCTGTAAGTTTTAGAGAGAGAGAGAGAGAGAGAGAGAGAGAGAGAGAGAGAAAAGAGAACGAGAGCGAGTGATTCACAAAATGTTAATATCAAATTCTCCTGACCCTAGACTGAAATAATAATGATTTACACAGATTTCATAGATGTAGAAATCCTTGCATCAAACGCACAAATACTCCTACACGTACATGTACCACTGGGAACACACAGCGGTAAGAGACCTTAAAAGAGTCAGCGCTCTTATTAGTCCATACCCATAATGCTACCCGCCAAGCTAGCGGTCTCGGTTCAAATTCCACAGGAAGCGGATATTTTCTGTCCATCGCAAACAAGTTGCCATTACACATGGCATTTATACCGCTTGATATAATATACATGTATATATATTGTTGAAAAGGCCGTAAAACCACATAATCATCCATCTACCTAGTGAATAGGATCTTAGGTAATACAATACATACGATACATTTCCAATTCATACACCCCTCGAACTCATCCGGTAACAATTACATACAATACGAGGGGCGTTCGAAAAGTTTTGCAAATGGCCTCATGACTTTGGTTAGAAGCATGCTGGGTACAACTGCTTTGCATGTACTGAAAGCACTGCATTTTGTCTTTACAATGATACCAAACACTATACAAAGACACTTTTCTTTATTGAGTTACAACGCATTTTAATAGGTCCCAGTCATACCACTGGGCGAATTTTATATGTAAAATCCTTTCAGTGTTAGGCATTCAAGTCAAATATCCTTGTAAATACCAAATTAATCTTTGTCATTTGCTTGTCCATCGTTGCCTATAATATCCATACAAAAGTTAGAAGTGCGGCAACTGTTATCGATTTATTCCTTGCAAAGCAATGCGCAGTTCTTATGACGTTATTGAATTTTACGTTAACGTCATTTTTGAAAGCTTGCAGAAGCTTCATTTTTGGCATTAATTTGGATTTGTTGACAGGTTTTCGTTGGCCCATGTAAATGCTCTTGCCGACAATATTTTGAATGCTAATACACTTGTTTTCATTACAAAATCATCAAATTTTAGTAGAAATGGAGAAATTGCTACAGCATAAAGTACGGATAATCCATATTCCCGGCCCTGTACGGAAGCCAGATTAAAACTTATTTCCGCGATATTTACAGAACAACATTGTCTGGGCATTGTCTTTAACTAACAAAGATAAAAAGATATCAAAGACTGCTGATATATAAATTACGGCCTACTAAAGTAAAATTCTGCAGTGTCTTTAGGGTATACCTCTTTCAAAGAAGTTAAAAATGCGTCCTTTTTTAAAAAATGCACCTTGTTTGCAGAATTCTCTTTGCATAATATAGCTTTATGTCTTTTTGCAATCAGAAGTTCTGTCTGTATTGTGGTTACCGAGAAATTACGTCATTTGCAAAACTTTCCGAACGCCCCTCGTACATTTATTAGAGTCTCGCCTCACAAGAAAGCTTAATATACATTTAACTTTCATAAATGAGCGACTCTTCATTAGAGCTATGAGAGACTTTATACACTTACATATTTACTATTTACATACATCATAAAACCTTAAAACAAACAGTTACTGTCCTAAAAAGAAGGGATATTTTTAATAAGAACTGTACTAACTATGACGATGTTCAGAAACACGTTTTGTGTTAAAGACCGCAGAAGAAGTCATACGATCGTTCAGCAACAAGGCTACTTATCCATTATCTTCATCTCTTTTACCACTGGGATGAAATTCTTTCTTGTTTTTGAGAACAAACTTTAGCAATCGGGCAATGCTATTCGATAGGATACTCTTTAATCTTTTAAATGTTATTATCGGTTTAAAATGAATATAAGCGCCCCCTTCCCACCCACCACTTGGTCGTCTGGTTGACCGCTAGTATCTAGCGCTCTTTTAATTGCTTGATCATCTGGCTCGGGGCATATGTGAGACAAGCCAGGCTCTGCTTGCTGGTGGACAGGTGATTTTTCTCGGGGATCGCCCTTTTTCGCCCCACCTAATGGTTGACTCGGCTCAGAATGAGTGAAACAATCTTGACATTCTGAGTAAAACCAAAGTGAATCAGGCGGGTTTTTGCACTAAAAACATGGATCGTATGAAGTCGCATCTGAGAGCACCTCTATTTGCATGTATATCGCGTATTAGATAAACAGCAGAGAAACCGATTAAGTGGGTAAGTGGTGATCACTGGGGTACACGTTGCATACACCTCAAAAACAACCTATGCTATGGATATTCATTAGATTCTTATAAATACATGCAACATATGTAATTATGGAGATCTTGAGACTATTTTCCATAAATGATCATCAAATACCCACCTTATCTGTTTATAGCATGCTATCAGAGAGCTCAGTGGAATACAAGATACTAAATGGCCGTTTTTAAAACTGCCCACGGGCAGGGGGACAATTTGACAGCGCGGGTAATTCACAAATCGAAACAGCTTGAGTTGTCTTACTTCTTTTGCTGGACCGCATAGCAAAGTCGGTAGGGCGTCTGATGTATTTGCCAGAGGCCCTGGGTTCGATACCCGGTCCGGCCACTTACTTTCGTTTTTCCTTCCGCTGATTCAAGAAGGGCAATTGTCATTTACTGGTGAAAGTAAGTGCACTTAGTACTGGTTAACCGCTTAGGAGGTCTGAGCCTGCCCAGTAATAGTGTGGCTAGGTTAACTGACCATCTCAACATGACCGTATCTGTTTACCGTAGACGTTAAACAATAACACAATGTCACAACTTACTTCTTTTAGATACATTGTCTCGACAAGCTGGACCCGCCTATGAAGTGTCATTAATATATTTCATATAGTTTGAGACTTGTGCTTTAAAATGGGAGGGATACCTGTTGTCACATTTTTGCCCCGGCTTAGACACAAACGAAGAAGATTAACCTTTTGGCGAGCCATTGTCTAGACCTCATCAGTGTTTATCTGTTTGGGAAATATTATCTATATTTTCCAAATTGTTTAAGAGTTATGGCCGTTTTCGCTTACTGATAACGGATGGACAGACGGACGAATGCAAACTCAAAATTTCGGGTCTTTCTATTTTGATAAGGTACATGACATGACATTAATCAGATTTAAATAAACGTGTATCATTTTACATTATGTTACTTGAAAGATTTGAGTAAAAATACATAAAACTAAAAAATAGACTGGATTCATTTCCGTAAGAAAACAATCTAGGACCATTATAATTTCCTTGCATTCCCCCAACCCACCCACCTTTCCTCACCACAACACAAACAAACCAGTAAAACCAAACAGTTACTCCACTACCAACTCATCAAGGCGCCAAGCAAGGTTGGTATTTAAATTGGAACACAAATTAAATTATGTTGCAGACTATTTGGTGAATTTTGAATTACATTTTCAAAGGCTATTTGAGCCGTGACACTACAAAATCAACAGAGAAGCGAAGATTCGGTTCACGCTGGGCATCCGTCCAGTCTGATCAGAGTCTTCGCTGTCTGCATGGTGGTAGCGTAGACCTTAAGCTACACTAAAAGAGCACTGTGAAGACTGATCAGACTGGGTGGATGCCCAGGCTAATCTGAGTCTTCGACGGGCGCACATGCCACTCTGTGGATTTTGTCTTGTCGCGGCTCATTTATGTTTATATTTTACCAAACAATGACATTTAAAATACCGTAATTTGTTAAAACATTCAGTATCTTTTATAATAACTAGTACAGCGAGATGCAGCCATTGACATCTGCGAAGCCGGGGTTTGATAGGAGCTCGTATGTATGTATCGCGTATATCACTCAATATATAGTTTGCGACTGACTCTTTGTTCTGCAGTCGTGCAAGTGAAATTAATGCAAAAATGAGGAACCATTGATATTTTCTCCATGCGATTTAACGTCGATATCTCGGATACGCTGTCAGCCCTTCTCAACTGTCATGCCATAATGTAGCTCTCAGTCTGCCATTGATCACAACCTGGCTATAAAGCAAGGCACAACAAAATAGATAATGAGAAAAAAAAAACCACAATTCATTCTCCCCAAATAAAAAAGACAAAAAAAAAACACAAAAAAACATAGTTCTGTGTTAAAATTTAAGAGCAGTGGCAACTGGCGCTTGGGTTTTACAATGTGCTTCACATCAATCAATCATTACCATGGTACCTATCTCGAATCACCCCAACCCCACCCCTGCTCTCTCCACGCATATGGTCTCTGGTAAAAATGTAAAAAAGGCACTAATATCAGTTGCAAGGCAAACCCTCGAAAAGCGGTGATTGTACTTACAACTGTGATTCTTTCCACATACAAAATAGGCCCTAAAAATGGCGAACAGTGTTCTTGAGGAAATTTTCCTTTCTTCGCAGATGTATTTAGAGGCATTGACTGTATTAAAATGCTTCAACAAATAAAATTGCTTTGCTTACTGGTATGAAGAAGGCTTTCTAAACAAAATTCATGACGAAAACTGCACGAAATGCTAAAATATTCATTGTCAATCTTGATTCCACCGAAAACTTGAGTCAATATAAAACATAATTTACATACAGTTGGGACTTTTTCCAACGCACACACCCATACCATGATAAACTTCATTATTTCTTCTTTTAACATGTGAAATTTCAAGTAATATCGTTTTGGAACATTTTAAACTTGCTAAATGAAATATGGCACCTGTGGTTTTAATGCGCAAGAAACGGTCTTCCAGTTCCGCACGGTATGGGCACCAGGCTGCCACCAGCAATACGTGCCAGACAGCCACAGTTTAGACAGAAAAGTAAGTTTGACAGCTTGACAATCATCAGCTCAGATTTCTAAAAACTGAAGAAGAGAAAAATATACGGAGTTTAGTGAGCTAACATAGACTTAAAACTTGTAAAACGTACCTCGCTTGACTTCTGGCCCGATTGGCATTGTACAAATCTGACGTTCTGCCACTCAAATTTGTGAAAATAATATCCTTTTCAAACATTATTTATCTTTCAAACAGTCATCTGTTTTCTGTCAAATAAGATATTAGGTCACTGTTGTGACGTAATAAAGAAAGTGACGTTTATTGCCTCGAGCTAGATTGCCAGTCGGCTTGCCATGTAAACGGATTATACGCCGAACATGAAATGCACCAGTACGAAGTAAAGAGTTCTTTTCTTGTCGTTTTGTTTGTCTAGTTTTTGAAACTTTGAATTTACGATCTGATTTTATAATTTGCTCAACAATACGAGAGAACATATAGTTACTTAGAAAGAAACAAGCCAGGCGGGGATGGAAGGAGGCGGTTGGTGACGAGGTTGGGGGTGGGGTGGAGACAGGGAAGTGGGGGAATTTGTCTTGACTGATGCCTATAGTGATGTATAGGTCCCAAACATGACTTGAACAATCGTTGCTGTGACAGCGTATTCTCTCTCTCTCTCTCTGTGCCTATTTGGCTCACACTGAGATTTATTACAGTCATCTGAATCTTACCAACAGTTGAGCCGCAACAAGGAAAGATATAAGCGTAAATACCATTGACAGTATACTTAAACAATCTGCTTGAAAATTGAAATAGCGGGCGTGTGAGGAACTGTTGAAATACGCATAACTTTGTATACTTATTCAAGCAACTCATCATCGCCTTCATTTAGCAAAATGTGCATGAACAAAAAAGCTACCAGCCAAGATCAATAATAGAATGCACACATGCAAGCTGTTCATCTTAACTTTTGTAACATTTGTAGTGCTAGCTATCTTAGCATTTGCTTGCTGCAGGTCACCCGTGTACTTACTGACCTTCATAAAATACTACAGTAAGGGAAAAAAGTGAAAACCGTCCCGCACGTCACCACATTTGGTAACTAAGAGTGTTCAGATGCGAATCTGAAGGCCGCTAGCTCAATTCCTATCATTGCCTAATGAATGTATTTCGACTGTTGTCCTTTTCGATTCGGAAATCGACTGCCCAATGATTTAATTTCAGGACGCAGAGTAGAAGACTAAGACCAGAGTTGAGTATAAAGTGTATTGGATTGCCCTTTACATGTGCCTTCGGGAAGATTCGTAAATTCAAAAATATCAAATCTTGTGGTGACCTGCAAGATACCCGGGCCTGCTAGTCAACCGGACAATTACAATAGTACAATTCTAGTCGGCATACAAATGAAGAATGAACAGGTTAAGCATTGGAAGGGACTGAAAAGAAATTGAGAGCGTACATGTGTGGGCCTAGGGTAATCGGGTACACTTTCAGGGGAAGCATCTCGGCAATAGTATTTTTGATTTGTACCTACCTTTCAAATTGGAGTAAACTCTTTAAGGAAAGCATTTGCTCCTTTGGGAGCAAAGAATTTTTGAAGAGTCACCCAGTTCAAGAAAACTAATAGGAAATTAATAAAGTTGTTTATTGATAACATGTCTACGATAGTTTTTGCCAGATATCCATGAAAACGTGTTGCGGCTGTATATAGAACCGCCTCGCCAAGACTACTGTAATGTGAGGCAACATCAGTCATTTCAATAGTGAAATAGGAGAACACGATCTGAATTATCAGTAAATGTTTTTGTTGTTTGTTTATATGTGACTGCATAACAGAAAGGGTCCTTAACTGGAGAAATAAATGTTCTTTTTTAATTCTATTATTCTATGTAGATCTACCCGTGTACCTGCAGATTTGTAAATTTTGCCCCCCGCCCCCCCCCCCCCCCCCCCCCAAAAAAAACAACAACAACAAAAAAAAAAAAAACAACAAAAAAAAACAACAATAACAGCAAGAAAAATAACACTCAGATGCCTGACGAGTTTCTCAAACTTATACAGGCAATGCAAAAACATCGCATGCATACAGTGCACTGCTAACCCTTCTCAAAGCCGTACGCTAATACCCAGGTGCATATTGTAATTTTGTCAAATAGACAAAATTTCAACAGGTATCGCCATATTTGATGATGCTGGTATTTGTAAATTGAACAAGATTTCAATAGTAGCTGCAAGCAGACACGACAATATAAAGTATCTTTGGGGTCCACCTCTTATTCTTGCTCTCAAAGGATAAACATAATTGTGCGTAAAGTGTGATTACCCCTACACTCCTGCTTCTAACCGTCCAACGAGGCGGAGGGGGAGGGGGAGGGCATTCCTCATCCCTCCCAGGCTACTCATATACAACCGTTTGTTTGACTTTTGAAATCAAGCGTGTGATCTGCTAATTAGAAAAAGAAATAACCGTTAAATTACCGTTCAATTATTAGGGGAAAGGCTAATCCTGAACGATATCATAAACTGTACCTAAATAAACATCAATTGCTGATTAAGTCCGTCTTTTAAGCCATGATTATACAAACACCTAATTGTTTCAAAATCACGTCATAAGCTTGTCAATAATTGTCGTGTTTACGATTTGCTAGACCATAGAGGTGAGAGTTGACATTATTCTATTTGACAATAAAATATGAATAAAATGTATTTGCTTGATTGTTTTATTCTGATTTGGTAGATTAATTAGTGAGGGATGTTACGTTTCTACGGACAGGCCGAATTGTAAGTTTGTTAATTTGGCTGCGAACACTTAGCGCGTGATTTTGACGCCATTTTCGGTTTGTTTACAAACCGGGTGGTCATATGTTATTTTGCAACTTAAAATGTTCCAAAACCATATTTTCTAAAATTTCACATAATAGTAAAATATATATCAATATTTTCATGGCATAGGTCTGCGTTTTGGGGAAAGTCGAATAAGCTGTAAATCGTAATTTTTGTTCACATGTTTGAAGCTGACGTAAAGGGCACTGTTTTGTCAATAATTACACAGACGGAAAAGGATGTCCTGGAATTATTTTAACAGAAATATTCAATAATGGAATTAAGAAAAGTGCTCTTAAAATTCTAACCGGTGGGGCGATTTGATTAATCTGTATGGTGGTGTTAAAGTACTATGGGGTTCGTCGATATCCATTTTGATGGCGACAATTTCGAACAAAAATCGTTGCTATGGGCTTGATTATATCCCTACTCCTTGGAGCTGTGTTCCAACTGTATGGCAAGCACTTTTACTATTTATTCCGTTAAATACATATCTTATATACCATAAATATATTTACAAGTAATGTTTAGAAAACTGACTGTTCGAGTAATTGATATAACTGTCGAGGGGATGGAGCCCCCGGGATGGTCATATCAATTACGAGTACAGTCAGTTTTCTAAATGTTTTGTAACATGGTCCAATCAAAAACAGAGTTTTCCTTCACATACTTTGCTTGGTGCCTGTCAGTGTTAAAAAATTAATCACTTCACCTGATATTGTTTGAATTATTTCTCATGATCAAGAATGATATATGTATGTTTTTCTGCAGTCCACTTTTTAACAGAACTGAAAAAACTAATTGCCTTACGTTGGTTGATTTGGATTTAACGGCCCTTTCAGACAGTATTTCAGTCTATATCGGGCCGCCTCCTAAAGAGAGGGAGAAAGAAGAGATATGATCCAAATCAGTAGGACGCCCCGGCACTGGAAGTTACACACAGCACCATCGCACCACCCGACCATCCCCCGCCTTACCAGAAACACAGGGAATGTGACCCCTTTAGTATTGGTCTATCAAGAATCTATTTCGATTCTAACACGCCAGGAACGATGAAAACACAATTGTTTCCTTCAGATTTTTTTTTAGCTTTCCGCCATGATTTAACGTGGGATGTACGTAATGGGCTCTCTCATAGATTTCTTTTATTTGTTCTGTACAGGTGAATTTTTTGGTGTTACACCCGAATATGAAGAAAAAAAGGATACCAAACAAAGCTCGTTTTCGAGTTATTTGCATTCAAAGATGAGGAATAGTGGACCCGAAATGCATTGACGTCAACGTAAATTAGATTTTTTCCCTAATATTTTACCACTAAAAATCTTATGGTACATTTATGGGTCCATAGATTTTGTTTAAAAACTTATTTAACATAATTTATGATTTCAGCCATCGGTTAAAGAGAAAAAAGTCCTTGGTTACCGAGTTAGTTTTGTCAGTATAAACGTCCAAACGAACGTAAACTGTAAAAAGATCTGTAGATTTTACGGTAGAATAACTGGAAACCAGCTGCCAGTCGTTTTCCCGTTATTTTTACGGACTTTTGCCTGTAAGACATTGTTGGGAATCACGAAATGGATTTACCGTTTAATTTTGCAGTGTAGGTCTAGTCACTGTTGTGTGTTTTCAGCGTGACGTCGTTTTCGCGACAAATGCGCTAGCTCTAGACGTTACGTGACCGGAGAAGACTACAATGAGTAGGACTATTTAAAAGCTTTTTATTCATTTGTTGAAAAGGGATGAATACTGAAATCCATAATACACGCACGTTCACTAATTATACACTGTAAAAAAATACTGTAGATTTTACGGTAGAATAACTGGAAACCGGCTGCCAGTCCTTTTCCCGTTATTTTTACGGGGTTTTGCCTGTAAGACATTGTTGGAAATCACGAAATGGAAGTTTTATGTTAACTTGGCGCACTCGAAAATAACTTTTTGTTTGAAGGGCTATCTAACCAAAACGACATCTGCTCTTTTCTGTCCCACTCTGCTTAATGATTCATTCAATTTTTACGGGCGCCCGTAAAAATAACGGTAAAAGGACTGGCAGCTGGTTGCCAGTTATTTTACCGTATAATCTACCGTTTATTTTTGCAGTGTGCAGCTCACTATGTAGTATTTTACGGCCTTTTCAACTGTTATCGAGTTGTGTGTAGTGGCAACCTTTTCACGGTGAACCAAATTCCGCTTCCCGTAGAACCTGAACCCAGACCGAAAGCTTAGCAGGCTAGCCTCTACTCGTGGCCTTATGGATAAGAGTACTGTCTCTTTTAAGGTCTCTTACCGCTATGTGATCGAGCCTCAGCAGCGCACATGTGAGACAGCTAAGTTTTACTCACGGAAGGTAAATTGGTCATTTTTCCCCGAGAGATCACCCACCTCTGCTTAACGATAGGCACAACAAAAGTGAAACGTTCTTGAAAGACCAAGAAAACTCATATAAATAAATAAATAAATAAACAAATAAATAAATAATCATGTACACATGTAGGAGTTTGTAGGAGTGTTTTGTGTTTGATGCGAGGATTTGTACATCTGTGAAAGCTGTGTAAATAATATAATTTCAGTCTACAGTTAGGAAAATTTGATATTAACATTTTGAGAATCACTTGCTGCCTCGTTCTCCTCTCTTTCTCTCTCTCTCTCTCTCTCTCTCTCTCTCTTTCACTCTCTCTAAAATTCACAGACGAAGACAAAAATATTAACGGAGTTTGTTTTAATTTGCCTTCCGTAATAGTATTCTCACTAGTATGGGAATGAGTGAGATCAGCATAAAGAATGCAGAGGCTATGTATATCAAAAAGGTAGTTACTGTTTTCACTGCCACAAAATCCATAATTCAGTCCTTAACAGTATGTGTGACGAATAAATGGAGGATTTGGTTTACAGCCCTTTCAGTAGTATTTCAGTCATATCACACATACAGAAGAATTGATGAGATGATAATTAGAATAAAATGGCCGCACAGAAGAACTCGACACCTAGAAATAGCACACATTACAAAGAACCATAGTACGAACATACATTTCACTCAACTAACAAAGTGGCGTGTGCGCCAAGTAAATACTTAGATTAGCCAGGGCACCCGCTCAGTCTGATAAGAGTCTTCGCTGCACGCTTAAAGAGTAACTAAGGGTAGAAGCTAGCTCCATGTGGACAGCGAGGGCTCGGATCAGACTGTTAGGTTTGTTGTGTCGCGGCTCATTTCAAAGAAAGACCTTGACCTCTTGTACTCATAAATCTTCATGTGCTCATTAAGATGACTGTATTATACCAATTATTAGGCCAAAATCTTCAACATATCCCTTGAAATATTGTGTTCTAGATATGTCTCATATTAATGTACCAGAAAGCAAATTTGACCTCAACGTATAAAAAGTCAAAGCCAACCCAAGGTCATAATTTGAATAATCTTGGTAGTACTTCCGTAGCCAATGCTACATACCAAGTTTCAAGGCCATTGGTCCACCTCATTTTGTAAACTTAACACCGACTTTCAGATAGATTTTCAGCATAACGTATGTTATCCCCATACGTAACTGCATTGCACTGAACGTCAGCGTAGGCCGCTATGTTTTAAATGACGCAAAATTGAATAAAATACGCTGACGTTACAGCCTTCACAACTCACGTAATTTATGGCGCCGTCCTTTACGTACATCCCACTTTAATACATGAAGAAATCCTGCCAACAACTTTGACTGTATCAGAGGCGTTCACATGTATTTCGTAAGTTTTTGGTGCGAAAAAATGACGTTACACCGTCTATCCTCGTTGAAATGATAATTAACGTCACCAAAAGAATAAAAATGACGTCCGAACGGCGCTAAATTACGTTACGTTATTCCGCCCAGTGATTTGTCATGCAATATATCACTAGATTTAAGCATTTGCTATATAGGCGGCCAGTGTTAGAATAAGAAATGAGATATCTTCTATGAAGTCCCACTTATATCTTATATGCCATATTAGATATCTTATATAGTATATAAGATATCTAATTTAAGAAATAAGACTCCTTCTCTAGTCTATAATATAAGATACCTTATATTACAAGTTAGATATCTTAAACATTATATCAGATATCTTATAAATTATATCAAATACCTTAAATAATATATAAGATATCTAATATATCATATAAGATATCCTATGTACTAAAAAAGATATCTGATGTTAAATAATATATGTTATATATTATATTAGATATCTTATTAAGTATATTAGATAGCTTATATTCTTGAATAAATAAGATATCTTCCCGAGGAAATAATATATCTTATATATTAGATATTTTAAATACTATATAAGATATCTCATACAATATATAAGATATCTTATACTTGAAAATATATTAGATATCTTAATTAGTAAATATGATATCTTACTATATACTTTAGAGGAAAAATCAAAATTTTCATGTCTGCTTACACAAAAATTCAACTGTTCTTCCAAAGCCTTGGCTGAGAGAAGATGCTGATGCATAACATGGCAATGTCAAACTGCAGGACCATTCCTAAGTTGCTCCATTTTTTAACCATCAGTTTTTGGGGATTGCCTGAAGGCATTGTAAACACCACATCATAAGTTTATATCATACTGAACTTACTAAAGGAGACAGGTTTTAATGCAAGTTTATCTCAGGCACAAGCCTTTAATCGAAAAACTGCCAGTATCAGGTAATAAGCTAATTTATATCGAACTACAGTTCATAGATAGATCTAAAAGTTTAATTCAACTGTGGAAAAAATGTTAACGTTTCAATTACAAAATTCCATTGTAGTAAATTCCTGACCTCCGCGCGACTTAAATTTCATTCATGAACGAAGTCTTTGAGCATGTACAGCACAGTTTACACACAAAAGAAGTCTATACTTCAAATTATAACAGCTTTTGCATTATTTCGTTTGCACGCATAAAACGAGAGAAAAAAGAAAGAAGAGATAAAGCATTACATCTATGCAACGTAAAAAAGTCAAAACGTCACACTGTTCATAATACAAGCTTGCTACTTATTTCTGAAATACTATCAGGCCGAGTCTTCATACAATTTGCTAAGATATTGTGTAAAAATATATACCGTTGGTGAAAGGTTAAGCATATTTTAGGACAAATTATAACGAGCACTGCGAGATGGCTGCAAAATAAGCCATCGATACCTGCGAAGCAGATGTCGAGCAGAACTTGTATTTAGGTATCGCGTATACCATTCAGTATAAAGATACAAAATTGAATTTGCGATGACCACCTTACTGGATTCTGAGTTTTGCAGTCGTGCAATTGTAATTAGTGCGAAAAGTGAAGAACCAGTATCTCGCCACACGATTTAATGTCTGTTTTACATTTCGCTTTAATGTCTGTTTTACATTTCGACATCTGCGATATGGCTTAAGCATGCAATAATTCGCGATGGAGTCTGTTGCTACATCCCCTTTTTCCCTTTCCGCAAGGTTATATTGTTTGTTTAATTTCTTTTTCAACTATTATCAGTATTTTGGTGTGTTGCTATCTCAACAGATTTTGTTTTTATTTCTGTCATTTGCGAACGATTAAGTGTCACATAATTGATACAGCCAATCAGAACCTCTCAAGATATCAGATTTGGCGTAAATTGTAAACAAGGCGACAGAAAGTTTATATTTAAACCAATCGACAAACCGTCTTGGAAGCAAGGTAAAGACTTGTGTATCAAGACCTGAAAAGGCCATCCAACATCGTGACGTTAAGTGGTATATTGAGCATCTAGTATGATGTACATAATACTTTTGACATTTTATGTTTATTTTACACCAAAGAACTTGTTTTAATATCTTGATTTTAATAACTTGTACTTCCTTTACAGCCTTTTTCTCTTGTTGATACTTGCTCTACATTATGTTTGTCGATGAAAAGCTATTGTAGCTTATGTTATTTGTTATATGTAATCCGACATAAAAAAGGGATGGAAAAAGACAATTTCGTAACTATATAGGGTATATGCCTTTTTTATATCCTTGCAGAACATAACGTAATGTGTATAGGTATGTTTTCAACTTCCTACACCCTTGCGGTAGAACCGCGTGCGTCTTTTATGGAAATTTAGGTAAGGTGGTAGACTCTTTCAAGAAATTAAGCAAAGGAGATAGCAATGCATGACATTGCAGAACATAACGTAATGTGTATAGGTATCTCAATAGCTAAATAATCTGAATTTCGACGGTTTAGTGCGAATCTTTGCCATTACATTCAGATTGTTTTAAAAGTCCTAATAGGAGATTATAGTTTGTTGCAGAATTCCGACTTTAGATAGTTGTTGTTTCATTGCATGTTTGTTGAAAAGAATCGAGAACGTTTAAATTACTTTATAGCTATTGACAGAGAAAAGAATCAATTGCAGAAATCTCAATTCAGATAAACATTCTTACCGTGGGTAAGGCAAAAGAGTGTAAACAATCAGTTTCAAAATAACAGTGCTTTATATATCTTCAATAACTGATTGAATGCAGTTTAAGAATCCATTAGTAAATAATGCTGTATTTGACACAATTTTAAATCAAATTTCTAGGAGAGCATATTCTACATCTT
The DNA here is from genome assembly GCA_963989385.1 of Ctena decussata. NCBI lineage: Eukaryota > Metazoa > Mollusca > Bivalvia > Lucinida > Lucinidae > Ctena > Ctena decussata. The sequence goes on from OZ022499.1 coordinate 94,344,168, forward strand.
AAATTAGCTTTTTATTTAATAAACTTGGCATTCCTTTTCAAGTAGTATGTCAATTAAATAATTGTCTGTGTAGTGTGCTGTCTGCTTTTGTTGTTGGCCGGTGGGTTGGCGTTGTAGTTGAATATTAAATTGAATTTGATATAAATTTAATTTAATGATTGATATCACTTGATAAAGTAACATTTTGATGTAAGAATTTAAATGTGGACTTCAGTATGCAAAGGCAAATAATATTTCTATATTGAATTTGATTTCTTAGTCATTTACCTCCCTGGAATAAGGAACAAATAATTCGGGAATTTTTAGGTACTAAAAATGTTTAATTATGCGGACGTCTCGGTTAGTTTATTTCGGTATTTAGTTGAACATCCGACAAAATAATTCATACTGAACATTCTTTACCGGTCCCTTGGCTTATCGATTTTGTTATCTCCCCTGTTTTCCAGTCTTACCTGTCCAATATCGGGTATTAAGTTTATATAGAAATGTATAGGGAATATTTATATTTATATGAATTTTTTATCTTTTTCAAAATATTTGAATCTTTCATAACCTATATTCTGAAAGTATAATGCAATACCTACACGATGGTGTTTTTATTTTTCGAAAAAGTTAATGTTTACTTGCTTCCTTTGGCGTTTAAAATACAGACCTATACTGACCATTATACTTAATGGCGCATACAGTAGAATTACGAAATTTTCCATTTTCAGAGCATATTTCTGATAATTTGGAGCTTTTCTGATATTTGTTATAACCTAAATTCTGAAAGTCTATAGTCTAAGGATTAATATGATACTTTTATTTTCAAATTAACATTATGTCTTGTTGCTTCCCCATGCGTTTAAAAACCGAAACTTTAAGAGTTTGGCGCTGGTAACTCAATCGCCTAAGTTTAATCATGAGCACTCCTGCATTACTCTTTTGGCTGCTTTATATGAATCGGACTAACGAATCAAATTAACCATACTAGGTTGAAATGTAGTGAAATAAATAAATAAATAAAGAATTTAATAAGAATTTAATCATTTTGATTCATTTTTTCTTGAGCACGAAGAATTTTGTTTTAAATTAAGTCCAGAAATCCAAAATCGAAAGTATCACGGTCAATGTCTAAAAAAAGGTAAATAAATAAAAGTAAAATAAAAGAAAAGAAACAAAAAGGAAAAAAACCTTAGTAACCGTATAATTATTTATTGATTTGTTTGTTAAGTTATTTAAATTAATGTAAACACATTACATGGCAGCTAGCGGTCCTTTTGCTCAGCGATGTAAACATACAATAAATCACAAATTGCTAATGGTGTCGGAGTTTCGGCGGCTACAAAGAACGTAAGCAATTAGGAAATTCAAATCGAAAATGTGTTTTTGGACAAACTTAATTGATTTCGGGAGATAATACCATTTTCATTTTAATTTGTTTGTATAGGATTATAGACACATCATTAAAGCTCAAACAAGTGAAGCGGTCAGTTTTAGAATATAATTGACTTGTTTTGCTCATCATGTCACAAATTAAATATCTCCATTGACAACATGGCTTCATCTAAACGTGTTCGCAATAGTGTGGATTAAATAAAATTGCATGAGGGAGAAGTCCTTTCTAGAAACTGTTTGCAAAAAGTGTTATGCGTTCCATTTTTCCAAAGACCTACACAGTAGAGAGGATTATTGCCAGAATCTTATTCTGATGGAATTTGCATAATCTTGATATTTTCTCTTTCTTTCTTTATTACTTTCTTTCCTTAGCATAACATTTGATCAAGGTGTTATAATTCGCTTCGCTTTTTATTATTCTCGAGTTAGATTCTAATATAACTTGCGGGTTAACAATGTAGTAGGGACAAGTCTGCGCTTTTGATTACATAGCTCTTTTCATGACTACACCGCATATCAATATCTAGCCTCCCAAAAAAGTGGAACATATGCAAACCGTACAGACCCAGACCAGACGGCGCAAAACGGAGCCTGATCAGGATCTTCACTTTTTGGATAAGACAAATGATAATTTCTACTTAAACTAAATAAAAATGATAAAATTACACCCCCCCCCCCCCTTAAATGACAAATACTCTCTTCCAATATATGCAAATAGGAGAGTCCACTGGGCGTACATCGGGTTAAAGAGCAATATACGTATTTCAGAATAATCCACGACACGCATAATAAAGGTCAACTAAAATGTGCGTGTGCATTCTCACGCTGACTAGTTCCCTTATAAAATATCGTTAATAATTATAACATATTATGCAAAAATGAAATGAACTTGAACTTAAAGTTCTCAAAATAATTCTATTGTGAAAGAGACAGCTTTTTCAAAGAATACTGAAATAATACATGTATATATTCAGTGCTAGCGCCGTTATTTTCGGGTATATTGTGTGAAACACTTACTCCATTGTGGTTGCTATTAATATCTTTGAAAAATTCGAAGCATTTTTCGACCGAAATATTAGTTGGGCTTTTTTTGTTTCCGTTTAAAAATTTCCAAAATTTTCGAGGGTGTGATGTTTTTATTTTACGCAGCTGTTGAATTTTTGACCATTTAAATAGATTTTGCTCTGTAGCTAGAGTCCTTTTATAATTTTTACTGCAAACTTTCACATTATGTTTATTAACCTCCGTTTGCCGCAACTTGTATAAGTATTTTGCCCTGTGAAAATCATTTCTTGCTACTTTACATTTTCTGTTAAACCAGTGCGGGGGCTTTTTCTCACTAGGCTGAGATTTTTAATATTTTACCGAACCAAAACTAGCTTTTGAGCTTACGTGAAAAACTTCCGTTAAGGTTTCCGCAATGCCATTTACATCAGATTGGGAAATATCTTGGCGGTTTTCAATATCGCAAATTTCGCTTAAAACACTATTAAGTTTAGTATCATCTAAATTTTCAATAAAAAATTCTTTTTTCTCTTCATCCCACAGTTTTGTCTTTTCTACATATGATCTGTTATTGTTGCTTAAAGAATCATAAGGTATATTAAGTACCATAGAGACGGCACAATGTACATCAGAGAACAATTCACAATAGTCTAGTTACATACTGAAACAAGGAAGGTGACATGAGAAAATAATCAACAGTGCTAACATTTTTACAGGTATTTTGTGCAGAGCTATTTCCTTTCGTTCTGCCATTTATTATATAAATGCTGTTATCGCAACAGAAATCTATTAGTCTGTACCCATAATTGTTTATACCCTCATCCGGATTCTGTCTGTGCAGACTAACAAACTGCGAGTTTTGTTCAAAGCATGCTAAATCATTTCTCAATTCCTCATACATTTCGGTTAAGTCGTTATATTCAAAAATATCGAGATCTGGTAATACAAAATCTTGCATATTTCGGACTCTAGAATTATAATCACCGAACATTATTACTGATGCACAGTTATTTGCATCAGACAAGTGCCGTAACTCTTCTTCGATTTCGCTATATGGACTTTCAACTGCATAAACAGAATTTTCCGGGGGTATGTAAGCTACACCACATAAGACATTGCCGCATTTCGTGAGACTGTTTGTGAGTTTAAACCACAACACAAGCTTACTTTCACTTTCAATATACGTTATATATTTATCCAAACACTCCTTATAAGCTAAAATAATGCCGCCAGATTTCTTTTTAGACGTTTCTTTTCTGTGTTTGCAAAACAATTTGTACCCAGGTATATTCAAAGTATCCAGACAATCAGTTTTTGACTCCTGTAACCCAATTATATCATATTTTGAAATTAAAGAGTGAAATTCTGGCATCAAAAGTTTATTATTCAGTCCACATACGTTTAATGTTAAAAAAGATAAAGTCTGATTACGACAGAAGTCATGTTGTTGTCTGACCTTTTGATCAGGTGCTCGCCCTCCAACGCATTCCTATTGCGAGCTTTCCGATATTTCCGCTTCGATTACATTTACACAGTCCGATTGTCCCGTTAAGATCGAGCTGTCATTCTCTCGGTGTATATCTACCTGGACGTGTAACGGTAGATTTACCGTATCACTGTCTACATTGTTCCACTGATTGGTAACCGGCTCTTCTCGGATTGAGTCGGCCTGCGTGTTATATTCGCGGACATATTGCTGGATTCCGGCTCTTCAATTATAGAGTCGATCTGAGTTAATGTCACATTTTCCTGTGAATCGCCCACTTGCATTTCTGACAAACTATCATCGTTACTGGAGGAAGTCTCATGTCTTATCCTTGAAATCGTCCCATATTTTTTCGACACAGTTTCATCATATGCAGGTGATGAAGCTGGCCGCTTGCTGGAAGTAGATGAGTCTGTTCTCCTTTCGTCACGATTATCGTCCGCAAATGATAGTGCACTGAACATATTCCGCGATTCAAACGACGGTTGTTGCGCCAGTCGAACACCCCTTGCTCGACGACGATTACCCGGGTCGACCGAGTCTCCATCTGTATTATCTCTAACATGCTGCGTACCCCTGCCCTGTATTTTAGATTCACTGGAGTTAGGGGGGATGTATAATTCACCGTTTATGAAAAGTTTATCCTGCACCAAGTCAACACGATTGTTCGGGTCACGAGAGTATGATCTTATGACTGGATATAGGATCTTACGCTTTGCTTCCATTTCTGGGGGGAACTGCTCCCGAATGTTATACTGATTCCTTTTTTCGTTGAGAGTTTTACTATTCTGTCTAATGAATTCTCTGTCTTTATAGTGCTCAAATTTTGCCACAATCGGTCGGCATGACATATGTTGGTCCCATCTCGGCCGGCGTAACCTATGTACCCTATCAATACGATTTCATCAATTCTCTCAGGGTGCTCAAGTTCGAGTTCGTGCTTCTAAAAGTCTCTCAGTTTCAATTCTGTGTTATCCGGCTCCATCTGCGGGGCCTCCGCTATTCCATAAAACACCAAATTTGACTGCATCGAACGAGCTTTTGATTCCTCTATATTTGAATTCAGTGTCGAGCAGCGTTCGTCAAACTTCGATACGTTCATATCAATGTCTGAATGCAGTTTTGCATTCTCACTTTTTAGCAATGAAACGTCCTTTTGCAGATCCCAACGTGATTTGGCAGCATCATCAAACATATTGCTTATTGTCTGACATGACTTTTCAACATCGACCATCCTTCTAGACATGCTGGCATTTTCTAATTGTAACTTCTAATTGTAACTTCGTCATGTCCGCCCGCATATGAGATATTTCACATTCAATTGTGGTCAGTTTTGATACACTAGTTTCAATAGTCGACAATCGACCCATAAAATTGTTATTCAATTGCTGTATCATATTAACTATTGTGCTGTTATCTATAACATTATTGTTCACTGGCAAACTTTGCTGCGGGCCACAATAATTACCGCTTTGGTCGTACTGAGCGGTGTTCGATTGAGCGCGTTGATCCATCTGACCTTGACCTTGACCCTGGCCCTTGACCCTGGCCCTGACTTTGTGTACTTGTACTCATATTGATAATGTGATTCTGCATTGTCCCAGGGGGAAAGTTTGATTATGGTATTGATTATGGTATTGTGGGGCATATCCCTGTGGATTTATAAGCTGGGCCTGCTGGACACCACCACTCTGTCCAAAAACATTATTTGCATCACCCCATCCGCTCGAGCTACACTGAATGTTGACACCCTGTCCGCCATTACTCATTGTTTGGGCAAGCTGCCCACTTTGGTTTTTCACCTTGTCTTTAGTAGCTTTAGATTTATTGTTACCTGGCATATTTTTATCCAGTAAAAGTCCTAATTCATTATGAATACACAAACCTAAAGCAAGTTCATTTAATACCACTTTTTATTCAGTTTCATGCATTTTTTTCATTGCTTTGAATAAAACCGTCTCTATTATCGTAGCCTCGTTTCCATCCATTTCATTATAGCAGATATTAACACAAACTTTGAGGGAGGCAAGCACCAAGCAAATTTGATATTCACATTTGATATTATCGGACAATTAGTCGGAATCTGGAATTTGTGTCAGTCTTATGTAACAGTCCTGCAGTTGGTGCTGTCTGCTTTAAAGATACTAGGTTCAAGTCCTAGAGGATTGCATATTAGTGCTGGCACATATAACACTAGATAAACAACAATATCCATTTACAGAATACATTCTAATATAAGAATAAGATAGGTTTAAATGTATGTTTCAATATTTAGCCATATGGTAGGATGTTTCATAGGAAAGAATATGAGAAGTAAATATTTATACTCCCGACATACGAAGTATGTCAGTGGGTATATATTTTTTGTCATTGTTTGTTCGTTCATCAGTCCGTCTGTTTGTCAACTTTATGTCATACCTTATTGATTGCTGATATTTCTGTAACTACACATCCGATTATTTTCACATTTGGTTCATGATACCTCTATAGCATTAACTTTGATGTAAACTATCTTTTTTTTTAATGTTTTCATCTTTATTTTCAAAGTTCAATCACATAGATACATACAGACATACATACATATTATATAGAGTGAGCTTTATATTGTTTCCTATGTCCATTTTCTAAATTCGCACTCATCCATCATTTTCATCCATCTTATGTAATTAGTTCGTAGCCCTCCAGCCCTCTGATGGGAAGCATGTCTCCCAGATACTGGAAGCTGTCAAATATGAAAATCTCTGACTAACTGGCTACTAAATATTTATCAAACTAGCACGTTTTAGTATTGTATAGCTCTACAGTAAAAGATCTCCCGACCAGGGCCAGCCCTGCTGATAGCTCTTTATTCACTACATGTACCAACCCCCACATGGACAGCTGCCGAGCAGTCTCCCGTCAAAACCACCTGGACTAAGTGGTTCCATCGAGGAGCTGCAACACCTGCCCATGTGGGGCCACAATAAAGATATCCCCAAGTTACTCTAAGCTCTAAGTACTAATGAAAACATTTTTTTACTATTATTGTTGTTCTGCATGACTCTTCCAGGTATGAAGAATTTAAATATAAAGCTTATATGGAGCATCATACACTTCTTAATTTCCGTTTTATGCGCAATTTTGCTTCATGTTTTTATAATTGATTTTTTCCCCAGTACTTACTTAGCATTTTCCTTTTTTTGTTTTCTTTGAATAGAATACTCCGCTACTACAAGTATAGATTGGTTCAATTCAATTCTCCTATCTTTGTTCCCCAAGTGGCCCAACGGAACGCAACCACAGCCGCACACACTTGGCTGATCTCTATGCATTTATATAGTGCAGTTAACTGATTACCTTCTAGGATATGGGATAAATCAGTCCATTTAGCTAAAAACTATCCTGCTTGTCATAGAGTTTTGATGTGTGTTTTTCATTTTGATATTTCCTTTTCAAATATGCAATAATATTGTCCATTCTTATGTTAGCTGTGAAAAATTTGGTTTTATAAATAAAATACTTAGCTAATACTAGTATATGGTTTAACACTCTGTTATGTTCTTGCTTAGAAAATATTAGACTTTTTGCTGTCCACTGAAGAGTAATGTTAGCATGCATTTGCAACCAATTCCGAAGGGAAGACCAAAAATCTTTAACTTTATTACAATAAAAAAATAAATGTAGTATAGTTTCAGCTTCTTGATCACAATATGAACACCTGTCACTGTCAATTTTATTAATTTATAAAGGAAAGATTTTGTTACTAAGATATGATTATTAATTTTATACTGGAATTCTTGTAATTTTACCTCTTTTATATCTTTTATTACAGAATTATAGCTATTCCATTCTTCTTGATTAATATTTCCTAGCACATTTATCCATTTATTAATGGGTGGAGCTGGCTCTTTACTGCCAGTTATGATATCGTAGAAAGTTCTACTTCCTTTTTTGTCTCTACTAAGATATTTTATATAGCAATTTTGTGCCACATTATGTTTAAGAATCTGACAGGTAGTTCTATTTTGATTTATCGTATCTTTCCAATCAGCTGGTAATTTTTTAAGAGACAATAATAATCTAAGAAAGTACCGTTTATGCTGTATTTTTGTCTAAGCTCATTAAACTGATAGAACTGTCCATCTTCACTTAACAAATCTATTACATTTCTTATTCCCTTGTCATACCATTCTTTTATATAGTAAGTCTGACCATGAGTAATATTGGTGAATATAAAATATCATCTATTGTATCAATTTTTACTGACTTGCAAAAGGATTTCCAACTTCTTTTGCTTCAGATTTCTAGTGGGGTTGTGTGGCAGGACAGGGATCTCCACCTGTCAGACGGCCCGTTGTATCTGTTGAGTCATCGTCTTTGCTTCTTCATGGTGTTGAAATTTTATTTATGTGTTTACCGTGATGATTCATTGACGAGTTAGAGGGTTATCATGCGAACCGAACAACCAACTAAATGTTTTGCACCACTTCAGAAACTGAGGGTGAGGTTGGGCTGTAAAATCGATTTAAGCCCCCCAGTAATTCATTACTGACCGTTCCAAGGCGGTAGTTCTGTTGTGGTTCTCTGTTGCCTGTTTTTGGTGTCAGAGTTTCTGTGATGTTTTACCTTATGTATGTTCTTATTATTTTTGGTTCGGTTTGGGTTGCTGAGTGGCCACCTTTTGGGAACAAGCTGCTCACTCGGTTGACCATATGTTCTCTGTATCTTGATTATTTGTAATCTTAGTTGTTTCCAACTATGGTTTGAGGGCTGGATTTGGATTTTGATTGTTTCAGTTCCTGGTCTTTGCATACTTTTTACTTTTTTCAATACGTCTTTCCAGAATGGATTTATTATATTAATTACTTTTAAACCAGCATAATTATCTCCCTTTGTATATATACTACTCATATCTATATTTGATCAAGTATTCCATGTACAGGTTGGTTGTAAAATTTGTCTTCTAAGCCAAGCTATTTTCAGTGCAGTTACAAAACTATCTATTTGAATCATTCTCAAACCTCCTTTTGTTATATCCGTAATAATATATTTCCTTTTAATCCTATCAGGTCCTGAGTTCCAAATGAGTTTATAAAACATTTTGTTTAGACTTTTCACTAATTCACCTGGTGGATTTGGTAATGCCAAGAATAGATGAACAAACTTCGAAATAGCAAGTAATTTGATGATAGTTATCTTACCTGGCTACCTGGCAGTGCTTTCTTCCTGTTTGACCAGCCATTTAGAATATTTTCAACTTTTTTTCAGGATTTCAGGTTTGTTTTGTTCCCATATGTTAAAAACCTCTGGAGTAAATATGACTCCTAGAATTTTAAAAGGCTTCTGGTCCCAATCTAATTTATATTCTTTACATAATTTAAGATTTGATTTATTCATGCTTCCAAACCATATTGCTTTCGTTTTATCGATATTAATTTTTAAACCTGACATTTGGTAAAACATTTTCAATTCCTCTAAAGTTGTTCTTAATGATCTCTCGGTTCCATCTAAAAATAATTGCGTGTCGTCTGCATACTGACTTAATTTAAATTCCTTATCATTAATAACAATACCTTTTATACCATTATTGTTTCTTATAATGTGACTTAAAACCTCTGCACAGAGGATGAAAATATACGGGGAAATAGAATCCCTTTGCCTGCAGCCCCTTTGTAAATTGAAGTAGTCAGACATATGACCATTTTGTAAAATACAAGATTCTGATCCGTTTTGAAAAATTTCAATCCATTGTTTGAAGGATGGTCCAAAATTAAAGTAATCAAGAGTTTTATGAATGAATTTCCATGATACTGAGTCAATGGCTTGCTGAAAATCAATAGACAATATTAAACTTGGAATTTCTTGTTGTTTTGTTTCAAATAGGATGTCATAGATTTGGCGTACGTTTTCTCCAATAAACCTTCCTGATATAAATCCTTTCTGCTCGTTGTGTATAATTTTACCTAAAACTGTTTTAAGACGGGAGGCGATGACTGATGAAGCTAGTTTATAGATAACATTAAGAAGGGAGATAGGTCTCCAGTTTTTTAAGTAATAAGGTGATTTATTTGGTTTTGGGAGGCAAGTTATTATCCCTTGTTTCTGGGTAATTGATAGTGAACTTGTTCTATAAGCATAGTTTAAAGATCTTAATATGTACATTTTTAAGTCGATCAAAAAAAAAATTGAAAAATTCAGATGTAAATCCATCATTTCCTGGAGTGTTTGAGTTTTTCATATCTTTTAATGCCTCTGCTAGCTCTGGATACCTAATTTCTCCTTCCAACTTACTAGCCTCATAGTCAGAAAGTTTTGTTTGATTTTCTCCTAAAAATGTTTCTATTGGAGTGTCATCAACTTCAATTTTTTCACTATATAAGTCTTTATAATAATTTTCCTGACTGTTTAAAATCTCCTCTGTACTTAAACATTCATTGCCATCATCTTCTATAATTTTAGTGATTAATTTATTAGTGAAATTACTTTTTTCTAAATTCAGAAAGTAACTTGTTGGTTTCTCCCCCAAATCTTCATACCTACACCTAGATCTTAACATAACACCATCTATGATATTTTTTCTTATTTCTTGAAGTCTACTTTTCTTTTCTTCAAGAAGATTAATGTCCTCTAAATTTAAACCGTTTAGATTCCCAGAAATATTGCTGTCTAATTTAGAAATTTCTTCTTCTAACTGTTTTTCCTGTTTGTTTTTCTCCTTTTTTTATTCTAGAACTGTATTTTATTGTTTCCACCCTAATCATTAAGAGTATTATTTCTAGTAGAAGTTGGTCATTTATTGAATACAAAATTTCATTATCATTTGTTTCAGTGTTTTTATTGCCATTAACAGTATTATTATCATTTTCTAGATTATTAATAATTTGCTGAGTTCTGTTTATTTTGTATGTATCTTTAACCTCCTCAATAGTTTTCTTTACCAACTGAATATATTCTTTTATTCATATTCGGTTGGCCATATGGTCTTTGTATCTTGATTATTTGTAATCTTAGTTGTTCCCAACTTTGGTTTGAGGGCTCGATTTGGATTTTGATTGTTTCAGTTCCTGGTCTTTGCATACTTTTTACTTTTGTCTTTTAAAAGTGAGTTATTAAACTTCCAGTAGCTTTTGCCTCTTTCATATTGTTTGATTTTCAGTTTTAAAATAATCGCAGAATGATCAGTTCTATATCCAGAAACTATATTACAATCATACACATACTGAAACATTTCCTCACTAATTAAATAAAAGTCTAACCTAGCTTGTTTTTTGTCCGGGTTAATTCTTCTCCATGTATAGCCTCTATCATCATGTGAAGTTCTGAATATATCGATATAATTATCTTCTTCAGTAAATTTTAAAACTTCAGACCTTGCTCTTGGATTATTAATGTGTTTGTAATTTTCTGTATCTATATTTTCCGAAATTTGCAGAGGTCTCAAAAACATGCAAAAACGTCGAGATTTATTTCAGTATATTCGCTCCAAGAAATATAATAAAGCGTGTTTACAGTGAATACAAAATCAAAATTTCACATTATCTCATTCAGAGCCCAGAGACCTTAAGAGAAACAAAAAAAAAATGTTTCGTACAGATATAGTATTGCAAACTCTTTGAGCAAAATGTGATCTTTCAACTAGTACTCTGATAGATTGTATACCCAAACTGAAGTTGTGCATTCCAAGGCATCCAAGTAACTGTGATGGCAAATGAATGTACATACTTACATACTTTCTTACATATACCTGCACAACCTGTACAGTCAACTCTCTATATCTACAGTGCCACCCACTCAAAGTATTGTATATCAAATGATATAATTTGGGTGCATTTCTCTCTTCTTTTCTTTTTCTTAAATATCTCAGAAAACTGCCATCTGAAAGCAAAGTTTCTGGAACCAGAAAATCCACTTTGAGATATCAGTAGTTTGAGAAGAACTTCCACTTTGTGACATCTAGAGGCGACTATAAGAAATACACTCACAAGTTTTGACATGTTTGTATATGGGCAGCATTCATGTATATAGTTAATATATATTGTCTTTTTCTAGCATATGAAATACCTATAGTATATAGGTTTTTGATTTTACAACTAACATCAATTCCAACATGACTGTGTAAACCAATCATTGCCTGAACTATAATTGTTTCTGGTAATCTAAATTGAAGGAATGTAAACTTCTAATAACCTTGCTTGTCTATAACCTAATACCATAAAATCCCAACAGCCACTCCCACCCCAAAATATGTCCCCTGCCCCTTTTCCTGAAATAATATCATTTTACTTGTATGAGTTTCTGTTTGCTTCTCTAAATGAATTAGCTCCTTGCTATGGGGCCTATCCTAAAGGAAAGAGTTTACTCTTCGAGGAGCTAACTCTTCCATTCAGGAGTTTACCACAAAGACCTCAAATATTCAGACAGACCGATTTGAAATAACATTGTACGACCCAGATCAAACTGCTCTTAAAGGAGCAGTGCGATCAGGGCCACCACCTTTTGCCACTCTTTAAGCACCTCCCGGACGCATTAACATGTAAAATAAAAAAAAAACAAGAATTTTGAACAATTATTATCAAGCTACAATGTATAAAGTGTCCCAAACTTTAGGGCCACCACATCATCCCCACTCACAGTAAAGGGAGGCTAAAAATAGTAAAGTTGCTTCCTGTGTACCGGTTAGTATACCCATTTACGTTAATACAATGTGGCAGTGGCTGATTCACTACACTTCAGGCTCTAAGTAACGCCCCCATTCATAAGGTGCAAAGCCCCCAGGGCATTCACTTTCTTTACTACAAGCAAGAAAAGTCCAAACCTGTACTGGGCAAGGGAATGGCTAGTTCTACAAAGACAGACACTCAAATGTCTGCCCTTGCTGAACCCCATACTGACTGTTAACAGCACAGTTTGGGATATTTCTAAGTGGTAAAAGCAGCCTGTACTGCTGCTGTGTGTGCCTGTCCTGTTGTCATGCCTCCTCATGATTTAGAAGTACCAGACTAATCCCTATTGAAGTGATTTCTACCTTTCCCTAAATTAATTATAGTAAAATAATACTTTCCATAGTAAATTCGAGAACACTGGCATTAAGCCCTTGATGTCTAATTTACTGCGTAAGTATCTCAACATTTAAAGTAGAACACCAAACATGAGAAGCATGAGAACCACAGTCAGGCCGTCCTATGATTACATACCCAGAGTTAACTTTCTCCCCCTTCTGCTTTGCCGAAAATTCGAAAAATACAAAACAGAACTCAGGAGCGCAAATGCAAATATCAACCTTCATGGTTTGTAAAAAATACACTCTTGCAGTACAGATTACAATTTATAGTCTAATGTTATTTCATGGCCACTAGGAGCCGCTTTGACACTCATTTTGCACTATCAGAGAAACTGAAATCACTGTTGTGTCTCGCCGACATTCCCTTACAACGTGCTGCTACTAACTATTACTCAACAAAAAAAAAGAACATCTGAAAACTCCCAGCATTGGGACTCAACAAAGGTGTGGAATCAGATTGGAGCCGTTCGATCTGAGACCACATCGTTTGTCATTCACCCAGCATCCAATAAAACATACACCCACAGAATTAGCACCTGCCATCAAGTTGGCCGTTTTCTGTTGTTGTTTTTTTACAAATATTACGGTGATAGGGCATGGAGTTAGGGGAGGGTCTCAATGCTTGCAACTCAACGAAATTCATCTGTTGTACCCTATTAAGACGTTAGCATTTTGTCACGCACTTATCAGTTATATTCAACATAGCGATTCATCATACATTAATCTTGTAACATCAAAATCGCATCAGATGCACAAATTCTAATGCCAGAGATATATCTTACACAAAGCTTACACTATATCCCCACATAATGGGACAAAGGAGCCTGTAAAGTCAAGACAAACCCTGCCCAGACTGCTGCTAGCATGGCAGTCAGTGCAGGATCTGTCCTGCTTGCTACTCTGCCATGATTTCATACCAGAGCAATATGTTCAAGTTTTGTATTTATTATAGCAATTGGGCTAGCGACTATAACATTCAGCGTCTCTGAAATACTTAACATCTTCTAATTCAGCAAAAGCAGCTGTTTTACTAACAGCTTAGTCATCATAATTTTATAGCCATAAACCTTGCTACCACAAACACTTGTAGTATTGGGACACAGCCGTGGTACCTATCTAACAAAACTGACTAAACGACAGTGAGACTAATATTATTAATCTTTTTGAATTGAATTTAAAGGTGGTAAGGGAAAGGATTTTGGTGTCCCAACCCCAGCCGACACTATGGTAAATCAGCAAAATACAGCATGCTGCCCAATCAATCATGTCACACCTTGAAAGTTGGTTGCCTTACCCTATTAGAAATAAGTCATGCATGGCAAAAAACTTACCATGCTGAGGCAGCTGGACAGTTACTTCTCAAATATTATTCAAACAAATAAATGCGCTGCTTTGCCCCCCCCACCCCCCCTCCCCCACCCCCAGGCACCCAACTTACAACTACATAAATTTCAACTTCTTTTACTCAGGCCATCTGCTCTGGGCCTGCAGTATATGCTATTTTACCAGAAGTCTTACATCACTACATTGTACTTGAATAAAAAGTGCACAACCCCAATCAAATATAACCACAAATCAAGGTGCCCCAACAATGAGGGCCCAGAAAGTGCTGCATTACAACTCATATCATAGCCCTGCCTAGCTTATGACTATCACTCTTATAGCAGTTAGGCCACCGCCTTAACTCTAAGCATTAGGACAGAAATACCTGCTTTAAGGTACTGACCCTGAGCACACTGCTTCATTAGTAATATCCCTGTTATACAAACTTCCCGAACAAATATGGTATGAGTGTATCGGTGCATGTATCATTAAGATAACTGGAATCACTGCTATAACTGACTGCAAAAACTCCATGCATTGGGACAGCAAGGTCGAAATGAACAGTGGAGACCCCAATCAGACTGCTTCTGATCAGGGTCTACACTGCCTGCCACTTCATAGTCTAAACAAATCGCCAAATTGCAAATCTAACTATTCTTGTCTTAGTTTAGCTGTCCCAATTCTTAGGATTTTTACACCTTTTTTTACAGTAGGCAATAGTTCTCTTAACAATAAAGCAATTCAATGCCTAAATGATGCCAATTCAATGATGTAAACTATCTTAGCCCCTGGGTCATACTCCAGGGTGTCACCAAGGGTCAGTAATTAGGACCTTGCCAGTATCATTATGTCAAAGTTTTTGCGTTGAACCTTTTGATTGTTCATATCTGTGTAACTGCATTATAGATTTTTTTCATATTTGTTTCATGATATCTCTGTAGCATTACTTTTGATTTGAACTACCTAAGCTGCATAGGTGGGGCCTAGGGTCAATAACTAGGACTCAGCCATTTGTTGTATAGTTTGGGATTATAGTTCTAATATACTTGAGTGGAGCCTAATGACACATATCTAGGTTTATTTCATACTAGTTTACACATATGGTTGCTGCTGTTGACATAAGGTCAAGGTCACATACTTTGAATTTTGTACATGTATAATATAGCATTGTAGTTTTGTGGTAAAGTATGCTTTCATTAGGCGGTGGCACTGGTAGGGGGTACACGTGAGACCCAACTCCTTGCCAACCACACCCCCACCCTCTGGGAGATACATATTGTTTTGAACTAGCCTGTGCGAAGTACAAAGAGCTATTATTGTTACCCTGACGTCGGCGTTGGCGTTGGCGTTGGCGTGGACAACACGTAAAAGTTATACGTCAAAGCTGTATTTAAACTTTCAAATTTCAACAACCACTGGCCAGAACCCGTTGATGTTTGGAATATAATCATATCACGGCATATCCTTTTACCCTATAAAATCATACGTCATGCCGTAGGGTAGGGCTTAGGGATCAAGAATTAGGTCACACTCATTTTTAAAGTTTTACGACAAAGTTTTTTTTAAACATTCATATCTCAGCAGCCACTGGGAAAACCCTCCAATATTTAGAACAGAATCATATCACAGAGTAACCTTTTATTACATAACACTATGTCTAAGAGGCAGATCCTGGGGCTTAGGTGTCAGAAATTAGGTCACACTCACTTTAAAGTTTTACATTTAAGTATATCTCCTTTTCTCATGAATGGATTCTTTTGACATTTGTCCTGTAGTTAGATGATGGTCCAAAGTTTAACAGAGTACCACCCCATCCCACTCAGTGACCTTGAGGTCAAGGTCATGGACTTACAATTTGTTGTGTTTTTATTAAGTAATCTGAAAGCATACTGTTTCATAGTGGCTGGATTTAGTTTATACTTGAACTGATATTAGATACTGGCTGGAGTTTTCACAAAAAAATCCCGCAATGCCGGTGGATGACCAATAAGTCAAGGTCATTGATACAGAATTTTAAAGTTTTTGTTTAGAAATACGTTGATAATACATGGGCGTGCTTGCATGAAGTTTTATGTAGTGCAAGGCATATAAATAATGAGATGAGCAAGCGCCCGTTCAGGCGTGCTATGCTGTCAGGCTACAACTCTTGTTTCCGATAGTTGTCTGTCCATCCGTTCATCCATAAAGCATAATTGGATAATGTAAAGCATAATAAGACCAAATGCAGAGAACAATATCCATAACTCCAACAGAATTAAGCCTATCGTAATTTGAAAGTTTCTCAGATAAGGCGGGCTATTTATAATGGAATTGTGTACATTCCATATTTCTAAATTGGAAAGAAAATTTTAAAAAACTTGGTACACATATAATTAACTCTAAGTCAATGTGCAGATAATAGGAAGCATATTCCAGCAACACTTTTGATTGAGTTATTTATGCCCCTTCGTAATTTTGAGCATGAAAATCTTGTTTGCTCTTCAATTATAAAAACGTTACGATAGATTCACAAAACTTGGAATAATATAATGCATCATTTATCTTTTACTGCAATGCTGGCACTCATTTTTAGCGCACATTTGCAAATCGAAGAGGGGCTTATGCGATACACTTCTTGTGCATTCGCAAGTGTGTGTAATATTTTGTGCAGGTTAGCAAGTGATTTACCTGAAGTGTGTAGCTTAGATTCTAAGTAGCGAAAAGGCATAGAGTCTTCAAACGTGCTACAAAGGAACAAAAGGGAAGAGCAACTGAATACAGTGATGCATACTGGATCATGGCCTGAATATTTCATGGGTCATTGAATATAGAATATTTTGGTTTAACCACTAAGTAACCAAATGGGGTACAGACTTCATTCTTGAAATACAGTGACATTTGGGAAAGGAAAGGGAAATGCAGCATACAATATCTAATGCTATGTTTCATGGTTCTATGCACTTGGTCCATTGATTTAAGCCAATATCTCTATGTCATGGACTTGTGTCATACTTGGTGTAATAGTGCATGTACAGTCAGAAAAAAAATGATTGACCTCATATCACTTATAAGTCGCTGTGACTTATATTTCACTGTTCAGTGATTTGGTTTTATCTCTTGCCTTTTTTAGGAGTTTGAGTGATTCTTAGGACAACTGTTTATTCAGACAATGCAGTTGATCTCATTCCTTTGACCCGTATTGTCCATATTGTTTATGTCTTTGTAAATTTTAAATCAGGCTCCCTTAAAAGTTAAACCTGTTTAATGAATGACCAATCTGAGATTAAACGAAAAGTGCTTGAAGGACTTCTGACAGTTGTAATGTAAATTTGCCTATAAAAATTGTCTAAAATGAACTTTCGGTACAGTTTAAATTTTAATGGAAATGTGTTGCTCTGATCTCCCCATGCCCAAAAATTATTTTTCGGTTAGATAGTACACAGACTAAGATTTTTGGTGTTGAAAGCAGGTTTTTATAATTGAAGGTAGGGAAAATAGGAAAGGTTTTATAAAGATGCATCACCCCCGGGCGTCTCAGCAAGCCACTTGGCATGCATATGTATACTGTCAGTATAGACATTGTATATGGGTGGCAAGCTGAGGCACGGGGGGGGGGGGTGAATAGTCTACAGCTGAAAAAACTGAAAGGTGGGTCCCACTGTATATAAAAAAGGGAAACATACTTTTTCTTTGCATATAATTACATACTATAAGCAATTTTAGTGTTGTACTTCATTTTAAGCATATTTACCAAAAAATGAATTCAGTTAATTTGAAAAAGCCAAAAAAAGTGTATTATGGATGTCCGAAAATTTCACTAACCCTTCTTGCAAAAGTCGGTGATAGTTAGGGTGCAAATGTGATAATTGTTCAAAATCAGTCTCAAAACCGCTTTGTAATGCATATTCTGTTAAAGCTAAAAATTTTACCATTGACTTCCGAAGACAGGTGCAGTACTTTGTCGAAAAATAGGCAAATTTGCATGGAAAGTGTCAGAGGTCCTTTACTGAAACAGCGGATGCAGAATGTTTTAACTGCAATTATGGATGCCGTGTATCAAAGATGCTTTGACAGGACAGGAATATATTACATATATATTTTTCAGTTTTGGTGGTTCGAAAATGAGAAAAATTGCAAGACCACTAAAATTTCTGCACTATATTGACTAAGTTAATATAATATATATATTTTTTCAGTTTTGGTGGTTAGAAAATGAGGGAAATTGCAAAACCACTAAAATTTCAGCACTATAATGACTAAGGGAATTTTCAAACCATGTAGCAGCTCATATGTAAGTTATGACAAAAAGTCTAAATAAATAGTTGCCAGCAGTGCTCGTTTTATTGGTAGGGCCTATTTATTTCATATTAGCCATATTATATTTGCGAACAACATACCTTTTTAAAATTAATATTGGATGTTTAAGATTAAAAAAAATCATATAAATTACATTGTGATTATATGGAGCTCCAGCAGCGTCAGACTTAAACGTATACATGGAGCAGGTTTTGAAATTAATATTTTTTCACAAGATAACAACAAAATAAATCAAAGGGCTGAAAACCCTAATAGTTGGTGAATTAAACAATACTTATGCCAATTCGCATTACGAATACAGAATTTCGACCCTTGGTATCAGTGCATATAGATTTTTATATAGCTACAACAGCTCTTAGTTTCTAAATTTCACAATTCCAGCACATTCAAATATTAGTTTATAACTTTTCTGAGCTCCTGGAACGTGTATGGCATCCTCTAACCTTGAGCAATTAGACGAATAATTTGATAATACCAGCTCTGGACAAAATCAAAACAAAATACAAAAGGTGTTACACCTAGCGGCTGTTCCAGTTACAAACCTCACATACACGGAGTACTGTTGAATGTTTTATAAAGGCATCCTTTTTCTTTTTCTTTTTAGTTGGATGTTGTCCACCAGAAAGGCTAATTGTGACAGTGCACACTGATCCTGACTACTTGACCATGAATGACTGGACCAAGTTTCCGCATGCATGTTTGAAGACCCAGAAGGCTACTAGTCTACTCTTTAAATTTACAATCGTAGAGGCAACGCCTCCCTTGGAATAATTTGTGAGGAAGTATATGTGCAAGCCATCAGGAGGCAACTGTACGGAATATGTTGAAAATATATAGCAATGTGTATTAGGTAGAGGCCGTGCGTGTATTATAAGAATTTCTGCTCCCTCTTCCATCCTTTTGGAGTTACGTCCCTTTGATAATTTTTTAAGGCTGTTCATGTACAAGCCATAACTAGGTAGCCATATGGAATATCTTCACGAAACTTGATAGCAATGTGTATTAGGTTTAAACAGAAATTCTTATAAAAGAAAAATTACTTCCCTTTCCTTATTTTTGGATTCACATCCGTAAGATAAATGTTTAAATGCCATTTTTGTAAGAACTATGACAGTTGTATATCATAATGAAACTCAATAGCAATTTAGAAATGATTAAGAAAACAGTCTTTGCCCGACTAAACCCCTTACAACGCGGATGAATACACAGAGGTCAGACTCCAGAAGTACTGCGTCACCGGTCACTGGTATATCTACATGATACGTGAGATCATATTTTTTACAGGAGCTTGACGGTAGATAATATTTATTTAAAGGTAACTCCAAAAACAAGGGGAGGCAATCATCTTTTATATGTGACAAACTGTGTCAACCTAGTTATGAGGTGTACAAATATAGTCCAATAAAATAATCAAAGGGAGGTAACTCAAAAACCTAAGTAAAGGGGAGTAGCCATTCTTTGTATGAGACACATTGTCCTAACCTCACATACATTGCTATAAAGTTTCATGATGATATTCCAAAGAGTAACCAAGTTATGGAAAACTCAAGAATTGCCATAAAAACTGCTATAGTCGTGTTTTTTCAAAGGGCTGTAACTCTGCTAAAAATTATCAAAGCATAACTTCCAAACAGTACGCCCTACTCCACATCATAGTCTTACTATATATATACTGGATTAATTGGATGAAAACTGAAATAGGAGTTATACGGAAACGAACATTCCGAAAAATGTACATTACGAAAAATGTAGATAAAGGGCTGTACCTCTGCTAAAAATCATTGTAATTTGGAGCGTAACCTCGGGAGGATACAGGCTGGTCCACCTCAAAGTCTCACTTTATAAGCTTAATTGCATGTAAACTGTAGGATATATCTGGAAACGAACAGTTTGCAATCGATGGACGGATGGATAGACGGACAAACTGATGGATGGACACAAGCACCATAAAACAATACGTCCCGTTTTTTTCAAACGGGCGTATAAAATGAAAACTAGTTTCATGGGCACAGTATTAAACATTATATGGACTGAACTTACAGGGCTAATCTTCAATCCGTTCCATGGCTTGACGATATCGTTCTTACAGGAAATAACTTGCTTCGTTGGAGTGAGCAAATTCTGTCTTGGATGACTACCTTCCCAGGCTCTGCAAGCACATTGTACTTTGTAGCCTATAGAATTCACTGATTATCTCATCCATTCCATTCTGGGTTTCAGTCTATGCCAGTTTCATTGGTTGGCCATATGTTCTCTGCATCTTGATTATTTGTAATCTTAGTTGTTTCCAACTATGGTTTGAGGTCTGGATTTGGATTTTGATTGTTTCAGTTCCTGGTCTTTGCATACTTTCTACTCATGTTATGTCAAAAGAGAACGGAATATTTCCCCATGCGACTCTGATGGAGTAGAAGTTTTCCAAAATTCTTTGTTTCCAGATGCTACTTCACAGTTTTCTACTGTTTGAAATCTATCGAACATTTGCTGAAAAATTTTAAACACCAGTTGCATGTTTATGAAACACTGATCCAAACTATAATGCTTGCTTGCACATGCAGCTAATGATTAATGTTATATCTTTGTTGTAGAAGTTCGATATGCGTAGGAGGGCTGTAGTGTAGTGGATAACACTCCGGACTACCAATCCAGGGTCGCAAGTTCGATCCCCCGCTTCTCCGGTCCTTCGTTTGGGACTTTAAACCGAGGTCCCGTCTCCATATGACCTCGTTGTTGGTGAGACGTTCAACCCGCTCACCCACTCCCTTGATATGCGTCTCAAAAAGCTTGAGGCTTAACCATGATGTCGATGAGAGGTAATCACCGGTAATGTTGCAATCCCATGTTAATGCTCCTGTAATAAAAATTTCACCATCATTTTCAAACTTTCATTGATAAATATATATGTATTCAAAATGTTTCAAAACCTGAGATTGACTTGTAATTACGACATGGATCTCAGCCATTTGATTTAGATTTAGATTGATTTGCTAATTGCAGGTACTTGCTACATTTGACATCGCCCTCATGATGCCCGCGGCTTTCGTGCTTCGTGGGCCATATTAGTTAAGGTGGCTCGGTTCGGGACGTCTGCTTTCAAGCTGCTGGGTATACACACATATATATATATATATCAAACATCAGTGAATAAAGCGTTACTTTAGCATGATTGTTTCCATAGCAACGCTTAGATTTAAATGTATTTCAGCGTGAATGCAGCCCTTTGACATGCCATATTCTGTTGCCTAGCAACTGGTACAAAAAGCCTACAAACAAAAATAAACTTGATGATTGAATAGATGACATATAACTGTTATGAAATATCCTCTAAGTATATGTCTACTTTATTTGACTTAAATGCTATGAGGTAGGGCTCAGTTATTTTTGACTGACCCTCGTATATATATCATTTGGTGAAAATGGGCATTTCAATCTACCTGCATTTCATCTTTTTCCATGTAAACACCCATTTTCTATTCCTTAATAGTTCCGGATGACATACCAAAATGCCATTTGCTAGTCGCTTAATGTAAATGTTGGGCATGGAATAGAATGCGTTTTTCAGCTTAAGGTGGACGATCCCGGAAGAACTCTGTTCTTGCTTGTTTAAAAAACAAACAGAGTTATTGTTCATCATCAAATCGACTAATTGTGGAGTATATACAGTTATAATATACACTTACAATATCTACCGTAAAGATCCTAAGTTTTCGGGCACATAGGTCTGTACAAACAGTGGAAACTGAGATCAGACTGTTCCTTAGGAACCAGAATGATCAAGATCGTCACAGTTTCCATTCCATCTGCGCATTTTTGTCGCCATTACTCTGTGGTAGAACCGAATAACAGGAAAATAAATAATAGGGCAAGGACCGGCTGTACTTGCAGCAGGTGCAGAATTTGGGCAGTCTGTTTTGGGGATATTTTGAACTTAAACATTGTTTTTCTAGGAAACAAAACGGTGAAATGTTTTTTTTTTTTGTTTTATTCTTTAACATACGATGTAAGTTTTACTAAAATAATATGCATAAGCATGCCCCATCGATTGATGATATTTTTCATGACGTTTATCATGAAATTCAATTTTCTTGCATTTTTTCAAAGAATGTAAAAATATACTTATTAACAAGAAAACTGCAATTTTTTGTTATCAGTTTGTTTCAAATATCCTATATTACAGATTATATGATTTGCTGAAATGAAAGTGCATTCATGTGCTAGAGATATGAATTTTAACGGAAAATGTGTAAAAAAAGTATGTAGAAATACAAAATATTGTTTTTTAGGAAAACAAAACGGTGAAAATTGTTTTTTTCTTACCCAAATGTTTTATAGCTCTTTGGGTTATTTAGACGGTATAATGGTTTGAATGCCCCGCCAATATTTCTATTCAGTATTCGTCTACCTTAAGTAGCATTATAACTGTGATCTTTGTTAATTTTCAGGAACATATTGCGCCTATTTGACCTTTAATTCGCTGTGACCGAGATTCGAAGTTTCAGACATGACGTCACACCCCTGGTGCAGTTTGTTACATCCCAAAAACTCTAAACGGCTGCCGAGCATTAACAAAAATGCCAGACTAGATCACATAGCGAATTAAAATAGAGAAGCGCCGAAACCGGGGCTACATACTTGACTTAATGATACAGAGTGACACTTTCAAAGCTTAAAAATACCGATTATTAGAATCCGCTTGCTTTATCGCCTCTCCACACTTAAATGACGGCACTTGAAGTATTTTTGTACATAAATATGTTTAGGTCTAGAACATGTGCAAATAATTTTAAGAAGCCGAATGTTCCTTATTCAACAAAAAAGGCGCTTCGAACAATGACAATTAAGCCCCCCCCCGACCCCCCAGTATTTAATTACTGACTTAATGTTGCATGCAATAGGTGTTCTTGTGAGCAATTTGCCGATTATCAGTCTGTATTGGGTGACGAGCTAAACAGGGTAAGAGACACCGAGCACAGGCTGATGTAAACGCACTTTACAATGCAATAGTTGATATTGGGGATAGGGTTTTGTTTCTGATTCAGTCTGTTCCTGAAGTGTAGTTACTCTTTAAATTTGTATAGCAATGTATAAAGCGTCTGAACAAACATTGCCATTTGGTCGATATAATCAGCATGCTAGGCCCTATTGGACAAACCAAGGTCAGACTGGCACACCAAGACAGCGACAAAAACGTATTGAGTGGATTTAGCATGGCAGATCCAGAGTTTATTATAGGTCGTGTAAGAAAGCGAAATTCAATTTCTTATTTTAGTTCTGTTTCGGTTGCTGAGTGGCCACCATTTGGGAAACAGCTGCTCAATCGATTGACCATATGTTCTCTTTTGTATTTTGACTATTTGTAATATTACTTATTTCCCATTTTGGTTTTTAGGGCTGGATTTGTGTTCTGATGGCTTCAGTTTCCTGATCTTCGCATACTTCTTACTTTCCAAAACGAAGAATCAACGCTATCGGGTTGAAATATTACTCACAGCGACATGAATCCGCTGAATGTGATGTAAGACATTTTAGCATGTATCTTGGTTCTGAGGATAGAGTGTGTCATTTAATTGTGACATTTTTTGGGTCTTCCATGCTATAATTCTATTCTTTAAGCATCAGTACTAACCTGACTAGCAAGAAAGCGGGGTGGACGGGGGTGGCCAATGTGATGCAGTCCATTTAGAAACTATGATTACCAGTCTAATACTATGCCTGGTCTTCCGAATTTCATATGAAAATTACATAAAGGAGGCCTTTTAAGTATAATTAATTTAAATGTCAGGCAGGGTTTGGACTACAACAAGTTCACGTTTTACGTTCATGTCAGCTCCGATCATGCAGCAATCAGAGATGTAATTTGGCGTTCTAGAATAAATGACGTGATTGCTGTATGTTAATAATTAACTGCAAAATAGATTCTACAACGTTTGGTCGGGATCTACAGTGGTAGCTGTTAAGAAGTTCTTTTCTGTAGCAAATGTCTGCTTGCGTCATACAGCAGTCATTATATTTCCTTCATTTGCTGATTACAAGGCTGTTCAGATCAAACGACTAAATCAAAAGTCAAAAGGGGACCTTTAATATGCTCGTAGTCTATATTCTGTTGTAAAGTTGGGTCTTGGTCTACCGGTGTTGGTTCAGGGCTATATCGATTTTCTATCAATTTGTTATGGATAGAACTAGAAAAAGAGTCGAAATGTGATGAACCGAAATGAGCTTTTATTCGACCAACTGAAAGCCAGCAAAATGAAACAGCTTGCAAATTAACAAATTGAAAGGATTTTTCAGGTTATCTTAAAGTCTGTAATTGCACCATGATTCGCTTGATTTCTATAGAATGCGACACAAAAACTATGCATCAACCCAAATGAACAATGCATACTGTAATTTGCACACATATAATGCGCGTGCACTTGTTTATGGCACTGTCTATGTATGTGTGTACGGATTGCACAATTGTGAACAGGAATGCACGACACCGGATTTATGGAATTGTATTGAATCGAATCGAATCTAAATGTTCATTTATTGGAGCAACACCAAAATGACAATCAATTACCAGGGTAGTGGCGATTGAAATTAGTTTCTAGCTCTTAAAAGAGATGTGAACTTAACACAGAAATTCCACCATCAGCTGTGGTCCTGTGCAGACCTGTGTTATTCGGTTAAATCGTGATATGCATTCAGTCAAATTGCCAACAGTCCACTTGCTTTGTCACAAGATAATTCCGAAAATCAATAAGTAACTATACCATGACTTCCCTTTTTTCAAATTGACCTCCATGCACAATTGCGTTAACTTTGAACAAGAACTGTAGAAAATACGATGGATTGAACATACAGACCCCTAAACTGACAAATCACACGTAAAGACTTTAATTGATTCAATATTTAATTGTCTTTCTAAAGCAAATTTCAAAATATACAAGAGCAAGCACAACAAATAACGCTTGCCATGATCTTAATTGATAAACATATACATGTTTATCAAATTTCATTAAATTCAAAATGCAAATTTAGCAAAACAAAAAAAAAAGGTTCAACATGTACACCACTTAACATACACTAGTACAACTTAAGATGTCATTTAAACATTCAATATTTAGTGTAACCACCGCTTCCTGCAAACGCTCCTGAAACCATACCCCAGATGTGTTCGATATGGTTCATTTAAGCTAGATAATTAAAACTTAGAGAGCTGACAGTAGATTAACTGGTGAAATTTTGAAAATATATTGATAACTTCTTCCGGAGCTATAGCCATTTTCTAAAAAATTTGACGTTGCAGCCACAGGTTTCCAATATTCCAACAGCTCTGGCGTTATATTCGATATATAGCCCGGCCATGCTTTATGTTTTTGGTTTTTTCACGCAATGTACATTGAAATTTATGTGTTTTCAAAAATCTAAATTCAACGCATGGAATGCACGTGCAGGAAATCAAAAAAGTGACACGCCGTTCCGTTTCACTGCTCCTACAATCATTTGTTGTATATATTTTGTTTAACCAACAGATAATAACGTGTGAATCCCTCAGGCAGTTTTTAGCGTAAATTAAATCATTGGTATTCGAGAAATTACAATTTAAAAAGTGGACGGTTGGCATTTTTGTTAAGTGTACATATCATTTTGCAAACGATATGTATTGTTTGAGAAATGACAGAATAAGTATCAGGATACAACCAAGATAACGTCAGCATAGGCTTATTCTCTTGAGCTTCGTAACATCCCGTGTAGCCAATTTTGTTTCTGTTTCTGTTGACGTATATTCAACTTGTAGATAAGACCACCTACTAACGGAGTAAAAATTTTGTATGTATAAAAGTTAGAAATTGAATTGATAGGAAAAGCATATAAAAGTCACACTTCCACTGAATCATCGAACACACAAGTTCCACACAATGATGAAAATAATTAGAACATTTATGTTTGTTATTTCAGCAAAATTATATACGAGAAAGAACAAAGAGACCATCACAAAATCAAAAACGAAAATTTCCGTACTGATGGTGCTCGCTCGCAACCAGAACCATATTACGCATAAAAGTTAACTCGACATTTCGGCCCATAAAAATCGGCTCATAAAAACTAGCCCTTAAAACTCGCCCCAAATTTAGAATTTTGATGTTGCATTGTTTGTTTTTGCTCACCTGAGCCGTTAGGCTCACAAGGTGTGCTTATAGTATACCCATGCCCCGGCGTCCGTCCGTCGTCCGTCAGGGTCCACTGTTTTCAAACATCTTCTCCTCTGACACCCCTCGGCCAATCAAAGCCAATTTTCATTTGGAGCCTCTTTAAGAAAGGGGAAGCGAAAAGATATATAAGTGATCCAGGTCAAATGGCCAAGTGCTCATATATGGTAAAAGAAATTAAAAATATTCTGCTCCTGAACCAAAAGTCATATAATCTTGAAACTTGGCATCTAGCATCTGGGACTCAAACTCTACAAAGCTTATATAAATGATGACCCTGATTTGACAAGGTCACATGACCAAGATGGCCTCCATTTTCATACATCGTAAAAACCCTTCAACAATCTTCTCCTCTGGAACCAGTGGACCGATTTCCAAGAAACTTGGTATGAAGCATCTTGGACTCAAGCCCATCATAGCTATTTAGATAATGACCCTGGGTTTACCTTGACCTATTTAGCCAAGTGATGAGTGCAACATTAAGTTTGAATTTTGAACTCCCCCGTCAAAAGTGAGCATCTAGCGTGGTGCCGGCTTTAGGGTGCTAGCGCCTTGCTCATTAATCATTTATGATCCTAAAGGACATTAAAAAGAGCAGAAGTTAGTTGGGAATGGCTTAAAGTTTTTTTCATAGGGATGGGTCTCGCACTGTATGGTCGACCAAAATAATAGAAGTGCAACAGCCCCAAAGGTACCTGAAAAGGTCCCTATCTGTGACTGCGTCAATCCCCACCTAAGGGTAAGGTCAGAATAAGGGACCTCCATCCGGAACCAAATTACTTGGATACGGGGGAGGGTTAAAATTAAGGGCTGTAAGTAATATGGGACCCAAACAAGTCCCATCCTTGAAACCTAAGGAACGCCTGCGTGTTCTCTCGTTGGGACCTGGGTTTCGGTGTGCTCCTCCTCTGCGGGCGGGGTTGGCCTGTGTTTCCCTGGACTTTCCGCTGGGGTGGCTTTCATGTGGCGCGCGCCTCCTTTTCCGGACAGAACCTGACTTGGAGACGCAGAAGGCAAACATCTATGCATAAATACTGGTTGGGCAGCACTGACCGACGAGACATTTACAGACTGAATGACATTGGACGGACACACGGCGCCAGGTGTGTGCAACTATGGTTGAGCCACTTGGGTAACGTCGATACGAGAATTGAACAGAACAGAACAGAACCTTGACCTATTTTAGGGCTATACCAAATTTTGTAACTTAAGTTTTTTCTATAGGAAAAAGTGAAAGCAATGGATTTTTCAATAACTATTGCAACCTGTGACTTGAAAGTTGGTAGATACTGACAACTAAATGAATAAATAAAGGTATGTGAGTATTCAAGGTCAGTGTCAATTCTTGGCCTAGGCCCAATGTCATTTTACATATCAAAATTAAAGTTAGCTTTTCTCAGAAACCCTGGACCATTTTTAACCAAATTTGGTATATAAGCTTTTAGGTACAGTGACATGAAAATTCATTAACATGATGCTGGGTACACGACCAACAATGAATTTTTTCCAGAAACTATTGGAGCATGTGACCTGAACCTTGTTAGCTACTGAAAACTAAATGAATTAATGAATGTGAGTATTCACAGTCAATGTCATTTCTTTGCCTTGGCCCAAGGTTATTTTACATATCAAAATTAAAGTAAGCTTTTCTCAGAAACCCTGGGCAATTTTCAACCAAATTTTGTACTTAAGCTTTTATGTAAAAGGAAATGAACGTTCATTACCGTGATGCTGATTACATGACCAAGATTGTTACGGATATTTAAAATGTATTTTCCAGTAACCAGTGGGCTGATTTCGATGAAACTCGGTATAAAGCATCGGAGAATCAAGCCCAATATATTTTGTTCAAATGATAACACTGAGTCGACCTTGACCTATTTTCCGGCAAGGTCAAATTTTGCAACTTAGGCTTTTACATGGGAAAACGAGACAATGATGGATTGGAAATACTTGCATCTTAAGACCATGAATTTGGTTTATATACTAAACTATGCGTAATCAAGATCAAGGTCAAGGTTTCCTGAGCCATTTTAACCAGTTTTTATATGTCTTGTTTTAATACAAGGCCAATATATCAGGTGAGCAGTTGCAGGACCAGTGGTCCTCTGGTTATCACTTTATTATAATGGGATATGAGAATATTGATATAATGAAATCAATATTTTAGTTTTCTTTGATTTTGGGTATTATTATAAAAATATGTTCAGCTTCAACATATATTTTTGCTTTTTCTTTTTCTTCAAAAAATGAACATATAGAAATGCGATAAATACGGTAGAACATTCCTTTTTAAAAGGAAACTTTTATTTATTTGATTATATCAACTAACACTTTTTGCTGAGTTTCATAATCCCGCTGATTTAATTGCAAAGTAGTCACAGAGTCTGTGAAATGTTTCTAGCTGTTTGATGCAATCAAATTTAATGGGGGTCACATTTTGAAAATAAAAACAACAAATAATGTTAATCAGTGTTAGTCAATATTTCTGATATCTGTTTCACTAAATGTTGGGCCGAACTGGCCACTTTTCGTATTAAACATATAGAAAATAGAAAACTTTTTTAAACATTGTTTACCGTGAGTCCCAATAATTCCTTAATAAGCTGGTAAGTCGGTGCTCATAATTAACATGCTATATGTGAATGATATTCTGGGACTCAGGGGGAACAGTACCCCGCAGACAAAAATGTAGCCCGAAGACCAGAACCCAAGTATGTAAAATTGTTAATGGAGTAAATTGACAGAAATTAATACAAAGAAACAAATATGCGCCAGTTTTGGCGCAAATAACTACTGCACGGTACCTCCACGCATAGCTGCACACTGACCTAACACGTGTGTACTGGTTAACCGCTTGGAAGGCCTCAGCCTGCCCAGGATGAGTGGTATGTGATAATGTCAGACCGCCCCCTCATAAAAGCCTTAGCTGCTTACCGGGGTGGTGCTTCATGAACGGCTTGAGGTGTCATTTCATCTAAATGTCGGTTGAAAGTCCCACGAAATTGGAGGTGATGTCCCGACATGACCATAGCTGTTTACTGAGACGTAAAGCATCAAATCAAACGGATCAAATAAACAATAGAGCTGATCTGAGTCAATAATGTGCGTAAATGTTTTGTTGTTATGGCTCATTTCATTGTTGACAGCAGTTTTCGCGCCATATACGTCAATCCCAATTCAGTTAGTCAGCGGAAAGTTAGGATATGATAACATATTGTAAGTTAAGTAGACTTTTATCAAACAATTATATTTTAGAATTCATAAACGGCTGCTCCACTTACAAATCGAAGTAGCCAATTTTCGATTTTGAACTATCTTTACTTTCATAAAATATTGCCTTTCTTTTTCTTTAGATAACATCTATGACTAATCCAGTTGCATTTAGGCTTACATGTACTTTCATTCAGACCAGAGAAGAAAGATATTGAGACACTGCCGAGATCAGTTTAAATAAAAGTTTCCTTTTAAAATGAAAGTCTTGCCTGGTTATTCAATGTCATGCAAGAGCCATCATTTGAAAACAAAAGTAAGCTAGCGAAAGAAGAAGTTGATGTTTTAAGTTTTCTCAGACACACCTCTTGTTCCATTCCATCAAAACTTTTGCACTCCCTGGCAGTACTTTTGATTGTACTACTCCCTTGCAGAACTTTTTATTGTAATATCTTTGACACAACTGACCACCAAAATTAGTATTCTTTACATAAACGAAATCACACGTAAGCCCATTCGTGTGCTCGTTAATGTACTATACTTATGTTTGACTATTGCAATTCAGAAATGCCTATTGTGATACTATATACTATTGTCAAAAGCCATATTGCGATATTATTACTATTAAAGCTTTCTATTACAATACTATTGCGGTAAGTATTGGGGCATACTTTGCTTGCAATAGACCAACATGTTTAGTAAGATCTCGTGTTGATGATATCTGTTGTTGAATTTCTCTGAAATGCTACAACTACTTTTCATTATGACAATCCCTTGCAGTTGTAGAGATTCTGATATTCCCTGGCAGTCCTTTACTGTTATAGGCACACCAATAATTTGTTTGTCGCATTCCCTGGGTGTACTTTTGATTGGTGCACTCCCAGTATGTGTACCTTTGATTGTGGCAATCCCTGGCAGTATTTTTGATTGTGGCACCCGGCTCTTAGCCTCTAGGTCTTACAATGGTAAGTTAAAGGACTGGTTTTGGTTACTAGAGACATACTCTGCTACAATGAGGAAATGAAATTGTTGTGAACGTTTATGAATTCAAACTGAAACTGATACATTCTATTACTTCACCATTTTGTAACAATTTAAAGCTGTCATGTTTAATCGCTGTACTCTTAAAGTTTTCGAAATATGGAAACTTTGAATTTAGACTTGTCAGATTAAATTTAAGGTAGGCCTGGCTATTTGTAGAAATGTAATTATATTGTTTTAAAGTATTAGGGTTTTGGTTCACGAATATGCGACATTGCACATGATGTTTATCTTTGATATCCAGCACTACATATTACAATGTAGTATGCATATTTTCTTCCAGTTATTTATTTTATCGATGTTGTCTGCTGCAAATTGTGACCCAGTTTTTTTCTTACACCTTACCAAGCCATGCAGGCTAGGTATATATTGGTATCAGAAGTTAAGTCCATTATTATGAAGAAATATTTGAAAAGCAGACGATGCATATGCATGTATTGCAATAGACTTTCGACAGACTGATCATTTTCTTCGTTTTAGCTTTATTTTTAGCTCACCTGAGCCAGCGGCTCCGGGGGAGCTTATAGGATGGTAAGGCTCCGGCGTCCGTCGTCCGTCGTCCGTCCGTCGTCCGTCCGTCCGTCTGTCCGTCCGTCAACAATTTCAAACGACTTCTCCTCTGAAACCGCTGGGCCAATTGTAACCAAATTTCATATGTAGCCTCTAGGGGACTTAGGAACGAAAAGTTGTTCAAACTGTCCTGGTCACAT
This sequence comes from Ctena decussata, assembly GCA_963989385.1. Taxonomy (NCBI): domain Eukaryota; kingdom Metazoa; phylum Mollusca; class Bivalvia; order Lucinida; family Lucinidae; genus Ctena; species Ctena decussata. The sequence continues at coordinate 94,375,851 of OZ022499.1, forward strand.
GACCAACATGGCCGCCACGCCCATATATGGTAAAAACCTATAAAAATCTTCTTCTCCAGAACCAATAGGCCGATGGCCTTGAAACTTGGTTTGTAGCATTGGGTACGCGAGTACTACCAAGATTGTTCAAATTATGATCTTGGGTTGACCTTGACCTTTTTTACGGTAAGGTCAAATTTGCATTCTGTAGCTTTTATATGGGAAAATGCTAGAACATAAGATTTCTTGGAAACTGTTGAAGATTTAGACCTGAAAATTGGTATATACTGTCATCTGAATGAGTACATGAAAATTAATGCGTACAAGAGGTCAAGGTCATTGTTTGACCTTTGACCCTGGTCTCTCATATTTTGACAATTTCACACATCTCCTCAAAAGCCACTGGGCCAATTGTAAACAAATTTCAGACAGAGCCTCTAGGGGGCAGGGGAACGAAAATTTGTTCAAACGGACTTGGTCACATGACCAACATGGCCGCAATGCCCATATATGGTAAAAATCTTTAAAAATCTTCTTCTCCAGAACCAATAGGCCAATGGCCTTGAAACTTGGTATGTAGCATCAGGTACGCAAGTACTTCCAAGATTATTCAAATTATGACCTTGGGTTGACCTTGACCTTTTTTACGGTAAAGTCAAATTTGCTTTTTTTAGCTTTTATATGGGAAAATGCTAGAACATAAGATTTCATGGAAACTGTTGAAGATTTAAACCTGAAAATTGGTATATACAGTCATCTAAATGAGTACATGAAATTTTATATGTACAAGAGGTCAAGGTCATTCTTTGACCTTAGACCCTGGTCTCTCACTTTGTGACAATGTCACACATCTGCTCAAAAGCCACTAGGTCAATTGTAACCAAATTTCATACACTAGGGGCTGAGGGAAAGAAAATTTGTTCAAACAGTCTTGGTCACATGACCAACATGGCCGCCATGCCCATATATGGCAAAAACCTTTACAAATCCCCTTCTCAAGAACCAAGTGATCGATGGCCTTGAAACTTGGTATATAGCATCAGGTACTTGAGTACTATCAAGATTGTTCAAATGATGACCTTGGGCTGACTTGAGCGTTTACAAGGCAAGGTCAGGTATGAGAAAATGGTAGAACATACGAGTTCATGGCAAGTTTAGAAGATTTTGGCCTAATAATTGGTATAGACAGTCATCTTAGTTAGTACATGGAAGATTTGCGGGTACAAGAGGTCAAGGTCATCCTTTGACCTGACCCATGTCTCTTATATTTTGACAATTTAAGAAGTCTCCTCGAAAGCCACAGGGCCAATTGTAACCAAATATCATACACAGCCTCCAGGGGCTGATGGAATGAAAATTTATCAAGCTGTCTAGGTCACATGACCTACATGGCCACCATACTCAGGTGAGCGGTTCAGGGCCTCATGGCCCTCTTGTTATATATTAGCTTCAGTGTTTATTTATACCAATTAACATAAATCTTTGCATGACCAAATACATTTTGGAGCCTACGTTAAAGAGACTTTCACTTTATTAAATAATTAAAGGGACAGTTCATCTCAAATGAAATCTGAAATGTAGGCACTTAGGCAAATCAATCTATCTATCTATCTATCTATCTATCTATCTATCTATCTATCTATCTATCTACCTACTTATCTATCTATCTATCTATCTATCTATCTATCTATCTATATATCTATCTATCTATCTATCTATCTATCTATTTACCAATCGTATATCTTCTATTATGGAAAATTTGTGTGTTAAGTCGAACACCAACATAGTAAACTCCAGTTTTTGTTAGGGTCAAGCTTTAAAGTATCCTAGATACACCTTTATACATCTAGGTGACATTACTCATACATACTCAATAATCAGCTGTCTTGGGGGTTAGCGATTAGATGATAAATAATTTGACAGTATTTTGGCTAATGTCACTGAAGCCACTCATATATACTTCTGCTGGTGACCTGTCGTGTTGCTATGTACAAATCAGTGTTGTAAATACCGTACAATGTCTAAATATTTTGACACCCAATAACTTGGCAGTAAGCACCCTTAAACTCAAACTTAAAGGGCTTTGCATAAAATAATGCCTTCAAAAGAGGTTAGCATTCAGTGAAACCCTGATAAGACTGCTATGTCTGATCTGAAGTCTGATCAGGGTCCACTCTGTTTGAATGTATGTATCTATTCGAAAGCTTGAGATCATTTTATTTTATTCACTCAGTATCATTGCTTGTCCTTTACAGACTGAGGGATGTCCTCAATATCCAGTCTCAACAGTTTGATCTCCTTCACGAGCCCAGCTGTCAAACGGCTGCTCGGTTGGAAGCAGGGAGACGACGAGGAATGGGCGGAGAAGGCGGTAGAGTCACTCGTTAAAAAACTCAAGAAGAAGAATGGTGCAATTGAAGATCTCGAAAAAGCTCTGAGTTGCCCGGGGCAAGCGAGCAAGTGTGTGACAATTCTACGATCTCTCGACGGCAGAATGCAAGTTTCACATCGGAAAGGGTTCCCCCATGTGATTTATTGCCGTGTGTGGCGATGGCCGGACCTTCAGCACCATCATGAACTAAAAGCTTTGGATATTTGTGAATACCCTTTCACAGCTAAACAGACAGACGTGTGCATTAATCCGTATCATTATAAAAGAGTGGAAAGCCCGGGTATTTAATCAAGCATTTCTTGCGCTTTTCAGATAAGGAGGGTACATGTATTTGATGATAATTTTTCAAGGCCAACGTTTAGTACTGCTGAGTGTCACTTTAACCTGGATTTTGTATACACTCGTTTACATTAGTTTCAATGGGACATATGCTATTATTGTTTAATTTCAAAAATATTATAGCAGTAAAAACATCTGTGCAAACGGTATAGACAAGTAAAATGCATTAGCATTTCACTGTTATGATCTTGATAATTTTATTCTAATTATTTCTGCGACCCTTTCGAATTGAAAATATAGCATGTTATAATGGAAACTGGATAAATTCGAGCGCTTAAAATTTTTAGCCGACATTAACGGCTTCAAGCAAAGTTTTTAAATATTCTCTGCACATGGCTTCAGTTTCTATGGAAACCAAACTTTCGTTTGACGTAAGATTCATTTTCGTGACATTAAGAATTCTGCGACCCTTTTGACGATTTTATCAAATTTCAATTGGCTAGAAATCGAATTCCGTTATCACCGCTGGTCTTCCATATGAAGTACAGAAATTTGCACACTATATTAATAGACCTGTTTAATCAGATTATTTTCATATGAAGACATGTAGCCTAGAGTTTATAATCTTCGATTAGGACACAAGCGATCATGGTTCGAGCTCCAGCCTGGCAGTTATTTGTGATTTTTTGTCGTTGTTTTCTGTTTGTTTTTGTTGTTGTTATTTTTGGTGTCTAGAAGACCTGCTTTATTTTCATCCGTCCACTCTGATCAGCCTTTTTACATGTTCGACGTCTTGCTAGCATATAAATTATGTAAGTATAATTATATAAAATATCAGGAATCTAACAAGCTTCTATCGCCGAACAGAACGGTTTTGCCACGTTCACGTTGTATCTGTCGAGACCTTGTTTTTGTTGCTTTTTGGTGATTTATTTATTTATTTGTAATGATTCATTGACTAGTTAGACTGAGCAATAAATTAAATGTTTTGAACCCCTTTAGAAGCTGAGGGCGTTAACTCGGTTTACTTTCCCAAATATCTTATATTATTGACCGTTCCAAGGCGACACTTAAGATTTGGTTCTCTGTATTACTTGTTTTGTGTCATTTTTGGTACTGTTTTCACCATCTATATATCTAGATGATGTTCATTAGGTAGCTGAGTGGCCAGCTTTTGTGAGAAAGCTGCTCATTCGATTAACCATATGTTCCCTTTTTTATTTCCATTTTCGCTCTATTTACCACAAAGTGTACTTGAATTTTTCAAATTGCCTCAAAATGCTAATTAAAATTTCTACCTAATTAGCGCACTTTAAACGAACTACTGAAATGAGCATGTTCAAATGTTGATGCAAAAGAATTTAAGTATTCCTTATCTTTGCAAATAATTCCTAGAACATTTGAGTAAAATCGGTACACCTACCAAGCAATTATAAATTACATATACATTTATGTCAGTAATAAACCTACATAATAAGAATGGAGTACATGTACAATGTATACTCTTTCAATACTGCTATGAGCCACGTCATGAGAAAATCTGTCTTTGAGATTTAAGACCAGGGCACAGACACAAAACGGGCTGTACCGCAGACTTGAATTTGGTATGAAGGAGATAAATTGTACCTTCCAATATGCGACTTTGAGTTTGCATTTGCACAATAAGCGAATAAATCGCTTATTTAATGTACTGCAAGGTTTATAGGATGACGGAAACTTTACGCGGGGTCCGGTTCTAGCTTGCCGCCATACCAGTATGTATATTGAAAGCCGGGGAAAATCTTCTGTTGTAATGTTAGGTATTATACAAACTTGTACTGCATAACGGAACAAGCTGAGTGGCATGGCGTAGTGGCAGAGCGTACATCTGGCATGTTAGAGGAAATCGGTTCGATCCTCAGCTGGGGCAAATTATATTCTGCATTTTTGTCATCTGTTACCTGTTATTCTTTCTCTCGAGAACTAATTGCAATATTTGTTTGCTTAAAATAATCCTAGAAACTTGATGTACATAGTCTAAAATTAGATACAATCAACAGTCCTATATAATGAATACTTAGTACGGAGAACCATTGGTGTTTAAGTCTAAGTACGTGAGTAAACGATCAGTAGTATTTAAGCACCGTCGTATATGAACAAAGTCCAAGATGAGGACCAGTTTCTAAATTCACGGGTGGTAAGCGTGGTAACAAGCTGCAAATGGAACTATCGGTATTTTGTTCCAACGAATTTTATTCAATTTCAACCGATTTGTTGGACCCCATGCACCGAGAAATTATTCCTACACGGAATACCATTGCGATAATTAACCATCTGTTGCTGTCAGATTACTTTGAATTTATTCATAAAAGCCACAGACACTTATCTTTGTTAATATGCTTTTATCATTTGAAGCGTTCTCGAGATTTCCCGGATGTGCTGTTAGAACAAAATACCGATATCTCCTTTTAGAGCTTGTTCCCATGTTTACCACCCGTTAAAATTGATATGATCCTATTTTTATATTGTCGGTACTTGTTCTATTCCACAAAACATCTTTTTTTTTGGTCAAAATAATGGTTCAGTTGCATGTCACTTCTCAAAATAAGATAAAACCGGAGGACCAATGGTGTTGTAAACTCTCACCTGATATCTGGGCCTAGGAAATCTATATTATGTCCGCAAAGGTCAAGGGAACTTCATATACCTTCATTTACTCATTTACTAAAGTATATCAACCAATTTCAAGGTCACTGGCTGCAATAATTTCCAAAGATTTCTTCACTGTCACAAATTTCTATATAAAAGCCTAAGTAACTGTTGCAAAATTTGACCTTGCCTAAAATAGGTCAAGGTCAACACAGGGCCATAATTTGAATAAACTATGATAGGCCGAAGTCCCTGATAATACATACCAAGTTTCCTTGAAGTCGTTCCACTGGTTCAGGGGAAGAAGATTTTTAAAGGGTTTTTACCATATATGGGCATGCTATCCATCTTGGTCACGTGACTAGCATCATGTTAATAAATTTTCATTCCCATGTATCTAAAAGCTTACATACCAAATTTGGTAAAAAATGGACATGTGCTTTCTGAGAAAAGCTAGTGTTTTGTTTTCGTATGTAAATGAACTTTGGCCAAGGTCAAGAATTGACCTTGATCTTGAATACTCACATACCTTCATTAACACAATTAGTTGTCTGCATCTGCAAACTTTCAGGTCACAGGCTGTAATAATTTCTGAAAAATCCACTGTTTTCATTTTTTCGTATAGAAAAGCCTACGTTACAAAATTTGACTTTGCTGTAAAATAGGTCAAGGTCAACCGGGGGTCATCATTTGAATAAAGTATGATGGGCAGGAGTCCCCGATGCTACATACCAAGTTTCGTGGAAATCGGTCAACCGGTTCCGGAGAGAAAATTTTTGAAGGGTGTTTACCATATGTGGATGTGGGGCCATCTTGGTCACATGACCCAGATGCCGTGAACAAACTTTCGTTCCCCCTATCCAAAGAGTCTCCACACAAAATTTGGTTTTTGATTGCTCAAGCGGTTTCGGAGAACGACGACGGCGGACGACGGTCGGACGACGGTCGGAGGTTGGAGCATCAGTATACAATAAGCTCACCTATGAGCCTTTGGCTCAGGTGAGCTAAAACACTGGGTACTAAGATCAAATAAAAAGTTGCCCCACTGTGACAAAACCAATAGTGTGGCATATGCTGACACTAATGAGTAGGAATTGCCAGGCAGACATGCTATGTGTTCAGGTTGATAAGTCTTCCCATTGCAGATTATATCTTACTCTTGGTCCTTTGAGATCACCGGGAATATTCTGAGAATTTAGAAATTATTTTTATGTTTAGAACCATATTCCAGACACATTTTTAATTGTATGTTTGTCTTTTGAATAGACTGCCCAGATTTAAATTCGCGAAATTGCAGTATAATTTTCTGGCTTTCAATGCCAGTTTGATAAGGGTCACTGATGAGGATTTGTTATCCGAAATTGCGCAATATGACCCACCCAATCCCTCTCTTTTGAATGTTTTAACTGCTTTCAAGGGAACTTACTTTTATATTTTATTCCCATGGCAGAAATGCCACATTGATTGTTCTGGCACAGTGTGGCTCAAACAGCAATAAGAAAGAAGTGTCTCCAAATTCGTTGTATATGTGGAGGGCTTCAAAAGCAATTAAGTTGAAAGTTCTGTTTTTAAACTCTGTCTTTTAAGCTACTCCTAAAATTTACATTCGGCAATTTGCATTTAAACATATTTTTATCTGTTGCAGTATTGCTTCCAGTTCTACACCCGTTTCCCGCTGGTCACAATGTGCCGAGCATGCCGCCATTCCAGCAGGTACCGGAGCCGACGATGCCGAAGAATGTGACGTATCCGAACAGTTTCCGACATGGTTCACACTCCCTGGCAAGCTCCACTGGACAAGGCGGTCCCTATGGTGTATCAGGTAGAACCAACCTTAAAATGCTGGCCGATTTAGCACATTTGGTACAGCGTCCAGCCTAGCGTTCAGGAGTTTGCTCTATACCTGGGTCCGGTACAATCTTTCACTCATTACAAAAACTTCTCCGTGTTGACTCGGTAATCTCCGTAAATTCATTTTAAATATCACCGTATATCAACGTACACCGGATATAGCCATCTCCCAATCGATGGAATGTTGACACGTTGCGATAAAAGTTCAGTATTTTTTTCTATTATTTTTCATATTTTATAAGATTTGATGTAGAGGTTATAGCGGTGACATCGTTGGGGAATTGATGTATATCTGTGGCTATGAGAAATAGCCAGGAAAAATCTGACAGCACTACAAGTGACAAAATGTCCTGTCTAATCACTCGTATTTTCCAAGGCCTTTACCTGTCCGCCTCGAAATCTGTATTTTTATCAAACGTCTCGCTAATAAAGATCAATATGGGCTTAAATATTGCTTCTACATTGTCCTAAGAACTTGCCAACGAAATTTTACTTCCCAATTCCTCTTGGTTCCATCGATATTTAGGAGAAACAAACCCTCCCTTTGTACGGTCTATAGCAGGCTGTTGACAAATTAGTGTACGAATTATAGCAAATTAAGTGTACGGACGATAGCTAAGAGGAAAAGTTAATATCATACGATGTAAAAGGGAATTTCGTCTAAAATTTGGCCTGAATATATGAGCATACCAGAGAGAAATATTGTCATGATACAAGTCATTAGATTTTCTCTGTTTGTCTAAGAAAACACGGAAATCAGGAGACATAATAGACTAATCCTCGATTTTTGCAACCATTCTACAATTCATCCGAACTGTTGAGCATTTACAGATTTAGACCTAACCTAAGGTTGTTGCATTAAGTTAACATTTAACTTGTTATTTGACTGGTTTAGCTGGTCCTATTATTCTTAACTTGAAACAAGTTTAGGTTTTCTTAAAGAGCAACCAACAGAACAAATATCTGCAGTAGGAGAGAATAGAAGCAGGGACCAATGATAATATGTCGGCATCATATTGGTAGCTTCCGTGAATGCTTCGATCTGCAGTTTGGAACGCATTTCTTAAAACGTATGGAGTATTAGACAGATAATTCCAGCTCAGATTTTTTTTCATATCCTAACATAGCCTTACCCTAGTTGATTTCGACAAACATTTGACCATCTTCTTTGCATCCTAAATGGACCAGACTGTCTCAAGCACAATTAAAATGTGCATACAGACCAACGTTTCCGTATGGCAATATCAAATGTGCTGGAAAATAAGCCACCCATTCTTTCTCATAGTCAAAGCAGGCTCATGCTGTGGGTATTTATTTTCATAGTTACGATAAAAAGAATAACTCGAAGTATATTTTAACACTATTTATTGAACTTCGATTACACAGAAAGCTCAAAGACCGCATCGAACGCGCGGATGTTGGCGTTCTGTGGTCATACGTGATGGAGGAAACCGGAGAACCAGGGGAAAACCACCCACCTTGGACGGGCGACCACTACCCTGCCACATGCCGACACCGGGATTCAATCCTGGGTCGCAGCGGTGGCAAGCGAGTGTTTTAACCACTGCGCTATCCAGGCCCCAAAGTATATTTCATATTGATATTTTAAAGCGATTTCTTCTGAGTTGAAGCAAGACAATTCTGAGCGGGTAGGATAATTGAACGGACAATTTGCAAAGCGACTGGAAGTTTTGTCCGTATTCGGAACATATAACTAGAAATCAGTTATACTGTACTCTTTAAAGCTGTACTAACTGCTTTACTTCATAAAATTATGGTTTTGATATATCTATTTTGACTTTTTTTTTATAGATAATATGTGCAAAATATTAATGTGTCAGAATTATTATTTCATTGATTTATGAAGATATGTATTTTCTTACTTGTACAGTACAGTATATAAGCAATAGAAATAATAGATTTTTTGAATTGGGACAAAAACAGTCCTGGTCAGGATGATGTTTAGTGTGTTTGTATGTTTGAGTGGGAATGGCGCGTTGGGATGAATTGGTGCAATTTTGTTAAAACGTAGGTCTAGATACAAGTTCATCGTGGTGTTACCTGAGCTGAAGGCAGTCCACACTTTCAAACACGAATATCTCTTAGACGGGTGGGCCAATTGCAATCAAATTTTATCTGAGGCATCATTGGTGGTAAGGCTGAATAAGGTTTTGGGCCAGATTGGATCAGCACTCTGGTTTCTATGGCAACAGATATCTCCCATAGGGTTATAATGGGGAAAACAGTGTTGCCACTTTTTCTAAGTTGTTTTTCATCCGATCTTTTTTATACTTACAGGACATGCATGAAAGGTCGGACGAGTTGGAAAATTAGGCCAGAACCAACCACCGACTGCGGAGTAAGGTGCCCTTAAGCGTCTCGAAAAGTTCCCATAGACTTGCTAGCTTTCATTGCTAGTTCATTCAGGGTCACTGAAGAGGATTGATTATCCGAAACCGATCTGTCTGGCCCACCCTCTTTCTTTTGAATGTTTTCACTGCTCTTAAAGAAACTCATTTTTATGTTTTATTGTAATGGAAAAAATGTTGTAGCCACTCTAGCGCCTTCATTTTTGACTTGATCTTCTTCATTTTTGCAGGTATTAACGACATGCATAATTGCTTCAATTAATTAATTTCGGCCAGATCCCACCACTGACTACGGAATTATCTGCCCTTCAGCGTCTGCAAAATCGATATATAATCTTGTGCCCACTCTAGCGCCCTCATTTTTTATTGAATCTTCTTCAGTTTTGCAGGTAACAATGGCCTGCATACAATCTTGGATGAGTTCAAAGTTCGGCTAGATCCCACTACTGACTATGGAGCTAGCTGCCCCTGAGCATCTAAAAATCAATGTATAATGTTGTAGCCACTCTAGTGCCTTTATTTTGGTGTGGATCTTCTTCATTCTTGCCGGTAATGAGTGCAACTGTTGTTGTGCCGTTTGGCAGCCCTAAAATAATAGCGCACCGTACATCGTCCAAAGTGCAGTTTATATTTTACTTTTGGTCCTTTGAAGAGGAAATAATCTGATAAATCAGAAAATATTATAGGTTTATACTCATATCATCTCAACAGTTTGTTGCTGTTCTGACCTCATTTGGTTTTATATTAGTCATTGGTTTGACTGCGTTGTTAAAATTTGAAATAACAGTGTGCTTGCTCTGGCTTTCATTGCCATGTGAGTTTATTCAGGGTCACAGATGAGAATTATATATTCGAAACAGAATAGACCAAGGTGGTATAGACAGCCTCTCTAACACCTGATGATTAGTTTTGATGTTCCTTTTAACAAAGCTGAGAGCCCTGTCTATGTGTGAGCCCCAGGACAGGTTGCTGAAGATATCAAAGCCCAGATACCCAGCTTACAGTCTCCAAGGTCACGCAATGTCGTCTGTAAGCTGCATTAATGGGTTTCCTGGAACCTGTCACCTGCACCACGTGGCACTTAGAGGGGTTTAAATCCGTGTGCCAGTCAGACTCCCACACAGACAGTCTGTCCAAGTCCTGTTTGCGCACTAAGCAGTCATTTGCACCTATCATAGTGAGATACATAGCAGTATCGTTGCTAAAAGATGCACCTTGGAAGAAACATTGTCCGGCAGGTCATTGATGTAGACGAGGTATATAATCGGTCCTAGGATAGACCCCTGAGGCACTCCTGATGTGACAGGGACCGTGTCAGATTGCTCGTCCCCAACAACGAACCTCTATGTCCGGTCAATAACGAAGGCACTCTGCTTCTTATATAGATTCTTCAAGATATAATGAGTTCTGCTTCATTGATGAGAAGAAAGTATACATGGAAAAGATTTAATAATTTATCATTTATCTGCAAAACACCATTATCTGAAACTACAAATAACGGATCAATATCCTGGATGACTAAAGTTTCACTGGAACACGTTCTGGACACAAATAGAGGCAAAATTGCCAAGAACAACTGATATAGGAATAATACCAGTGAAAATCTCGAAGAAAGAACTGGACAAAAGAAAGGCAAATATTAATGAATTTATAATCATAGTTAAGGATTCATGCTTGTAGTCCCTTAAGGCTGACATTAGTTTGTTTTGAACCTCGAACTTCTCAAATTATAGCCGTAAGCAAGTTTCTTCTCAATTTTTATTTAGCTATCGACCGTACACTTCCAATCAGAGTTTTTACTATAAAACGTACACCATTCTGCTATCTACCGTACACCGGGGATATACAAAACTTATTGAAAAAGTTCGAAAAACATTGTTTAAAAGTAAGTTTGAGATACTACTACTTACACAGCTTAATTAACTGTAAATGATAGTGGTCAAGGTACCCAAATTGATTTCCTCTTTTCTTTATAAAAAGTTTAAACATATACATGTACCTCATTTCTATTGTGAGAATGGATTTTCGTGACAGACCAGTGAAAAAACATTGGTGATTTGTATGACATTTTTATAAATCTTTGATCTTATAGGTTATTGTTGACATTAATAGAAGTTATAAACATAAATCAATGTATTAGCGACATTACTAATGTTTGCTTTAAGTGGAAAACCTCACGATGCGAAAGAAAACTGGGAAAATACTGACCTGGTATAGCGTCCTTGGAAACAATCCCCACTTCAGAAATCGCTATATCCGGTGTACGTTGATATACGGTGAATATTGTTTTATGAGATTAGTTATCATGATAGCAAACATATGTCTTACAATTCTTGATAAAAATGTTTGTCGGATCACCTTTTAGAACTTTGTTTTTAGTATTTTTGACTTTTGAATTAATGTTTATATGCATTATTGATTTTTTACTTGACTCCCTTAAATCCCGTTTTTATTATATAAGGAAAGGTTTGAGGGGGGTCATTTTCACACGGAAATATTTCCATGATGAATATCAGTTATCGGCGAAAGGATGCGCACTTGGTGCTGGTTTACTGCTTGGGTTAAGCCTTCACAGAAAAGTGTAGTTGTTAACGGTTTGCCCCGACACGATCTCAGCTGTTTCCCATACAAAATAACCAATCTTGAAAGGAGCCATTGGGATTTTCGGCCGTTTGGTTTTTTATAAAACATTGTTTGTTAATAATGTTGATTGTAAAATGTCTTTGGCCATTCTGGCATCCTCCGTCTTCAACAGATTCAAGAAGGGCAACTGCTCATTACTGTTGAATAAATTGTTAATTATAACCTCGGCAGTTATGCCGACGTGTGTATATACTCGGTAAAAATGTAATGGGCCGCGACATTCAATGATGTGTAAAAACTTCGTTTCTAAATCGGTTCTCAAAACTCGCAGTTCACACTGTTCATCAGCCACTGCCCGACGGACAACAGTATTTTTCGAAAATCTTTTCATAAAGGAATTTTGTCTAGGGGATGTTGAAAAAGGGTGCTTCTAAAATATTTGATATTCTATCGATGTTGATAAAGTACAGTTTCACAGTCAGCAAGACGTTTATTGATACTAATCGAAAAGAACAACACCTTTATTAAATCCTAATGACACTGAAATTATGTTGATTCACCATTAAATGAGTTTCGGAACTCAGCACCAGAGATCAGTAATGATTATCATAAAATAGATCAGTAATGAGTATCATAAAATAAAGTCTCCAAAACTGTCGTGACATTCCATAAGACATCGGGTTGAATAATTTCATGGAATTTATACTCAGCGAAATTGAAATTCACAGATTTTGCAAGATTTTACAGGATTCTTAAATTAAGAAAAGTACGCATGTGCGCTTTAACAACTAAATCACAAATCAAACTCCGGGACTGACTGACTGTCAGGTTGACAGTTACTATCACAAACTGACTGGCTGACTGACTGGCTGACTGACTGACTGACTGACTGACTGAACGATCGAATGAATGAATATCAAGGTATTGATGCGAGAGGAAAAAAATATTAAATGTAGCCAATGCCATTTTGCAAGTTTTGAGAGTCGACCCCTCTGCTACTTTCTGCATATGAGACAGACGTCATTGAAATCATGGCTACAAGTATAAGTTATCATGTGTCAGCATTGATTAAAGATTACTATGATATATAAATTATAAAAAAAATGTCCAGCACTTCTTGAGTTAGGGCAGTTTACAGCCCATATCCATTATTTTTTTTTACCGAGCAGGAAGCATTCATATTTGATCAATTGGTACCTTGCAGTGTTGGCTTTAACTCTCCATCTTCGGGCATTAGGGTTCATGCCCAAGGGTGGGGCTAAAGGTCAAAATCTAGGACATCTTTAGTATTTGTTTAGCTTACCTGAGCCATCAGGCTCAAAAGGTGAGCTACATGTAATTGTATACTCATACTCATTATTTTCCAAAATCTTCTCTGAATTTGCTTAGCCAACAAAGCCAAATTTTATCTGGAGCTTCCTTTGGTAGAGATGGGGGGGGGGCAATAATTTATATTAATGGTTTTGGTCACATGACTAAGATGGCCACCATGCCCATATACAGTAACAAGAGATACACAAGCGGGGCAATATACGCCCGTTTCTGTTTGTTTGCACTGTTTCATCCTTCTTTATATTGCTATTAAGTTTATCAAGATATTCCAAAAATTATGGTTCTCAAAAGAAAAGCCTTAAAGAGTAATCAAAGGGATGTAATTAAAAAAAGAAAATAAGGAAGGGGAAGCAATTATTCTTAATTAGACATACTGTCATAACCTAATACACATTGCTATAAAGTTTCGTCAAGATATTCCATACGGTTACCTAGTAATGACTTGCCCAAGAATAGTCATAGAAATTAATCAAACGGATGTAACTTCATAAATAAGGAAGGGGGAGCAATAATTCTTATATAAGACACAGCCTCAACCTAATACACATTGCTATAAATTTTAATCAAGGTATTCTGTACAGTTGCCTACTTACAGCTTGCACAAGAATAGCCTAAGAAAATATTCAAAGGGAGGTTACTCCATAATAAGTAAGGGGAGGCAATCGTTCTTATATGGGGCATATTATGTCAACCTAATATACATTACAATAGTTTCATCACAATATTCAAAAGGGTTACTTAGATTTGAGGTGTACAAATATAGTCTAACATTATAAATCAAAGGGAGGTAACTAAAAAACTAAGTAGAGGGGAGTAACCATTCTTGTATGAGACATGTTGTCTTAACCTCATATACATTGTTATAAAGTTTCATCATCGTATTCTAAAGAGTAACTAAGTTATGGAATGCTAAAGAATTGCCAAACAAACTGCCACAGACGAGTTTTTTCAAAGGGCTGTAACTCCGTTAAAAATCATTGAAGCGCAAGTTCCGTACAATATGCGCTACTTCACATCGTAGTCTTAATATTTACAAAGTTTCAGTTTAATTGGATGAAAATTGTAGGAGGAGTTATCCGGAAACGAACACCCCAAAAATTCTAAATAAAGGGCTGTAACTCCATTAAAAACCATTGGAGCGTAACCTCGAAACGATATACGCTGGGCCACCTCATAGTCCTACTATATACCAAGTTTCAGCTCGATCGGATGTAAACTGTAGGAGGAGTTATCCGGAAACGAATAGTTTACGCCAGACGGACGGACGGACGGACGCCAGCGCCAAAGCATAATACGTCCCGTTTTTCAAACGGGCGTATTAAAACCCTTTAAGAATCTTCTTCTCCAGAACTTATAGTCCTATGAACTTTAAACTTGGCATGGAGCATTATACCATTATGTTCTTAAGCTTCAAAAAGATTTTATGAATTATGATCCTGAGTTCACATTGACCTATTTTACGACAATGTCAAATTTGGCAAAATTTGTTTTTGTACTTATATAAGGCCCAGATATCAGGTGAGCGTTTACAGGACCATTGGTCCTCTGGTTCTTTCATCGAATCTTTCCTATTTGAAAAACTGGTACTTTTTAGGTTTGACATTCATTGTGTGACTTTGAACCTTTGGGTTCATGCCCCGGTATGGGACTAGAGGTCTAAATCTAGAACATCTTTGATTTTTTTTTTGCTATTTTTCTTTTATCGATTCATTCGTATTTGAACAACAGGTACTATTTAGGGTTGACTTCCTCTTTGTGACTTCATACCTCCGGGTTCAATGCACCACCCTGCTAGAGGTCAGCATCTAGGTCACTCTTGAATTTTTTTTTGGCTATTTAAAGGGAATCATTTGTTTTTGAACAACAGGTACAACCGTATTTAAAGGGTTTGATTCTACAGTAGTCATTGGGGGTCGGTGTTTATTAAGTTTATGACCCCTGCTGGTGCAATATGGTTCAGATATCAAAGGGCTGCCTTAATGGTGTGATAATCATATCTCTGCAGGAGGACTTGAAGAGGCTCCTAAAGGGTAATATGCCAGGGATTTGATAATTGTAGGAAGGTAATTTTACCTGTAGACAAATAATTACTTATTTAGACATCTACCTTTCTGGTGAGTCTATGCCTATTAATTGCTATGTTTTAACGGACACAAAAGCCGTGTATTAATCAGGGACCCGCGAGGTGTTGATGCACGGCTTTTACGTATGCTCGTTACCACGCATCATTCGAAACACTTGCTGAATTATTAGTACTTGACCTCGGCCCGAATCATGCATATTTTTGAAAGCGTACCCGAAATTGTGATGAGGTTATAAAATATTATGTGCCAATATTTTCTTCACCTTTGCAGTGTTTTTAGCTCACCTTAGCCATTAGTCTCATGCTCCGGCGTGTGTCGCCCGTCCGTCCGTTCGTCCGTCCGTCCGTCAACCATTTTTAAATATCTCCTTCTCTAAAACCACTTTGCCGATTGTAGCCAAATTTTATGTCGAGCCTTTTAAAAACCTTTGCAGTGATTTTTTAGCTCACATTAGCCATTAGTCTCACCAGGAGAGCCTATAGTTGCCCATGCTCCGGCGTGTGTCGCCCGTCCGTCCGTTCGTCCGTCCGTCCGTCAACCATTTTAAAGATCTTCTTCTCTAAAACCGCTTTGCCGATCGTAGCCAAATTTTATGTCGAGCCTTTTAAGAATCATTCAAAAATCTTCTCCGAAACCAATTGTTCGATTGCCACAAAACTTGGCATGTAGCATCGGGGACTCCAGCCCATAAGAGTTTGTTCAAATGATGACCCTGGGTTGACGTTGACCTAATTTACAGCATGGTCAAATTGGGAAACATAGGCTTTTCTATTGGAGAAAGTGAAAACAATGGATTTTTTCAGAAAGTATAGCAGCCTGTGACATGAAATGATGCAGACAACTAAGTGAGTTATTAAAGGTAAGTGGGTATTGAAGGTCAAGGTCATTTCTTGACCTTGGCCCAAGATTATTTACTAATGAAAAATGAACCAATTTTGTATGCAAGCTTTCAGGCACAAGGGAATGAAAATTTGTTGATATTATGATTGTCACATGACCAAGATGTCCGCCATGCCCATATATGGTAAAAAAACTTCAAACTTTTCTTCTCTGGTACAGATGTTCCGATTTCCACGAAACTTGGTATGTAGCATTGGAGACTCCTGCCCATCAGAGTTTGTTCAAATGATGACCGTAGGTTGACCTTGACCTATTTGCGGCAATGTCAAATTTGGTAACTGAGGCTTTTCTATAAGAAAAAAGTGAAAACAATGAATTTTTCAGAAAATTTTGCAGCCTGTGACCTGAAACTAATTGAGTAAATCAAGATATGTGTTGAAGGTCAAGGTCATTTTTTACCTTCGCCCAAGGTCATTTACATATGAAATTTAAACGTGTGTCTCTCAGAAACACGGCCATTTTCAACCAAATCTTGTATGTAAGTTTTTAGGTACATGGAAATGAAAATTTATTAATATGATACTGGTCACATGACTAAGATGGCCGCCATGCCCATATATGGTAAAAACCCTTAAAAATCTACTTTCCCAGAACCAGTGGAACGATTTCAACGAAACTTGGTATGAAAATAAGGGACTCCGGCCCATCATAGTTTGTTCCAATTATGACCTTGGGTTGTCCATGACCTATTTTTCGGCAAGGTCAAATTTCGCAACTTAGGCTTTTATTTAGAAAAATGTGACAGTGATGGATTCTTTGTAAATTATTGCAGCCTGTGACGAGAAAATGAAAGTATATGAGGTTCCCTTGACCTTTGCCGAACATCATATACCGTATAATGGAAAATTTTCGCGTCGCCAAATTTTCGCAAATTTGCCCCGAAAACATGAGGATTAATTTATATCCGAGGCCCAAATATCAGATGAGCGTATACAGAACCATTGCTCCTCTGGTTTTTTGAATTTTTGCAATAATAGCGATCAAACATAATTTTGTCATTCAATAACATTCTCAAGGTCCCCAGGGAAGTGTTGAAAACCTCGGGTCGAATGGAAACTCACTTTTGATCCCTCTGATCATTACCTTTCAGCGGATACGCCTCAACCGGCCTATCAAGCCTATAATGACAGCTCATCATCGCCTGGCAGTATGTCTAGTAACCGACCAACCCCTAGGGACACCGGAATGACACATTCAATCACCTTTTCAGGAGATAAGATACCACAGAGTAAGTCAGCTTTCAAAAGAGTAAAGTCTTACCATCAAAGTCCTACCCTAAAGTTCCTTAATTTTCTGATACCCACTAACTTTACAATAAATACTCTAAAATTTAAACTAAGAGGTTCTACTACAGTGTGATGCCTCCAAATAATGCCAATCAAAAAGAAAATACTGAAGAACCAGACTTGGCTGCTCCTGTATGAGCAGTCTGATCTGGGTCTGCACTGGTTGCCAAATATGTCTGTCCCAAAATTTATTGTCATTACAGAAAAAAGCTTGATTGTTCTAATGTCGGTATCACACTACGACTTGAACCGCCGCGAATTGAGAAAGTTTAGGATTCGTGAAATTTTGTGCAGTTTTGCGTCCATTCATGATGTTTTACGATATTGTAACGACACAGATACGATAGCGTTGCGACTGTTCGGCAAAATCGGCTGCATTCGCCTGGAATCGCACGAGTATTGCCAAGATTCCATCACGATTTGCAAGAATGTATTCGAAAATACTGCACGAAGCAGTTAAGAATACGCCGAAAGCAAGTGCGAATCCTGTACGAATAAAAGGAAATTCGTGGCTGTTCTTGACAATTCGTGAGATTTTCTCTCTAAAATTAGGTATAAAAGCCATTTACCCCTGCTTGGGCATAACTTTAAAAATAAATGTTCATTGGAGAGCTGCTGTTGTATTTGTTCGACGTTTGGAGTGCTAATAACAACTGTTGATAGTACGAAGAAGACTGCTTTGACAAAATAAAGGAGAGGTGGCCCAGGCCTTCTCACTCTTGGAAAAAGTTGCTAGTTAAAATTCATCATCATCATCACCAACCAGTGGGAAATCAGTCACTCACAGTTCTCATGAATCTGCAATTTATTTTCATCTTCTGGAGCTTTTGCATTTGCATGTGGCTGGGTAGTTACTCAGAGGGGGTGCCTTCGCTTCCCTCTTCTCTGATTTTCTTGCTTGTTTTCTCTCTCCCGAAACCCCAAATAAGTTAAGAACGCCTACGTATGCATCCGAACGATCCGAATCGATTTAGATTCAGTAACGATGTCTAATGCCCCTATTCCACACAGACCACGAATCCCAAGAATCGCCACGAATTGATAAATATTAGGATTCGTGGCGATTGTAAATTTTCTGGTCCAATTGGTAATGCTCTACGATTCAGTTACGATACAAGTACGATAGTGTTACGAATATTCGTGAGATTCGACTGGATTTGGCTGGACTCGCACGAATATTGTCAAGAATTCAGTACGAATCTCTTTGGAATCTCTTTGGAAATACAAGAATCTCTTTGGAAATACAGCACGAACGTTTAGAATTAGTTACAAATCAGTTAAGAATACGCCGAATGCAGTTACGAATCCGGTACGAATAAGAATAAATTGGTTACTATTCTTGAAAATCCACGGGATTTTCTCTCAAGATATATATAAAAAGGTCCAAAGCCTGATCAGACCCTTTGCTGTACGCACATCTTAAGAATAGATCATCAGAAATCTATGGCCACAAAATGAAGTCTGTACCCACCAGCCATACGATGTCGTAACGACGTCGTACTAAGGTCAATGCGACGTGGTGACGTTTCATCGACGTCAGTACGATGTCATTTGACCGCTGGGTAGATAAATGCATGCTTCCAGAGTCTTCACTGTGCGCAAACGCATCAAGGTACACATTCACGAATCCTCGAATGAGTTGAGTACACCTACGAACACCTCCAAATCGATTTCGATTCAGTTACGATGCCTAAGAATGCACTAAGAATCTGTTACGAATTAACTACGAATTTTTGGAATCGGGAGTTCGTGGCCAAAATTTTGAACAGCTCAAAACTTTTGTCACGAATTCCCGATTGCTCAAGGATTGCAAGAACTGACTACGAATATATACGATTCAGTTAAGAACTTTGTGGTGTGATTATGATTCAGCTACGAACTCTAAAATGTATCAATTCGTGGCGATTCGTGGGATTCGTGGTCTGTGTGGAATAGGGGCATAAGAATGCATTACAAACGTGTTACGAATCAGTTACGGATGTTTTGAATCGGGAGTTCGTGGCCAAAATTTTGAACCGTTCAAAACTTTGGCCCCGAATTCCCGATAGACCTAAGAACTGCAAGAAGTGACTACGGACTATAAGATTCAGTGAAGAACTTCGCGACCTGATTTCATCAATTCGTGGCGATTCTTGGGAGTTCGGGTCGTAGTGTAATACCGCCATAAATATTCATGTATTTTTAAAATTCGGCAAAATGCCTCTTATATAAGGTAAAGTTTTAAAAGATGCATATCTGTTTAAGAACAGTGCAGAACCTCATCAGACTACTACTAGCAGTTTGATCTGGATCTTCATTGTGTTCTGCCTGAAAACCTAGCAAATTATTAGTACACTTACACCAAATGATGGACATGCGGTAAGCAGATGGTTTCACCTGACATATTTTTATGCTGAAATAGATTTTATGGCCTCTATACTGCTGGTTTAGGGAAAAGCATTATGTTGGGGGCATAGTGTTTCATAAACACCAATCTCTAGTTATATCTTAAGTTACAAGAATATGAAATGTCTGTTTTGCTATACACGCTGGTTTGAAAAGGAACTTGTCAGAAAATCTGAAGAGAGGTTTTTTTTCATGTGAGGGCTCATTTTTAGGAATGTGCACCTCATTTCCTCACTGAATACTCTTTGAAAACTGGATTAATGTGTTACAGATATGCAGCCGCTGGCGTATCAGGAACCACAATACTGGTGTTCAATCGTTTACTACGAACTCAACACTAGGGTAGGGAAGGCATTCCACGCGGCCCAGACCAGCATAGTTGTTGATGGATTTACAGACCCCTCCAACAACGCGGATAGATTCTGTCTGGGTCCCCTGTTCAATGTCAACAGAAACTCCACGATTGAAAATACCAGGAGACACATCTGTGAAGGTAATGAGGGTCCTTCAAAACTTTCATGTGAGCCACGCCACACGAAAGTGTCTTTGTGAATTCGCGAAGAGGTAGGATTCACCTTCGGAATCTGCAATGGCAAGAGTCGTGAAAGTTTATTGGTAATAACAAACATATGTTACATGTATCATACTATCGTAGCAATTAACAACAAAGGCACCGAGCAGATAAACCAGACTACACTGAAGCATAAGTTAGTCCAGGTGATTCTGCATATAGGATGAGATGCTTTTTCGTACCACCTCCTGGCCCATATGAACACTTTCACAAGTCCTTACAGGGTCACTGATGAGGGCTATCTTTCTTATGCATGATTTTGTGAATCTTGAAAGGCAAATATTTATTTCATACAATATACACTGCTGAGGACACTGGTCAGAGTCTATAATAGTTGTCTTAACCTGTCTATCAAATGCTTAGATTATGACAGCAATACTGTAAAAGCCTCCAGACACCTATGATACTGCTGTAGTCACCCTAAAATTCAAAAACATTGGCCTCAATGTAAATTAAAGATTTTTAGATCCTGGTCTTGGGCCTTTCTGATCAGGACAATTTTCATCATGCTCGTATTGTAAAGCTTTCTCGGCTTCACTAATAAACATGTTTGTTTCAGGTGTCCATTTATACTACGTTGGTGGTGAAGTATTTGCGGAGTGTTTGAGCGACACCTCGATCTTTGTTCAGAGCCTTAACTGTAATAACCACAATGGTTTCCATCCGACAACAGTTTGCAAGATCCCAACGGGCTGCAGTCTTATGATCTTCAACAATCAGGAATTCGCTGATCTTCTCAGGCAAAGTGTGAATCACGGCTTCGAGGCCGTGTACGAACTTATAAAAATGTGTACTATACGTATGAGCTTCGTGAAAGGCTGGGGTTCGGAATACCATCGAAATGATGTTACGAGCACGCCTTGTTGGATTGAAATTCATCTGAACGGTCCACTCAAGTGGCTCGATAAGGTTCTAACACAAATGGGGCCGCCCAACAGTACAATTTCTTCTGTGTCCTGAGGGGAAAAATGGAAAACTGAGTAGAAAGTTTAAGCTGGTAGAGTGTGAAAGGCTCAAGCAACAGGGTACATTCATACCAGGGTCAGTAAAACACGTCTTGACGTCAGTGAACATTGTTTGATGATTGTAACTTCAGGGCTATTTGCAAATTTATTTGACATTCCTGTGAAATACTTGCGGAGATAGAGATCACATAACAAATATTTTCATTTGCGAATTCAAAATTACAGTCACCAAAATCATGAAGCAAAGGCATACAAAGTTATATATACTGTGTTCGCTCTATTTAGCGCACAGTGCGCTTAGTTTTTTTTTTCAAAAATACTCCCAAAATACTCAATAAAATTGCATCCTAATTAGCGCACTTTGAAAACGGTTGTTGCTTTTCATGAACAGCTGTCATTACTGTGATAACCTTCTAACAGAAGCTATTTCAGGCATTGGTGAATTAAACCTTGAACGGAATATATTAGTGATCAGAATGGAACTGATACATCAAGTCAATATTTAAAAATTCGACTAAAATTAGGATAAGCTTTGATTTTTACAGCGTCTCTGACGTCACATACCGGACATTTAGGGTGCGCTTGTGCACATGTATTTTAGAAATGACCATGGGGTGTGTTTATTAAAGCAGGTGCGCTAAATAGAGCAAATACGATAGTTATATCAGGAGGAACTGACAAACCAAAGATTTTTATGGGTCTTTATACATATTGTTTAATTTCAGTAGACTAGCCACTATTTGGTGACACTTTAGGGACGAGTCATTTATTATCAGGTGGGGGGGCCGGGTACATTTTCATATGGTTCACCAAAATTTTTCCGACCCCCCCAGTCTCACCAGAGTTATTTTTCCGACCCCCCCCCAGATAGGTGACAAAATTTTTTATGACCCCCCCCCCCTATCCCCAGTACCAGCTACCCTTCATGCACACATACCATATTACCTATTCTATGTCAGACTGACCTCAAACCTTGCTGTATTCTAACAGGTTAATTATATGTAATCATGGTCTGTTTAAACTTTGTCTGCATTTCTTGCACTTTTTCTTCTGCTTATGGCCATCCAGAAATCTGTTGTCGAATGCTTAATAATTATAACTGCTAATAATATCAGCTGGGCCTGTGGGCGATGGGGGTCTGGCCACAGTGTTTTTGCTGATGAAAAGGCATGCGGAGAGCTGGTATCACAAATGCTGGCATTAAATTTAAATGAGAACGAAATCATCTACTTGACATGATTTTTAGACACTTTCATACTGTTTCTAGCAAATCAATGAAAAAGATCTGTTTTTGGATATGAAGGTGGCCAAGGTTTTTTTTTTGCGTCATTTCCATAATGTGTTTTAAGTTTAAGCTTTGAGTTTGAAAGAAAAGAGACTGAAATTTTAGAAGTAAAGGGGGATCTGGGGGGCGAAGCCCCCCAGAAGTGGAGACATTTTTTTTTAAAAATTAAGACTGATGGAAGAATTCTGACCCCCCCAATATGCCTAATAAAATATATGACCCCCCCCTGCTCCAAGGCTTTTTTATTTCCGACCCCCCCAGTACATCACAAAAAAAAATTCCGACCCCCCCTAAATGTACCCGGCCCCCCACCTGATAATAAATGACTCGTCCCTTAAGTATAGTTTCCATAAAGCCATATGTGAGGACTTGTTATGAATGAAAATTTTAGGTGAACCAACAAAAAATGTTTTAAAACAAGTAGCCCAAATGAGCAACGATCGCTCGCCTGAGAGCCAGCAAGTGAAGTCATCAAAATATTTTGAAAAGTTGTCAAATAAATAAGAGAGCCGTTATTCTTAGGGCTTTAGTGACTCTAATGTCAGCTGTCTAAACATGCCAGAAATCAAACTTCTTGAAGCTTTTAAACGTGTCCTTGTTACCATGGGACAAGCTTGCATGGAGACATCACTTTTCCTTGATAACTCTTTTGAATATTTTTCAGACACCCAAGGGTAGCTAATTACGCAGTAAATGTTCGGATCTGGCCGAAATTTCAACTCATTCATGATTTTATGCATGTCTTTGTAACTTGCAGGTTAAAAGAGAAACAGAGAAAACGTGGAGACGGCAATTGTCTTGATTCTCAATGGCAGTTTAATCCATAGTCAGTGGTTCCATTTGTCCCAAATTCTCACTCATGCAAGATATTATACATGCCTATGTAACCGCAAACTTTAGAAAGAATTGGATCAAAAGCAACCAAGAAAAAGAGAAGACATTGACGTTATAGACGTCCGTAGTCAGTAGTCTGATCTGGTGGAAATTCGAACTCATCAAAGCTTTATGCTTGCTCTTGTTACATGAAAGTATTTAAATGATCCAATAAAAATCACAGAGAAAAAGTGAAAACCCCATATTCCCGATTAGCAGTCTATGGGGGTATTTCTTAGACTATCTATCTATCTATCTATCTATCTATCTATCTATCGACATCAAAACCCAATCTATCTATCTATCTATTTATCTATCTATCTATCTATTTATCTGTCTGTCTGTCTGTCTGTCTGTTTGTCTGTCTATCTATCTATCTATATATCTATCTATCTATCTATCTTAATATTTATTAACAGATCTGATCCTGATATATACTTCATTAAGGAAAATAAGTGTATAAAGTCGAAATCAAACCCCCATTTATCTATTTATCTATCTATGTATTAACAGATCTGATCCTGATATATACTTCATTAAGGAAAATAAGTGTATAAAGTCGAAATCAAACTCCCATCTATCTATCTATCTATCTATCTATCTATCTATCAAATCAAAACCCAATTTATCTATCTATCTATCCGTTCATCGATCTGATCCTGATATATATTTTATTAAGGATATATGTATAAAGTTGACAACAAACCCCAACCTATCTATCTATCTATCTATCTATCTATCTATCTATCTATCTATCAACATTCCTTTCAGTGTCCTTTTTAAGTGACGCCGTTAACAAACCACATAGAGTTGTGTCTCAGCTTTAGTGCCGTTAACAATTACCCATTTCCATGTCAGTTGCTAATGCAATATTTTTAAGTTGGCATTTCAATACCTGCATAGAATTTCAAACAAGTGCTGATGGTGACTTTGAAATTTCCTCTCATGTATAAGGAACAGAGCTGGGCCTACAGGACTTTCCTCTAAATGATATATTTTAATAGCAAAGCGGTCACATAAAAGTCTCGCATTGAAATCTTTGTATCGTCCTGAGTTTGTTCGTTGTGGCCGTTCTGTCTGTGTCGTTTATGCTGACAGTTTTGTCTTTTATAAGAATGCCATTATACCAGCAGAAGACCATGAAGACCTCATTACGTCCCGACAAGATCGAAGGACGTGGTCAAAATGAAACTATTACAGTCTACGTCCTTACCAAGTCCTTACTACGTCTACGCTGCATCCTTGCCAGGTTTTCATTACGTCCATCACGTTTCCACTAAGCTCGTGCTACGCACTTGCCACGCTCACCCTGTTTCTAGACTCTCTTACTGCGTTCTTACCACGACCAAGCAGACCGCACTACGTGCTTGCCACGCTTTCAACACGTCTAAACTGTATATTTATTATTTACTATACACTGCTCTATATTCAACGTGTTCATCCATTTAGCAATATTTGTAACGCTATGGTGCCTCAAGGAAAATTGAATACTTACTTAGTCCTTAATTCTCAACTCTGATATTAGCCATTCGTAATAGCCAAACTGAAGCCGTCTATCAGCAGAGAACTCAGGACGCGCCATACAAGATCTAATCCTTTTATTCCTTCGTCTTCAAATCAACACAGGTGCCACTTATGCACCAAACTTGGTGTCCTTGAATGAGAGCGAGTTCCTAGGCCCAGAATCGCTGTCACGAGATTTTACCGTTACAAATCAATAATAGCGTTTACGAAATAAAAACATGTGTAAAACATTATGTCATCTATATTATAAAACTAAAAATTGTGATTGTGTATGTTTGGAATGCCTTCAAAGTTTTGGTGCGAAGAATTTTCCAGCTTTAAGCTAAGGTCGACCCAAATTTTAAGGAAGCCTTGTCATTCTGGACCCTGGTTCAGGTTTTTTTTATATTTTGAAATGATTGAAATGTTAGTGGTAGCTTGAGGGGACGAATCAATGATTTATACTTATTTTTTTAAACGCGGAGGACGTATTAAGAACCTGCTATGGACGTGGAAAGAACCTACTGTGAACGTGTTATGGCGGTATCACACTATTTTAGGATTCATGGCATTTCGTGATTTTTTTGTCCATTCGTGAAGTTTTACCATACGGTAACGACACAGATACGATAGCGTTACGACTGTTCGGTTGGATCGGCTGCATTCGGCTTGAATCGCACGAATATTGCCAAGATTCCATCACGATTTACACGAATATATTCGGAAATACAGCACGAATCAGTTAAGAATACGCCGAAAGCAAGTGCGAATCATGTACGAATAAAAGGAAATTCGTGGCTGTTCTTGACATTTCTCTAAAATAAGGTATAAAGGCCATCTACCCCTGCTAGGACATTACTTCCAAAATAAATGTTCATCGGAGAGCTGCTGTTGTATTTGCTCCACATTTTTGGAGTGCCAATACAAACTGTTGATAGTACGAAGAACATTAGTTCGAAAAAATTAAGGAGAGGTGACCACGACCTTCTTACTCTTCAACCTCTTGAGTTGGAAAAAGATGCTAGTTAAAATTTATCATCATCATCACCAACCAGTGGAACTTCAGTCACTGACAGTTCTCTTGAATCTGCCACTTCTTTTCAACTTCTGGAGCTTTTGCATTTGCATATGGCGGGGTAGTTACTCAAAGGGGGTGCCTTCGCTTCCTCTTCCATCTTTACACTTGCCAATGTCTTCCCTTCGATGAATTTTTATCGAGCAACTGTCTTCATTTGCCAATAAAGAGATTAGCCCGCGTGAAATACGTTGTCTAGCGACGTCGCTAAGAAACAAACGTCTTGATTGGTCGACGTTATGTTCGATTGACGTCACGTCATGCGGACGGCTGTTGAACGTCATGGCCGAACAGATCGATAAATAACATTTCTGTGCTACGTATTTTACTTAATTCGCGTCAAATGTTCATGTATAACACATAAAATCAATTTAAAAATAAAGTATAAATATAAAAATTAAAACTTTATTTTTCAATCGAGATGATGTGATGAAGACAGTGGTCGTCACTAAAATTCTACATGAAGCGCTCGAAGCGCTTCGCGCTTCATGGAATTTTAGCTCCGCCCACTGTCTTCATCACATCATCAAGGTTGAAAACTAAAATTTTAATTCTTAACTGATTCCCTTGCTTGTTTTCTCTCTCCCGAATCCCCGAATGAGTTAAGAACGCCTACGAACCGATCCGAATCGATTTAGATTCATTTACGATGTCTAAGAATGCATTACGAACGTGTTACGAATTAGTTACGGACGATTAGAATCGGGAGTTCGTGGCCAAAATTTTGAACCGTTCACAACTTTGGCCCCGAATTCCCGATTGACCCAAGAAATGCAAGAAGTGACTACGGACTATAAGATTCAGTTAAGAACTTCGCGAACTGATTGTTTCAGCTACAAATCCTAAAATTTATCACTTCGTGGCGATTCGTGGGAGTTCGGGTCGTAGTGTGATACCGCCATTAGGAACTGCAAGGACGTATTAAAAAAGCAGTGCGGTCTTCTAGGACGTAGTATGAACGTACTAGAAGCGTAGTACGGTCTTTGCGAGAACCCGATAGACGTAGCAGAGACGTAGAGAGGACGTAGTGACATAGCAGTGAAAGCGAAGTGAGGTCTTAGTCATCTACATCACGTTCTCCCTACGTCCATCAAGACCGAATATAGGTTTGTGTTACGCGCTAACTAGGTCCTACAAGTTACTGCGTTCTAATTCCAGCACGCCCTCACCACGTTTGTTGTGAGCATTATCAAAGTTTGACCACGTCCTCCACGTCGACCAAGACCTCACCGTGTCCTTAGTAGGTTGCTATCACGTTCTACAAGATCTTACTACGTCCTCGATTTTCTTAAGGACCTAGTGCATGTTTACATAGAATCTATAAAAATATGATCGTCATTAATGTAAATGCAGTCAGTCGATAATTGGGCACCAGTCGGTCGATTAGAAGACGTTATGTTTGATAAAGGTAATTAAAAGGTGTATGTTTTAATGTAAATGCTCCAGTCGGCAGACTAAGACAATATTTATCAGCTGATCAACTTGAAAATACATGTATCTAGTCGACCGACTGTCAGTCTTAAAGGAATCAAAGCAATGCACACCATTAAGGACAATTTGACCTAAATTTTGAGTAAATTCCATGTTCGTGACGGAAGTACAAACGAACATACGAACGGAAACACGAAAATTATATACCCGTATTCAGGGATATATACGGTTCGAAATTTGATTTTACCGCTACACATAAATTTCCAAAGTATATACGGATGAAATAAAGAAATGAATACAGATATTCTATTTTAACGTTCTATTTGGCTTTGCACATCGAAAATAAAATTGTTCAAATTTTGCAATTGCGCTTATACAAAAGGCGAGAAATTCGATAAGAATTGTGCATCAATCAAGCGTTCGAAACTTTAGATAATCTCTGCAATCTCTTTGCGAAATGAATGAAATACTGCGTGAAACCAGGCATTTCCCTTTTGACTGGGATAGCTACCACCACTGCAGAGGGCTGAAAAGCCATGAATGACCGATAAAGACATCAACAAAAAAATTAGACTTTTTTTTAGATATTTGTACAATTGATCAGATCTGTTTTCGGAAAATATTTGAATATAAAACGGTTTGTTTTTACACTGAAAAGTGACCCATCATCACCGCTGTTACGAATTTTAAAGTAGTTCTGGCTAAAGGAATTTATCTCCTCTTGGGAGATAAATCTCTTTAGGACCAAAGGTAAAATACCAGTTTTATTTACTACAGAAATCCTGGTAATTCCCTGTCAAGAATATAATATAAGAACTTATCTACCCGAAAAAGTTATATTCACCGAGGCCGCAAGGCCGAGAAGTAAATATGAAACACCTGTCAATAATATTACCTCTAGAAACTGGTTTGAGCTGGTTTTCAATTAATGTTCACCTGTAGGCCAGTTTGATTCATTTTTAGGTAGACATAGAGATTTATCAAGACAAATTGAGCCAATCAGGAGGCAGGATTTTCTCCAGTTATATTACAAACAGTAATATTGGCGATAATATGGGTTGGTCATAAGCATGTATAATTTGCGTTTATGAAAACAGCCAATACGTATTTCAGTCTGCACCTCCGCACAGTCAGATCAGCATCTACTTTGTCTGTTGACTGGATGCATAAACTCCAGCCGCGTTAATCTGCAAAGTAACTAACAAATCAAATAATCACTTCACCCTTATGCACTTATTTTCCACAATTCCGCATTTAACCGCTTATGTAACACAAATGGTTTAAGTCGAAGTCATGGTAGAATCTATCTATATATCTATCTATCTATCTATCTATCTATAGCACATTCTGTCTATCTTTCTACTAAGTTTATATTTTCCTCCATGGAAATGTGTATATTAAGTCGAAAGCAAAAAGAATACTTTCTATCTATCTATCTATCTATCTATCTATCTATCTATCTATTTGGCGTTCAACTTAACAAACATGTTTCACACATGTTTTCCATTATGAAATAAATACAAGATAGATAGATGGATAGATACTGTTTTGGCTTTCAACTGAATACTCATGTACAAATTTTCCATAATGGAAGATATACGATAAGTGAAAATACACACAAAACGTGGCTTAGATAGATAGATAGATAGATAGATAGATAGAGTTTTGAATGTGATTTAATACACATATTTTTCAGTATGAAATAAATACAAGATCGGTACTTGATTGTGATTTAATACACACATTTTTCAGCATGAAATGAATACAAGATCGGTAGCTGGTTCGACCGATCGATCGATAGATAGATAGATAGATAGATAGATAGATAGAAAGAAAAATCGATCGATCGATCGATCTATCTATCTATCTATCTATCTATCTATCTATCTATCTATCTCAAAACAGAACTTTTCTATCTATCTCAAACAGAATCTAACTTT